>CM062819.1:2790198-3236364 GCA_031772625.1 Pinus tabuliformis
TTTTGTAGAAAAAAGAGCTTTCTCAAGCAAGCACGCAACCCAAGCCCCCCCCCCTCTCTCAAATATTTTTGTATAGATCAATTGGTTCAAAGCTATTATATGAGAGTAGAGTTCTGATTCAAATCTCATTTGTGGGGCGTTTTCTTTCATTTCTGCACATTCGCGCACTTCGTCGGCATCTTCAACAACTTTTCTTCCAAAAGCCATAACTTCTTCATTCGAAGCCGTTTTCAGAGCCGTTTTTTTTAAAACCAGCCTAATTTTTCGAGATCTATGCATTGAACACTTAGTTTCAGTATCTTTAGCTTCAGTTTCCATTGAAATGTAAAAGTCAATACCAAGTTACTCTTGACAGCACCAACTACTTCCAATGGTTGTCCTACATTGAGGATTTACTTAGAAGTAAAGGTCTCTACAGAATAGCCTCAGGCCAAGAAACCAAACCGAAAGATGAAGAGAAGGCTGCTAAATGGGAAAATAGGCAAGATCAAGCACGTGGATTGATAGGGATGTCTATTTCTCCAGATCTTAGATTCCATATTGCAGAACTTGATACTCCTGATGAAGCAATGAAACAGATCAATAAAGTTTTTGGAATTAAAAATGAACTTAGAGTCCATCAACTTGAAAATGAGTTGCTTACATTGGACCCCAATAATTTTTCTTGCATTGAAGATTTCTTGTCCAAGTTCAAGACCCTTAGATATCTCTTGGAAGGTGTTAAGGTTAAGAAACAAGATAGTAACCTTATCTATTCCATCCTTACTAAGTTGGGACCAGCCTACTCTGTGTTTGTTTCCACCTTCCATTCTACAAGAGAAGCCTTCATTTCTCAAGGACAAGACTACAAGTCCCCTTCCTTTGACTCTTTTTGTGATTCTTTAATAAGAGAACAAGAAAAACTCTTACACCTTGGTCTTCTTAATCTTGGAAACTCTTCCAAGAAAGCGTTAGCCGCCCAGCAGCAACCAAATTCAAAGAATCCTAAGAAGTCATATCCTAAAAAGAATGGTCCTAAACCAAACAAGGGTCCTAAGCAATCTTAGCCTCAAAATGAAAAATCATTTCAACAAAATGATAAGACAAATAAAAACAAATGGAAGAAGACTGATAGACATTGCAACTTTTGTAATCGAGATGGCCACTTAGAATCCAAATGCTTTAAGAAGATGGAAGCCTTGGAAGCAGCAATGAAGAAGCATAACATCCATTTGGAGCACTCTTCAACTTCAACTTCATCTTCAGGAATGACACTTTCTACATGTGGTTGTCAATCATCTCGGTCTGGTTATGCACTAAATGTATCTTCTTCTTCTCATTCTCATGAGTGGCTCATTGATTCTGGAGCTTCTTATCACATGGCCAAAAACAAAGCCATGTTTTCTTTTTTAAATGATTGTAACACCAAAAATATATATGTTGGTGATGATAGATCTATTAATGTTGTAGGGACTGGAACTGTTCATCTAGACAATGGTCAATTTAATGATGTATTATGTGTTCCAACCTTATCCTACAACCTTCTATCTGTATATCAGATAACTCATTCAGGTGAAGGTAAAATCGTTGAATTTTCACCTCACGATGTTGTAATTAAGGATCTAAGAAATCCTAGATAGATTTTAGCTACTGACATTGTTGATGATTCTAAAAGGTTGTATAAGTTTCACAACTTTGGGTCATCAAATCTTCCCTCCGTATTTGTTGCTCATAACGATGAAGTGAGCAAACTTTGGCATGAGCGATTTGGTCACTTAAACTATCGCTCCCTTCAGCATCTATGTAAAGAAAATGGTGACAGGTCTTCCAATGGTATCTTGCAGAGATGGTGTTTGTTCCAGATGTGTACTCGGAAAACATCATTGGGACAGTTTTGAAAAACGTGCCTCTTGGCACACCTCAGCCCCTTTACAGCTTGTGCATAGTGATTTATGTGGTCCACTTCCAGTTGTTTCATTCTCTGGCTGCAAGTATTTCTTAACTTTCATTGATGATTTCTCTAGACGCACTTGGGTCTACTTCTTAAAACTCAAGAGTGAAGTATTTAACACATTTTTGGCCTTCAAGGCCTTTGTTGAAAAACAATCTGGACATCAAATTCTTAAGCTAAGATCTGATAATGGAGGAGAATATGTTAAAAACACATTCATCAACTTTTGCACTAAGAATGGAATTCAAATGCAACATACTGTTCCATATACTCCACAACAAAATGGTGTAGCTGAAAGGAAGAATCACACCTTAAAGGAAATGGCTAATTGTATGCTACAATCTAAAGGACTTGGTCTTAGTTTTTGGGCAGAAGCAATTAACTGTGAAAATTACATAATAAATTGCACTCCTACTAAGGTTTTAAAGAATATCACTCCAGAAGAAGCATGGAGCCCAATTAAACCAGATGTAAGTCACTTTCGTGTTTTTGGAAGTGAAGCATGGGCCCATATTCCAGATGAAAAGCATAAAGCTTTAGAACCTAAGAGTGAAAAATGTACTTTTGTTGGATATTCTGAAGATGTCAAAGGCTATAGACTTATTCCACTTAAGTCCAAAAATGTTATCATTAGAAGAGATGTAGAATTTGCTGAAAATATATCGGCCCGCGAGCCTAGTTCGGCGGATGTGCCACCTCTCCCTATCTCTTCTAATTTTAAAAACATTTCTTCTTCAGATGATGAAAGTGAGGATCACAATCCTCCCCCACCATCTCAGGATCCTCCTTCAGCTCCTCAGCTTCCAAAATGGGTCCGTGCTACTCGAGATGTAGCAGGTGATCTTGCCGGTGATCCTACAGATCAGCGACGTACACGTTCTCAGTTTGATAGAGCCTCTTCTTTACTGGCTCAAGCTCCAGTGAATTATGATCCTGACACCTTTGCAGAAGCTTCAGGCCATCCAGATTGGGAAGCAACTATGAATGAAGAATATCATTCATTATTGGCAAATGATACATGGGATCTTGTTCCTCTACCAAAGGGACGAAAACTTGTTAGATGCAAATGGGTTTACAGAACCAAGTATGGACCAGATGGGAAAGTTGATAAGCATAAAGCTCGTCTTGTTGCTAAGGGTTTTTCACAAGTTGAAGGCATTGACTACACTGAAACCTTCTCCCTTGTTTCCAAAATGAACTCTATCCGCCTTGTTCTTTCCCTTGCTGCCTCTTTCAAATGGGAAGTCCATCAAATGGATGTTAAATCTGCCTTCTTGCATGGGGACTTGCATGAAGAAATCTACACGGAACAACCCATTGGCTTTATAAAAATAGACTCCAGCCTTGTATGTCGGCTTAAGAAATCCCTTTATGGTCTCAAGCAAGCTCCTCGAGCTTGGTATGCCAAAATGGATAGCTTTCTTTTAGAATCTGGCTTTTCTAGGTGTCATTATGACAATACTGTCTACACCAAGAAAGTGGGCAAGTCTCTTATCATTCTTGTTCTTTATGTTGATGATCTTATCCTTACCGGTAGTGATCCCAACCTTATAAACCATGTGAAGTCCAGCCTTAAAAATAAATTTGAAATGACAGACTTAGGACACTTACATTATTTTCTCGGTCTTCAAGTCTTGCAATCCAAGGAGGGTATTTCCCTTTCCCAGTCCAAGTATGCCTGTGATATTCTACGCCATTTTCACATGGAAGACTGTAAGCCAGCCCCTTCTCCCTTTCAGTCTGGAGTCAAACTTTTAGTCACTTGTACTTCTCCTAAAGTTGATGCTACCTTATATCGTCAACTTGTAGGAAAACTTTTGTATCTAACCCATACTCGTCCTGACCTTTCCTTTGCTGTTGGCCTTGTTGCTCGGTTTATGCAAAACCCACATGAAAGTCATTGGAAAGCAGCTAAAAGAATACTTCGTTATGTTCAAGGTACAGTTCAGTTTTGGATTCATTACAGTGCCGAAGCAGCTCCTCTATTGGTTGGTTTCACTGATTCTGATTGGGCTGGTGACCCTGATGATCGAAAGTCTACTGCCGGTTACGTGTTCACTCTTGGTTCAGGACCTATTACATGGGCTTGCAAGAAACAGGGTGCCATTTCTCTTTCTTCAGCAGAAGCAGAGTATCATGGTGCTGTAGAAGCTAATAAGGAAGCCTTGTGGCTTCGTCAGATCCTGTGAGAGTTTGGCTTTCAGCAGCAGCATCCTACTACACTTTGGTGTGATAATCAAAGTGCCATTCAACTATGCAAAGATCCAGTCCAACATCAGCGCAGCAAACACATTGAACTGCACATGCACTTCATCAGAAAGCTCATTCACGACCATGTTCTTGAAGTGCAATATTGTTCAACAGATGATCAAGTTGCAGACATCTTTACAAAGGCTCTAACAGAGGCGAAGTTCACTAAACTTCGATTTATGCTTGGAGTTCAGGAAGTTGTCACTAAGGGGGGATAGGCTCTAGTGCCTCCTTCCTTCTCCTATTGTGTCATATTTGTAAATCCTTCAATCCTATCCCAAGTTGTTCTTAAGGGGGGATGTTAGGATATTCCGACACATAGGAAATAGTTAAGTACAACTTGGTCTAGTATAGGGTTAGGTAAAGTTTGTTTCTTTACTATGTACATATTGTAACTTACAATCCGACGGTCACGATATGTAGTGATCCGACGGTTCATTCTCTCCTCTGTATTACCGACACTTGATCCGTGGCTTGACACCCGATTGGTCCATGATTTCTATTTAAAGCGAATGGAGGGTCATTTGTAGGGTAATCCGTCTATGAGAGAAGATTATGTAAATATTCATTCTTTTATTAATAAATTGCCTGAAGTGGCCACGTTGGCTCAGGCTGTGGACTGTTTCCCTCTTTGAGGGTTTTAACCACGTCAAAAATACTGGTGTATTGATCTGCAATCTAGTTGTGAGCGGTGTCCTTTGGTGTTCTGTCTGAGGAACTTACCCTGTAAATTCCTACACCTCTCAAAGGAATCCTATTAGAAGTCCTTGCATATATAAACATAGTAAGAAGATGCATCATGGCATCATGGAAGTTGTTATCCTCTACAATGTCCCAGGCTGAGGAGGAGATCAAAAGAGGTAACTTCAAACCACTTGCAGTTCAGCAGCTAGCCCTGCTAAACTAAAGAGGGATCTCTCTAAGGATTTCTCAGTCAATGACTGGAAGAGAAATGGATTTTAGGCTAGATATAATAGTTTTGGTTTGAGTTTTTGAAAATTTAGGGTTTTTAGGTTGCTAGACTAGAGATGAGAAAGAGAAATTAGGTTAAGGTCTCAAAGGTTTGCAGTAGTAGGCATAAAGAGGAGCAAGATAACAATGTCTTGTGATGGATTTAAGATTTTGGTCAATGTAGTGTAGGGTCTGAAGGCTTAAGAAATCATAATGAGCATGTATTACCATGAATTGATTAATCTAGTAGAAGAAGAAATACATAAATATGATTTTCCACATAAACAGAGCTTTGAATCTAAAGAATTCTGCCTATATAACTATAAGGAAAATCAATGAGGAAAGAAATTTTTTTAAGAGAGATGAATTCATTCATAAGAAATTGATATTGAAGGAAAATAACACCACAAACTCACTGCACAAGTATTCCTGAAAAATAGCTGCAACTGCTCCTTGATTATCTGTATGAAAGCATAAGATATAAGTCCTCTCCTCTGAAGTCCAACCCTTCTCTCTGAATGAGAAATGATACATAAAGACTAGAATAAACCATTTCCCCACCTTCAGGGGTCAAATACATAAGTGGTGGAACATTTCCCAAGAATCTCTCAACCAACAAGAGAGAGTGAGAAGGTAAAAAACAAACTCTTCTCTTAGACTTTGATTTGAGGTTTGCTTAATTTATGAGGCTTATTTAAGCCCAAAAACAGCCTATCATGCTAAATTATTCCATAATTACATCATCAAGACTTTAAAATATCGAAATTACATCGTAAAACCAAGATCTGGCTAAAATAAGTTGAGAAAGACTGCTACAGGAAAAAGCGCAATGCATTTAGGCATAAGCACAGCGCACTCAGTCATAAGTGAAGCGCCATCTTACAGGAGGATTTTGGAAGCCTTTTCTGAAGTCAAATTTGAAATATGAGAGAATGATCAACTACAATTTCCTGTCTAGTTTCCAGAAAATCTTGAATTTTTGAAAATGACCTATGGGAAGGCTTTCAAAAATTGGTTCTCCCAAGGTGTCTCTATAAGTGCAATGCCTATTTCAGAATGGTTGCATAAAGTGACTTTTTGACCTGTTTTTTGGATTTTTCTCCCAATTTATCTTTCAACAAGATTGAAAAATTATTTATCTTATAATTATAGGTGATTATCTATACAAGCATACAACTTTTTTGTCATTTAGAGGTTTGTAGAGAAAGATCAACGCCTTATAGCAAGGTGAAAATTCTAGGTTTTTTCTGCAAAAATAGGCCTCAAATATGGAGATATATATCACTAACCATAAATATTTTTCGAAAAATGAGAGAGGATTTTGTAGATAAGGATGGTCTAAAGAAAAAACCTCTCTCATTTTATGGCAATTCATTTTCAGTCGCTCGGAATCCGTGCCACAAAATCATGGCTAAAACAAGAAATTAACTTGAATGTTTTGATTTTCTAGAACAGGTCTCCAAGGAAGTTGCATGTGTCCCAATCTATGATACCTGTGTAAAAATTGAAGGAGGTTTTTGTCCCTTGGTATATTATTGACAAACACCTCTTCCACGTTTTTCAGGTTCATCTCCATTTGGTCAAAAACACACTTTGAAGAAAAACCGTCCCTGTGTGCTGCAAATGACCTCTTGATGAGTTTGTGAGGCACTCACCTCTTTGATGTTAGATGGATCAACTCTTTAGAAATTTCCTCCATTATTTTTCTTCTTATTGTCAGTGTGTGTGGCCTCCACTTCCAAGGTGAAACCCTAGCTCACTAGGAGGAAGAATTAGGGTTTGTGTAGAAATTTTGAATAATTTAACACATATTCACATAGATTATCCTGATCATGTACTATTGTGGAATACATACACAATACATAAGCTCCTCTACGTTGATCATCAATATAGCAGCATCAATAACAATAAAACATCAAGAGCATTCACACATTAACACAGTATGTAACCCGGGGAAAGCATCTCGCTAAAAACCCCACACTATCTGTATATTAATGACTGAGAACATGTAACATTACAAATTACAATGCTTATCACAAGCAATCCAGTACCAGCTCCACCTGTTACACACAATACAGCTCAGATTTGATCTCCAAATCTATTCCACTGCTTGCCTGCCTCCACAATTCAATACCTGCTCAAGAATTGATGAGAATGGTTTACCAAACTCGTATTTTGCCTGCAAAGAATCACTCACACTATGGAAGATGTGAGCATAGGCTACAATTACTTGGTATTGGCCAATTCATTGGCATACTCAATCCCTTTTATTGTGCAAATCCTCATGCACAACTATAGTCACAACTGATAGCAATCTGATCCTCTAACACCTGTCCCTACTGAACTGAACATGCACTGACATGCAACTGAGTTAACTAATGTATTCGTTAGTTGCATTATGAGTTAATAACTTGTGAATTAATTAATAACTAATTCACCCAACTCATCTCTAGTCTATTTGTCAGTTAGACTAAATACAACCAGTTTAACAAAGCTAAACTGAACACAACTCCATCAACTGCACCTCCAGTCCACTAAACTCAACTCACTTGAGTTTTAACTGAATTCCTGCATGTAAAGATCAGTCATCCCATAGGTAACCACGTATTTCCTTCTGGGATCTGCATGTACCACATCCGTAGCTCATCCTGAAGTGCTCCAAGAGAATAAGATTAAGTTTATAGTCTAAATATTATTATGAGCTAATAATATTTGACTGTTCTATATTTAGAATGAGCAGTCACTCCGCTGTGATCTAAAAATAGAAGTCCATCTATTTTTCCCAACTTGACCAATCATCCATAAACAGCAACCTGCAATCCATAGACATGATCCCTATGTCTAAAAATAGACTTGCGCCAAAAATAGCCTGCGGGCCCACTTAGTGAAGGCGACTTCATTTCACTAAGCTCCATCATCTTGTTGCAATCTCAACACTCCCTCTCGACAAGATATGGATTATCAGCAACCCCTATCCTTCCTCGGTGGTATTCGAATTTTCTCCTGGTGAGAGCCTTCGTCAGAATATCAGCATCCTGATCCTCCGTTGGAATGTATGAAAGTAACATGATCCTCCGCTGCACACAATCTCTGATATGATGGTACCTGATGTCAATATGCTTAGATATATCATGAAATACAGGATTAGCTGAGAGTTTAATGCAACTCTGGTTATCACAGTAAATCACAGTAGGATCCAAATGAGAATCGAACAAACCAACCAGGATCTTCCTCATCCATATAGCCTCGCATGCAGCCAAACTTGCTGCCATATACTCGGCCTCTGCTGAACTGAGTGCCACGGATCTCTGCTTCCTGCTGTACCAAGAAACTGTTGTCGATCCAATACTGAAGACCCCTCCTAATGTGCGCTTTCTGTCCGTTGGGCTACCTGCCCAATCTGCATCCGTGAAGCCACATAGCTTCACCTCATCCTCCTGTCTGTACCACAATCCATATCCCGATGTGCCTCTCAAGTAGTGCAATACATGCTTGCCCGCTTTCCGGAAGAGCTTGGTAGGCTTAACCATAGCTTTTGAAAGCTGGTTAACTGCATAACATATATCGGGTCGTGTATTGACCAAATACATCAGCGACCCCACCAACTGTCGATAAACAGTGGCATCCACTTCTTCTCCCGAAGTGGCATCCTCCTTCCTCCAACCTCCAGGAAGAGGAGTATCAACAGGCTTGCAGCCATGCATGTTGAACTTCTCCAGTATCTCCCGAGCATACTTGCCCTGAGAAACAAACAGTCCACCACTGCGCTGCCATATTTCCAATCCTAAGAAATAGTGAAGGAGGCCCAAGTCCTTCATCTCAAACTCTGTAGCAAGATCCTTCTTGCATGACAGTATCAACAGCTCATCACCCGTTAGAATCAAATCATCAACATACAATACAATGATAAGCAACTTTCCCTCCACCACAATATGGTATAGGTTCGGATCCGCCTTGCTCTTGGAGAATCCAAGTCCTGTGAAATAGCTATCTATCCATGTGTACCAAGCACGTGGTGCTTGCTTCAACCCATACAACGCTCTCTTGAGACTGCACACATGCGACTCGCTGCTGAAGACCTCAAAGCCTTCGGGCTGCTCAATGTACACCTCCTCCTCAATGACTCCGTTGAGGAACGTAGTCTTCACATCCATCTGATGAATGTGCCATCCCATATGCGCTGAGAGAGCAAGAATCGTCCGTATGGAAGAATACCTTGCGACAGGTGCAAAGGTCTCCTCATAATCGATCCCCTCTATCTGTGAAAAGCCTCGGGCAACAAATCTTGCCTTGTACTTCTCCACACTCCCGTCAGCTGCCTACTTAACTTTGTAGATCCATCTCGAACCCACCACTGATTTCCCTTCCGGTCTAGGAACAATCTCCCATGCACTATTTCTGACAATAGAATCATAATCTTCCACCATGGCGTCTACCCATGCGGGATCCTCCACGGCTTCCTCGAAAGAGGATGGCTCAGTCACAACACACTTGCTCATAAGAGCCATCTATCCAGTGTATCGATCAGGTGACTGTCTCTGCCTGCATTGGGCTGTAAGTGGTCCTACAACTTTCTCTGCATCTTGAGCCAGTCGCTGAACTTCTTTCAAGAGCTTTCGCCCTCTGATGGTTGGCGCTGCATGAGTGGAATCTTCCACTCCATGAACCTCATCCTGTGGCTGATCCACATCTTGAAGCTCATCCTTAGGAACTAATAGCTCCTCATCTGCATGCAAGTGTAGCTCCCTCTCAAGCGAACACTTCATGGCTTTCTCCTCCTCAAATTTTATATCCCGTCGCACAACAGTTTTACCACTGTCTGGCAAATACACACGATAGTTGTGGGGTGTATCAGTGTACCCCACAAATATCCCAACCTCTGCAGTCGGCTCCAACTTCTTCCTGACATCCTTTGTCACATGCATGTAAACGTTAGCACCAAAAATCCTCAAATGAGAAAGATCAGGCTTCTTACCAGAATAAGCCTCCTCGGGTGTACTCATGCCAAGTATCCTATGAGGACAACGGTTCTGCACATAAACTGTTGTATTGCATGCTTCCGCCCACAAGTGAAGGGGTAGACCCTGATCATGCAACATCACCCGTGTAGCACCCACGGTTGTTCTGTTCTTCCGCTCAGCTACCCCGTTCTGTTGTGGGTTATGGGGAGTTATGAGCTCTCTACGAATCCCTTCTGCCTTACAGAAACCCTTGAACTCGTCCAAGATGTATTCACCACCGTTATTGCTCCTAAGAGCCTTCACCTTCTTCCTCGACTCCTTCTCGACCAGTGCTTTGAATTCACAGAACTTTGAATATGTTTTGCTCTTCTTCTGCATAAAGAATATCCAGCACTTACGAGAGAAATCATCAACAAAAATCACATAATACCTGTGTTTTGCTGTTGAAGCAATTGAGAAAGGTCCACACACGTCTGTGTGAATTCTCTCAAGGATTTTCATGGTGTGACTATCCTTCTCGTGAAAGGTGGCTTTCACAAACTTCCCCAAAGTACACCCCTTGCACTGATCTAATTGCGCAAGAGTGCCTTTAGGAAGCCTTGTAGTGATCTACTGCAGTATCTTCAAGGCTCCATGGTGAAGGTGACCCAATCTCCTGTGCCACAACTCGCCATCATCTTGGCTCACCAATCCTTCTGCCTTGCCTGCCATTGTGTGCATCCATATACATGCAACTGATAAAGGTTCCTTACTCGAACCCCTATCTTCCGGGTCTCACCAGTTGTCTTGCTGCGTAGGAAAGCTTTTCCCTCGCTGAAAACAACATCATACCCCTTGTCTTCTAACATCGCCACAGAGATGAGATTCTTCTTCAATCCTGGAACATGCATGAATTCCTTCAATACGAAGGGTTTACCAGACTGCCTCTCAAAGGAAATGGTATCTATACTGGTCGCACTGTATCTACCATCATCGCCCATCTCGATGTGCACTCCAAGATCTTTGTCCTCCAGATCAGAAAACAAATCTCTATCTCCCGTCATGTGAAAAGATGCACCACTGTCCAAGAACCACACCGATCCCATCACACTTGAAACCAAGCATGCGATCAATGAAAAATCAAGCTCAAACTGCGAGGCTAGAGCCTCTCCTGCTGAAGATCCAACAACCTGCTTGTTCTTCTTCTTCTGCGGACAATTAGTGGCATAGTGTCCGTGCTGGTGACAGTGAAAACACTTCACCTTGGACATGTCCTTCTTCTTGCCTTTCACACCAGATTGAGAAGCTTTCTTTCTCTTCCCTTTCTTTGCTTTGGAAGCCAAAGCGCAATTTTCTTAATCAGTTCCCTTTGATGAAGATCCATCCCTGGTACTCCGCCTGATCTCCTCCTGCACAAGATCTGACGACAGTCTTTCCCATCCTGGCAATTTCTCCCGACCATTGACAGAGTCCTGATAGAAATGCCAACTCTTCAGAAGACCAAGGAGAGCCAAGCTCACCAAGTCCTCATCATCGACAGTAACCCCCACACTTCCCAGCTCATCTCGACATTGAGTGAACCTCGTGAGATACTTGGGCATACTGTCACCCTTCTCGCATTTGATGTTTCTGAGTTTATCTTTGAGCGCCAGCTTCCTTTGATCACTCTTGCTTTGGAATAATTCTGTTAATGATTTCCACATCAAATATGGAATAGCCTTTCCATGGAGGCTGGACACAATGTGGCCCCTCACGCCCTCCAATAGAATTCTTCGACATTTTGCAGTCTTATTTTGCCAAGCATCAGCTTGAGTAGCATCAATAGGCTTTGGGACATCCGTCTCTATGAACTCCTTCAGCCCGTTATCATCTAATACTGACTCCATCCTGTCCTTCCATGCAATATAGTTTGAGCTGCACTCAAGAGCATACTCCAATCGCAATCCATTGAAAGACATTGCTGTATTGCCACCAAGAAAACACTGCTGCAAATTCGAATTCCACTAGCAACCAACTCAACCGCCCCGGATCTGAGATTCGTGAGAACAAAATATCTCTCGTACAGAGATCGACTATATGGGCATTCACCAGATATCTCACCTTCCAAAAGAAGGATGAATCCACAGGCTACCTGGCCCGATTATAGACCCCGCCTGAAGAAATAGAATGTAAACACTTCCTGAATAGTAGATCAGATGATCAACAGCTCTGATACCATGTAGAAATTTTGAATAATTTAACACATATTCACAGAGATTATCCTGATCATGTACTATTGCGGAATACATACACAATACATAAGCTCCTCTACGTTGATCATCAATATAGCAGCATCAATAACAATAAAACATTAAGAGCATTCACACATTAACACAGTATGTAACCCGGGGAAAGCATCTCGCTAAAAACCCCACACTATCTGTATATTAATGACTGAGAACATGTAACATTACAAAGTACAATGCTTATCACAAGCAATCTAGTACCAACTCCACCTGTTACACACAATACAACTCAAATCTGATCTCCAAATCTATTCCACTGCTTGCCTGCCTCCACAGCTCAATACCTGCTCAAGAATTGATGAGAATGGTTTACCAAACTCTAATTTTTCCTACAAAGAATCACTCACACTATGGAAGATGTGAGCACAGGCTATAATTAATTGGTATTGGCCAATTCATTGGCATACTCAATCCCTTTGATTGTGCAAATCCTCATGCACAACTATAGTCACAACTGATAGCAATTTGATCCTCTAACACCTATCCCTGCTGAATTGAACATGCACTGACATGCAACTGAGTTAACTAATGTATTCTTCAGTTGCATTATGAGTTAATAACTTGTGAATTAATTAATAACTAATTCACCCAACTCATCTCTAGTCTATTTGCCAGTTAGACTAAATACAACCAGTTTAACAAAGCTAAACTGAACACAACTCCATCAACTGCACCTCCAGTCCACTAAACTCAACTCACTTGAGTTCTAACTGAAGTCATGCATGTAAAGATCAGTCATCCCATAGGTAACCACGTATTTCCTTCTGGGATCTGCATGTACCACATCCGTAGCTCATCCTGAAGTGCTCCAAGAGAATAAGATTAAGTTTATAGTCTAAAAATTGTTATGAGCTAATAATATTTGACTGTTCTATATTTAGACTGAGTAGTCACTCCGCTGTGATCTAAAAATAGAAGTCCATCTATTTTTCCCAACTTGACCAATCATCCATAAATAGCAACCTGCAATCCATAGACATGATCCATATGTCTAAAAATAGACTTGCGCCAAAAAGAGCCTGCGGGCCCACTTAGTGAAGGCGACTTCATTTCACTAAGCTCCATCATCTTGTTGCAATCTCAACAGTTTGGTTTTGGGAAAACAGGGGATTTGAGACAATCTTGTAGATGGAGGGGAATGAAGGGGTTAAGAGGTTTATAAATTCTTGGGGAAATTTTTGGTGGTAGGGATAGATGTTAGGGAGCATAGGGAGGTGGAATTTCTTGAAAACAGTGAGGGAAAGGTGTGAAAAAGTCCAAAACATAGTCCTAGCCTAGAAATTTGCAAACATGCAACATTGAGCTAGGGTTTAGGGAAAATGAGGGGAAATGAAGAGAATGGGTATGGGAAATAGTTGGGAGGGGTATTTAAGGTATGTGTGGGGGTTATGGAACATAAAAACTATGATTTTTCTCACTCCAATGAAGCAAAAACATTTGGAGACCAAAAGCACAATGGAACCTTAGGAGAGGAATTTTCACTGAGTTATTCAAAATGAGGGATGCATAAGAGGTGCCAGATGTTTACTCACTTGCCAAGGAGATGCTTAAACTTGTGAACGCTGAAATGAAAACCTTTTGATGCTTTGAATGGTCCTTTGTAGCTTGAAAGTTGATATTTTCTTTGGTAGTGGCATGACATCATATGTCCTTTTGAGAAATGATGAGACAAGGTAGTGTACTGTAGCATTTTCTTATTTGAAATAAAACATTACCTTTTCCTTTATTTTGCTTTCCCTAAGCTACCAACTCCCTTTACCCACTCACTCACATGATGGACATGTTTTTTGTTTTGACATATGGTATCATGATGAAACATGGAGTGAAACCCTAGACCATGATCTAAATGAGGAATTTAACCATTTCATGACCCAAAACACTTAAATGAAGAAATGATACCTCGAAAAAGACAATGACCATGTGAGTGATGAAGACCATGAGTATGTGAAGGGAACAACAATCACCTAGACACAACATCCAATGACCAAATTTTATTTTGAAACCTAATGAAATGATAAAATTTGACCTCGAGACCCTAATAAACCTTGTAAGAGCATATTTGATCATTGGTGGCTGACATGACTGGCAGGAACTAACATTGGCTCCAGTTGGGGATGGCAAATCCTTGGAGGTGTCAAAAACACCATAGACCAGGTAGCCTTATTTATTGGGCATGGAGTCAAAAATAAAAATACCAAACACAAAACTGAAAACTGACTGACTAATTGAACTGACTTGACTATAGAAAAACATACTGACGAAACTTACTTATGGTACACAATCATCTAGATTTGAGGGATTCAAATCATGATGATAACTGCCTATGTGTTGAAGATATATATACAATAATGTGAAATGATCCCTCTAGTGTAACCAATCCAGCAAATGGCTACTTATTTGAATCATGCTCGTACTTTCCTTGAGCAGGCAAAAAAAACAAAAGATAGGCCACTCCTAGTGTCCATTGAACATATGTACATGATCCATAAATACAATAAAATTCATCTCCCTTGATGACTAAAGCAAGTTAGTAAAAGGATCTTGAATAATATGAAATGTTACCATATCTTGAAAGTCAGCAGAAATACAAGCACACCCTTCATTTTCCAATGCAAAATTTTTGTCAGGATGAATATGTTCATTAAGTTTTTCATTTGCATCAGGAAAAAGGGAAGTTTGTTCTTGAAATTCTGCATTTGAGGCAACCATATCTTCAATAGCAAATATGTGCACATCCATAGGATCTGGGACAATCTCCTCTTTTTCAAAAGAGTCCTCATTTTCTTTACGTGGAGGAAGATCATCATGTGAATGAGGCTCTAAAACAACCTTTCCTTTATCGCTACTCTCCTCTTCATCATTTGCTTGTAATGTTTGATGGTTATTCTTTATTGTAATTACATTGTGTGAAACCTCCACATATGCCAGTTCAAAATTACGATTTGCACAAATTTGCTCTTGGAATAGTGTTTCAGATCCTTATTCATGCATTTCATCAGAAACCTCATCCTGGTCTTCACAAACCTGATCTTGAAATAAAAATGTCGAGAAAGAACAATCTGAAACAACAAATGAATGACTATCTTCATACCTTTTATTAAAATACTGACAAATCTGTCGCAAAGATTCATCAAACTTGTAGGATGGAACATGACTATCATTCATAAGCATCATTTCTTCATTAAACAGGGATGAATATTGTCTTGTTCTTCTGAAATGTCTACAACCTTTTTAATGTCATCATTGGACTCCTGCTCAGTTTCACTTTCATCCAAGGGAGAAAGCACTTGTTCTTCTTGGTGATGGAAAGGGTTCTCATATAAAGCCTCAATGATCTCTTCGTCCATGAAATCTTCATCACCATAAACACTTTCCAATTGATGAATAAAACCTTGAAATTGCTTGCAACAATCTTTTACCAGCAGCAAAGATGGATGTTCTTCTTTAAAATTTTCATAAAACATCATATGAAAATCAACAAGTGAATAAATACAACCAAGTGGCAAACGTTCATACCACGATCTTGCGTGTTCCTCCAAGGTGGCCATGAACATCTTCATCAGACAATCTTTAGGAAACTGAATCTATAGTCTATGTACATGCATGCCAAATTTGACCAAGTGAAGAGTAGCATGCTCTCCTTTCTTGTCTTTGAACTTCGACAAATAAGTCTGCCAATCTACACAAGTCATGCAGTTTGGAAAACCTGGAATATGATCATGATTTAAGGGAGTATACCTTGCAGATCTGGGATTCATCTTGCAGCAGTGAACTCTCCTATTCAATCTGTTGACCCCTACTGGTCAACTACCCATGCAGTGCACCCCGTCTTTTCTTGACAGAAAGAAGCAGCACCTGATCAGCATGTCCGTGCCATCCTGCCATCATCAGCAGCTTGACCTTTTTGATTGTAAACCCAGTCTGCATGTATTAACTGTAAATAATCTTAGCAGACATGAAGTCATGTATGTAATTTGCCTAGGTGGACCTAACTTTCTGATGATAATCTACGTCCCGGAAGGTTTTTTGTCTCACCGATCCACGGATCGGTAGAGTTTTCCTTCAAACCTGACCCCAAAGCCGGGATTGATTTTGTCATTTGAACTTTAGGAGAATCCTAGTGTGTTGTTCTGCTAGATTATCGTTGTGTCGCAGAGCTGGGTGTTTTGTGAGGGTCTGTATTAAATGGGTTTGTCCCTTAAGATGTAATTTTGTAAAAGTCATGATGTAATGTGTCCTGAGGGTCGAGAAATGTTTTAAATCCCTTCATGAGTCCTAAGTCCTAGGTCCTAGGTGATGTTTCCGAAGGTTTAGTTCAGTGATCCATTCTAAAATGAATTAAAAAATTAAAAAATGAATAAAAATAATAAAATAATGAAAAATAATAAAAAATTAAAAAAATCAAGCAAAAACCCTAACTAATAAAATAATAATATTTTAAGTGAATAAATCGACGGATGAGATCAAGAGATGTCTTGATCCTCATCAACGGTCGAGATCATTTCTACATGGATCACTGAACTAGCTGTTAGGATCATTTCCTTTATATAGGGTCTTAGGGGGTCATTTCAAGATATCTGATCTGTGAGTCTGTACTGAAAAGCTCTCTTGTAAACCTGATTTTCTGGTTAATAAAAAGACTTTGGGGTTCAAAACTGGCTGGTGTTACTCTCCGGAATTGCTGTGAGATGATTGTTTTTTCTGCATATTTCAGTTTTCAGCAGTTAAATATAGCTGGTTTTCAGAGTATTGTGAGTACAGGTATCTTGCTCACGTGCTAGGGTTAGAATGTTGTAGGGTTTCTGGAATAATGGCAGGTATCTCCATTAATCCTGAAATCTAGCAGCATTTCTTGCCCTCTTTACTGATGTTTGCTTGAGGTGTGCAGGAACTCTTTAAGTGAAGGGTATTTGTGGGCGTTTGGGGAAGTTCTGGGCTGAACCAGCCGACTCCCACAGACTTTTCTGTGCAGAGCCCAGCTGATTGTGCCCTGGGTTAATCTTTTAAGTTTTATTTCGTGTTTTACATTGAGAGATTTTTCTTTCTGTTCACAGTGAAGTTCAAAATTTCTGATATTCTGAAAGTATTTCTGTTCTTATTTGCTGAATCTGGCTATTTCAGGGGCCAAAAATCTGTAAAGTAACAGCTGTTCTAGGGTTTCAGATTGCAGGATTTTGCTTTGTACAGTTTTTCATTAAGCTGGGTTTCATTTTTCTAGGGTTTTAAATTTTTTTTTTTATTTAGGGTTTTTTTTTTTTTTTTTTTTTTTTGTTGTGTTTGCAGCTGCAAGGTTTTTTTTCAGTGAGGGCTAAGCGAAATCATGCATACTTCGTTCATTTTCACTTCCTGCCTTCCTTGATCCTCACTGTATTGAGCATTATCAAGTGAATTTCGAATTTGTGTGTGTGCATCAAGTGGGGAAATCTGATTCAAACCAATAGCCGCTTCAGCTTTACTGTTGCCTTTCCATTTCCCTCCTTAACGCTTCAGATGATTAGTATCTGCTCTTGTTTTATTTATCGTTGAATATCTGTTACCATAAGCGTTACATATCATTGCGGCTGTATAACAGATTATTCCAAGAGCCATTTCAAGCCGCCGACAGTGATTGACGAAGTTCTGGAGAGGTGATTTGTTGCTGCGTAGATCATGCAAAAGCTCAGGTGACAATCAAAATGCCGTCGGTATGCAGTGGACACCAAGTGTCAAAGGGAGATCGAAAATCCTTCAACGCATTGAAACATTCTGTCGGCCCAGTCTTCTGCCGTCGCTGGCATTCCTCCGCGTGAGCTCTTCCGCCGACAAAATCCCTGCTCATGTCTACACACAAATCAAAAAAAAGCGAGAGCGTTGAAACAATACCAGGCCAGCAGGTAAATCGAATTTGGCAATACGATCTCGTAAATGCGTCGGGCCAGGTATTCTCCTCACACGTCCAGGCTTCTGCGTAATATTAAAACTGGTAATTTTCAAACCGGCTTTCACGCTGTCACTATGTATTTACACGGTTTGCAGATCTAGCCATCGTAGCGGGTATCATATGTATGAAATGTGTTTGCGTGATTGCATAAATGGTATCGATTGACCCTAGCGTACGTTTAGTTAGGGTAGCGTATAGTCTGGAGCTTTTGTGTATAATTAGATTTCAATTCGTATGTTTAATTTAGGTTTATTGTTTTAGTTTTACTTTTTTTAGATTTTTAGTCTAAAGTTTTATGTACAGTTAGATTTTATTTTATAATTTTAGATTTTAACTTATGTAGATTTTAATTTAATGTAGTCACGTATTTAGATTTAGATTTTGTTTCTTTTTTAAATAGTTTCATTACATATAAATTCAAAAAATAAAAAATCAAATAAAAAGAAAATTCGTTTATGTTTAGATTTAGCTTAAATTTTAATTTATTTTTGAGTTTAGTTTAGGGTTAGACTAGTTGTAGTATTAGATTTATATTTTGATTTTTATTTTTAATGAGATTTTAATTCCTTTAGATTTATTAGATTTTAAATTTGTAGATTTTAATTTTAGCTTAGTTTTAAGTTTAGATCTAGACTTTAATTAGATTTTAATTTTTGATTTAAAAAAAAAAAAAAAAAAAAAAAAAATTGAAAAAAAAAATAAAATTTTGTGGGAAATTATTTTTGCAAGTCTCAGTGGTTTTCACGATATATCTTTCATGCTGGGATCTAAGTTTTCAGGCTGAGATGCGAAATTGATATCTGGTTAATGGTTTATAATTCTCGTGGTATTTTAAGGCATTTATCTGTTAAAATTTTCAGTTCCTGGATATCGTTTTGGTCACATGATTTAGCTGATGATAGATGGTTGCTGTTCATGGTCCATGTTTCTTTATCATTTAAAAAGTAATCATCTAAACATTGACTCCACAAGGCACTGGTCTGCTAAGTTAATCAAATCATCGTGTGCTTTTTTACATCGTATCTCGTGTCTCCCAACCAACTGGTCGACAGTTGGTCACACTATCTCGCAGGGTCTACCCCCCTTAGCCGCGGGAGACAGGCTTAAACGGAGGGATCGGGGATCAGAGTGACAGCCCCCGGTCCGAGCGTTGTCGTGCCAATCTGCGCGACAACATTTTTGGCGCCGTTGCCGGGGACAGAGTTTTTCTGTTCCTGGGGTTTCATCGACATTCATCTTCTCATCTTCTCATCTCTCATTTGAGCTGGCAGATTCAATATTTTGGCATCTTTTCATCTCATATCAGCAGCATCTCTTCGATGTGTTTCTTGTTTGGGTGGCGACTCCATTTTCTTATTTTTTCCCAGACAAGAAGCCTCCCGCATATCTGTTTGTTGGTTACTTCTTGGATCTTAGAATCAGTTTTATTGTTCAAGTGGCGACTCCACTTCTTTCATCTTTTGATTTTCTTGAGCAAAGAGCTAGTTCTATCATCCATCTGATCCCTTATTGTTCATCATGGATTATGCATTTAAACCATGTCATTTTACTGATAATCTCCATGATCTTCCGAAAGAGGCCATTGGTAAATTACTTAAGTTCTCGGGTGATGATTCGGTCGCTGTTAAAAGGCATTTAAACATGTTTACTTGTGTAATGATCTTATACTGTAGATTTCCTCAATATAATAATGAAGATTTCAAGATGCGTCTATTTGTCCGTTCTTTAGAGGGTGATGCCTTGAATTGGTTTAATAACTTTCCTAATGATTTTTTCACTTCTTTACAAGACATTCTCAATGCTTTTAAAGATAGATATGATAGTCCAAACAGCTTGCCTTCTACTTCTAAAATTGTTGAACAGAAAGAAAGTAATTCAGCTGTTGAAGAAAGATTTCAAGGTCAGAATGTGTCATCCACCGGAAATATTGCAGATCATCATAGTGAAAAATCAGGGATAAATGACAATGAAAAGGAGGAGCAAAAGCAAATAATACAAGATTTAAAGATGCTGGTGAAAAATCTGGAAAGTAACCAAACCAATCTTATCAATGATGTTAAAACTTTACGCACCCATCTGGAAAAACGTAATAAGGAGATTGAGGACACGCAAAATCAGCATGCTAAGGAAATTGAGGCCATGAAAATTAAATATGAAACAGAAATTAGAAGCATGCAAAGCAAGATGTCAGTCTTAGAGGAAAATATGGTGACCATGAAAGCTGATCATGATAGGGAAATTGACTCTATGACATTCAATCATAACAATCAGTTGGCTGACATGCAAGCGAATCATAAAGAAGAGATAAAATTCATGCAACATTGCTTGATGGACATAGAGGAAAAGAATGATAAGGTAATAAAACACATGCAAGAAAACCATGCCATGCAAATTAGCGCTATAAGGGATGAATGCTCTAGTCAGATTGATGCCATTAGAATACAAGTTCAAAAGATTCAACAATGGTCAGATGATAAGAGAAACCAGGAGCCTTCTCATTTGCCGCAACAAGTTCCATCTTACTATGAGGAGGTCATTTGGTGGATAATTGAAGATGATCCAGATAAGCTTAAAAACGATAAAAATCAGATGCAAGACACAAAAAGACTTAGCATGCATAACTTACACACTTCATCTGATAGTTTCGAAACAGAAAGTTCCAGATCATCAGTAATTCATCCTGCCAGAAAGAAGAAGCACAAGAGGAAGAAGATTAGACGAAGATTTGATGCATCAGACGGCCGTGAGCAGCTTGATTTTTGGATAGGAAAGAGTCCTACCATATGCAAAATTGGACATGGCACATCCGACAAGCAGCCGACAGATTTGCCTGAAAGTAGGCAAATGCTCAGTATGCACTATATTGAACACATCTGATGCCGTAGGGCATCCTTTGTATCGTATTTCTAACCCTACTTCCTTGTTTTTTCCGCATTTTCATTTCTGCTTTAGATAGTTAATAAATGAAGAGCTTTTATCTTTATTGTGCTGATTTTTGGATGGACGCTACTTATTTTTGGTGTTGTATGGATGCAGATTCTGGATTCTCACATTCCTGCAAGCAGCAACGTGTCCCCAAGTAGAGCCAGATGTTGACCCCTACTGGTCAACTACCCATGCAGTGCACCCCGTCTTTTCTTGACAGAAAGAAGCAGCACCTGATCAGCATGTCCGTGCCATCCTGCCATCATCAGCAGCTTGACCTTTTTGATTGTAAACCCAGTCTGCATGTATTAACTGTAAATAATCTTAGCAGACATGAAGTCATGTATGTAATTTGCCTAGGTGGACCTAACTTTCTGATGATAATCTACGTCCCGGAAGGTTTTTTGTCTCACCGATCCACGGATCGGCAGAGTTTTCCTTCAAACCTGACCCCAAAGCCGGGATTGATTTTGTCATTTGAACTTTAGGAGAATCCTAGTGTGTTGTTCTGCTAGATTATCGTTGTGTCGCAGAGCTGGGTGTTTTGTGAGGGTCTGTATTAAATGGGTTTGTCCCTTAAGATGTAATTTTGTAAAAGTCATGATGTAATGTGTCCTGAGGGTCGAGAAATGTTTTAAATCCCTTCATGAGTCCTAAGTCCTAGGTCCTAGGTGATGTTTCCGAAGGTTTAGTTCAGTGATCCATTCTAAAATGAATTAAAAAATTAAAAAATGAATAAAAATAATAAAATAATGAAAAATAATAAAAAATTAAAAAAATCAAGCAAAAACCCTAACTAATAAAATAATAATATTTTAAGTGAATAAATCGACGGATGAGATCAAGAGATGTCTTGATCCTCATCAACGGTCGAGATCATTTCTACATGGATCACTGAACTAGCTGTTAGGATCATTTCCTTTATATAGGGTCTTAGGGGGTCATTTCAAGATATCTGATCTGTGAGTCTGTACTGAAAAGCTCTCTTGTAAACCTGATTTTCTGGTTAATAAAAAGACTTTGGGGTTCAAAACTGGCTGGTGTTACTCTCCGGAATTGCTGTGAGATGATTGTTTTTTCTGCATATTTCAGTTTTCAGCAGTTAAATATAGCTGGTTTTCAGAGTATTGTGAGTACAGGTATCTTGCTCACGTGCTAGGGTTAGAATGTTGTAGGGTTTCTGGAATAATGGCAGGTATCTCCATTAATCCTGAAATCTAGCAGCATTTCTTGCCCTCTTTACTGATGTTTGCTTGAGGTGTGCAGGAACTCTTTAAGTGAAGGGTATTTGTGGGCGTTTGGGGAAGTTCTGGGCTGAACCAGCCGACTCCCACAGACTTTTCTGTGCAGAGCCCAGCTGATTGTGCCCTGGGTTAATCTTTTAAGTTTTATTTTGTGTTTTACATTGAGAGATTTTTCTTTCTGTTCACAGTGAAGTTCAAAATTTCTGATATTCTGAAAGTATTTCTGTTCTTATTTGCTGAATCTGGCTATTTCAGGGGCCAAAAATCTGTAAAGTAACAGCTGTTCTAGGGTTTCAGATTGCAGGATTTTGCTTTGTACAGTTTTTCATTAAGTTGGGTTTCATTTTTCTAGGGTTTAAATTTTTTTTTTTTATTTAGGGTTTTTTTTTTTTTTTTTTTTTTTGTGTTTGTAGCTGCAAGGTTTTTTTTCAGTGAGGGCTAAGCGAAATCATGCATACTTCGTTCATTTTCACTTCCTGCCTTCCTTGATCCTCACTGTATTGAGCATTATCAAGTGAATTTCGAATTTGTGTGTGTGCATCAAGTGGGGAAATCTGATTCAAACCAATAGCCGCTTCAGCTTTACTGCTGCCT
The DNA here is from genome assembly GCA_031772625.1 of Pinus tabuliformis. Taxonomy (NCBI): domain Eukaryota; kingdom Viridiplantae; phylum Streptophyta; class Pinopsida; order Pinales; family Pinaceae; genus Pinus; species Pinus tabuliformis. Next base: position 2,813,238 of record CM062819.1, read on the forward strand.
TTCCATTTCCCTCCTTAACGCTTCAGATGATTAGTATCTGCTCTTGTTTTATTTATCGTTGAATATCTGTTACCATAAGCGTTACATATCATTGCGGCTGTATAACAGATTATTCCAAGAGCCATTTCAAGCCGCCGACAGTGATTGACGAAGTTCTGGAGAGGTGATTTGTTGCTGCGTAGATCATGCAAAAGCTCAGGTGACAATCAAAATGCCGTCGGTATGCAGTGGACACCAAGTGTCAAAGGGAGATCGAAAATCCTTCAACGCATTGAAACATTCTGTCGGCCCAGTCTTCTGCCGTCGCTGGCATTCCTCCGCGTGAGCTCTTCCGCCGACAAAATCCCTGCTCATGTCTACACACAAATAAAAAAAAAGCGAGAGCGTTGAAACAATACCAGGCCAGCAGGTAAATCGAATTTGGCAATACGATCTCGTAAATGCGTCGGGCCAGGTATTCTCCTCACACGTCCAGGCTTCTGCGTAATATTAAAACTGGTAATTTTCAAACCGGCTTTCACGCTGTCACTATGTATTTACACGGTTTGCAGATCTAGCCATCGTAGCGGGTATCATATGTATGAAATGTGTTTGCGTGATTGCATAAATGGTATCGATTGACCCTAGCGTACGTTTAGTTAGGGTAGCGTATAGTCTGGAGCTTTTGTGTATAATTAGATTTCAATTCGTATGTTTAATTTAGGTTTATTGTTTTAGTTTTATTTTTTTTAGATTTTTAGTCTAAAGTTTTATGTACAGTTAGATTTTATTTTATAATTTTAGATTTTAACTTATGTAGATTTTAATTTAATGTAGTCACGTATTTAGATTTAGATTTTGTTTCTTTTTTAAATAGTTTCATTACATATAAATTCAAAAAATAAAAAATCAAATAAAAAGAAAATTCGTTTATGTTTAGATTTAGCTTAAATTTTAATTTATTTTTGAGTTTAGTTTAGGGTTAGACTAGTTGTAGTATTAGATTTATATTTTGATTTTTATTTTTAATGAGATTTTAATTCCTTTAGATTTATTAGATTTTAAATTTGTAGATTTTAATTTTAGCTTAGTTTTAAGTTTAGATCTAGACTTTAATTAGATTTTAATTTTTGATTTAAAAAAAAAAAAAAAAAAAAAAAATTGAAAAAAAAATAAAAATTTTGTGGGAAATTATTTTTGCAAGTCTCAGTGGTTTTCACGATATATCTTTCATGCTGGGATCTAAGTTTTCAGGCTGAGATGCGAAATTGATATCTGGTTAATGGTTTATAATTCTCGTGGTATTTTAAGGCATTTATCTGTTAAAATTTTCAGTTGCTGGATATCGTTTTGGTCACATGATTTAGCTGATGATAGATGGTTGCTGTTCATGGTCCATGTTTCTTTATCATTTAAAAAGTAATCATCTAAACATTGACTCCACAAGGCACTGGTCTGCTAAGTTAATCAAATCATCGTGTGCTTTTTTACATCGTATCTCGTGTCTCCCAACCAACTGGTCGACAGTTGGTCACACTATCTCGCAGGGTCTACCCCCCTTAGCCGCGGGAGACAGGCTTAAACGGAGGGATCGGGGATCAGAGTGACAGTCCCCGGTCCGAGCGTTGTCGTGCCAATCTGCGCGACAACACAATCATAAATGGAGTACTTTGATATTGCATGAAATTGATTGGAGTCGCCAGGTGGGATGCTTCAACCTTCCCATGTCTGATCACTTTCCACCATCAGCAATCAGACCTCATCCTTGTCATTCTTTCCTAGGGAAGATATGATCTTTTGTTCCCTGGCAATGGCGCCAAAATGTTAGGCTCTGTAATGCCCCAGGCTGAGGAGGAGAACGAAAGAGGTAACTTCAAACCACTTGCAGTTCAACAGCTAGCCATGCTAAACCAAAGAGGGATCTCTCTAAGGATTTCTCAGTCTATCATTGGAAGAGAAATGGATTTTAGGCTAGGTATAATATTTTAGGTTTGATTTTTTGAAAATTTAGGGTTTTTAGGTTGTTGGACTAGAGACGAGAAAGAGCAATTAGGTTAAGGTCTCAAAGGTTTGCAGTAGCATGCATAAAGAGGAGCAAGATAACAATGTCTTATGATGGATTTAATATTTTGGTCAATGTAGTGTAGGGTATGACGGATTAAGAAATCATAATGAGCATGTATTACCATGAATTGATTAATCTAAAAGAAGAAATACACAAACATGATTTTCCACATAAACAGAACTTTGAATCTAAAGAATTCTGCCTATATAACTGTAAGGAAAATCACGGAGGAAAGCAAATCATGTTAAGGGAGATGAATTCATTCATAAGAAACTGATATAGAAGGAAAATAACCCCACAAACTCACTGCACAAGTATTCCTGAAAAATAGCTGTAACTGCTCGATTAACTGTATGAAAGCATAAGATATAAGTCCTCTCCTCTGAAGTCCCACCTTTCTCTCTGAATGGGAAATGATACATATGGACTAGAATAAACCATTTCCCCACCTTCAGGGGTCAAATCCCTAAGTGGTGGAACAGTTCCCAAGAATCTCTCAACCAACAAGAGAGAATGAGAAGGTCAAAAACAAACTCTTCTCTTAGACTTCGATTTGAGTTTTTCTTCATTTATGAGGCCTATTTAAGCACAAAAACAAACTATCATGCTAATTTATTCCATAATTATATCATCAAGACTTTTAAATATTGAAATTACATCATAAAACAAAGATTTGGTGAAAATAAATTGAGAAAGACTGCTATAGGCAAAAGCGCACTACATTTAGGCATAAGTGCAACGCACTCAATCATAAGCACAATGCCATCTTGCAGGAGGATTTTGGAAGCCTTTATGAAGTCAAATTTGAAAATTGAGAGAACGGTCAACTAGAATTTCTTGTCTAGTTTCTAGAAAATATTGAATTTTGGAAAATTACCAATGGGAAGGCCTTCAAAAATTAATTCTCCCAAGGTATTTCTATAAGCCAGCGCCTATTTCAGAATAGTGGCAAAAAGTGACTTTTTGACCTATTTTTTGGCTTTTTCTCCCAATTTATCTTTCACAAATCTTGCAAAAGTATCTATTTGATAATTATAGGTGATTATATATCCAAGCATACATTTTTTTGTCATTTAGAGTTCTGTAGATAGGGTGAAAATTTTGTGTTTTTCTGCGAACATAGGCCTAAAATATGGAGAGATATATCTCTAACCATAAAGTTTTTTGGCAAAATGAGAGAGAGTTTTGTAGATAAGGATGTTTTAAAGAAACACTTCTCTCAGTTTCGGGAAATAAATTTTCAATTTCTCAGAATCCGCGCCATAAAATAATGACTAAAACAGGAAATTAACTTGATTTTATTTATTTATTTTTTTGGCATAAGTCTCTAAGAAAGTTTCATATCTACCAATATATGATACATGTGTAAAAACTGAAGGAGATTTTTGTCCCTGGGTATATTATTGAAAAAAACCTCTTCCTTTTTTGTCCATTTCATCTCCATTGGGCCAGAAACACACTTTGAAGAAAAACCTTCCCTGCATGCTGTAAATGAGCTCTTGATGAGTTTGTGAGGCATTTATCTCTTTGATGTTAGATGGTTCAACTCTTCAGACATGTTATCCATTATTTTACTTCTTCTTGTCAGTGTGTGTGGCCTCTACTTCCAAGGTGAAACCCTAACTCACTAGGAGGAAGAATTAGGGTTTGGTTTATGGAAAATAGGGGATTTGAGACAATATTGTAGATGGAGGGGAATGAAGGGTTTAAGGGCTGTCTAAATTCTTGGGGAAATTTTAGGTGGTAGGAATAGATGTTAGGGAGTGTAGGGAGGTGGAATTTATTGAAAAGTGTGAGGGAAAATGAGGGGAAATGAAGGGAATGGGTATGAGAAATGTTTGGGAGAGGTATATAAGATATGTGTGGAAGTTATGGAACATAAAAACTAGGTTTTTTCTCACTGCTATGAAGCAAAAGCATTTGGAGACCAAAAGCACAAGGAAACCCTAGGAGAGGGATTTTCATTGAGTTCTTCAAAATGAAGGATGCATAAGAGGTTCCAGATGTTTACTTACTTGCCAAGGAGATTCTTAAACATGTGAACGCTAAAATGAAACCCTTTTGATGATTTTAATGGTCCTTTGTAGCTTGAAAGTTGATTTTTGCTTTGGTTGTGGCATAACATCATATTTCCTTTTGAGAAATGATGAGATGAGGTGGTGTACTAAAACATTGTCTTATTTGAAATAAAACGTTACCTTTACCTTTATTTTTCTTTCCCTAAGCTACTAAGTCCCTTTACCCACTAACTCACATCGTGGACATGTTTTTTGTTTTGACATATGGTATCATGATGACACATGGAGTGAAACCCTAAAACATGACCTAAACTGAGGAATTTAACCATTTCATGACCCAAGACACTTAAATGGAGATATGATACCTCAAAGAAGACAATGACCATGATGAGTGATGAAGACCATGAGTAAGTGAAGGGAACAGCAGTGACCTAGACACAACATCTAGTGACCAAATTTTATTTTGAAACCTAATGAAATGATAAAATTTTACCTCGAGACCCGAACAAACCTTGTAAGAGCATATTTGATCACTGGTGACTAACATGACTGGCAGGCACTAACAAAAGTAAGAGCTTGTATAAAATCATGAAGAACATATCTCTTGGGAATCTCATTGTACATTTCAGGAGAGGAAGAGTTCATCCAGGTCAAAGGAAACATTTTCCAGATGGGGATATACTAGATCATGAAGGATCTCTGATAGAGATTTTAGCAGAGGAACTTCGAGTTCGGAAAGGAAACAAATGTTTCAGCATAAATTCCAACTCTTGGATCTCATGAGATGATGGTTTAATGACATGAAGAATGAAGTAGATCAAGGGATTGAAGAACCGTTCAATCAAGGAAGCTGTTGAAAGATACCTAAATAAAAATAAGGTATGTATGATTATAATTGTATTTGTATTTGATATTGTGATGTGATGTTCTGTGGTTGCAGATAAAATGGATCGAGCATGATCAAGAAGGAAAAGATCCCCCCCCTCTAAAAGGATGCAGAAAGTCAGACTAGATGAAATCAACATAATATGTCCTCATAATATAGTATGAGGTAGTTTATGACCATTGAAGAACTATGAGAGTTCATGGGAATAAAAGACATGAGGATGAAAGAGATCATGAGACATGCAACCATGATGAAGGCAATCAACATCCGGAGGATCAGGAAGACTTGATCGGGAAACCTCCTAGAATGATGAGTAGACTTTGATGGAAGTCTGAAAAGATGAGGACCCTTGACACCATATATCATTGGGATATGTGTCATCATAGATGCAGGATGATTGATGCCTACAAGAAGATGTCACTAAAAGAAGGCCATCACCAAAAGGTAATATGTGATTTGTTTTTGGTGTTTGACCTCTTGGAAAAGTCTAGGTATGTGTTTAGGATCATGAAAAGGAGAGTTGTGAAGGATGTCACAACTATGTGATCCAGAGAAATCACTATTAAAGAAAAGTGGGGACATATGAGCTTATGAAGGAAGCCCTAGATGTCAAGCCAAGGAGGACACTTTCCAGGAAAGAAGGAATGAATGACGGAGGAAATTAATGGATGGCTGAACCCTAAACGTGAAGAAATTAATGACATCAAGATCATGGATTGTTAGTCAACTAGAAGACCCTATAAAGTACTGATGATAGAGCCCCTATGTAAGAGGGAGCTCTGGGAGGTTCCTATGAGTCAAGGAACTCGATCAAGTCTCTAAGTAAAGAGAAACTTGGAATTCATCCTTGGTTAAGAGGGAGAGTTAGACACGACATTCTTGTCTTTAGTTTGGAAGAAATAATGGAGGATTGTATAATCATCTGGCATTCGACATTCTTTGAGGATGTGGTAGGGCATCTAAGACAAGAGTGGGCAAGAGGACCAATATTCTTGAGGGGTGGGCATACTTGGAGAACACCCGGGTGGGTATGTCCCTAAGAGAGACAATGATGATGCATGTCTATCAATCATTGGTCCTCGGCAACATTGTGTCCTCTGATCTAAGTGAGAGATGGAGCTGTTAGTCAAGGCCTTGTTATATGGAAACAATGTTGGTTGAAATGGTGCTATAACATATGGATTGCAAATCTGATTCTTCTTATGAGAAATTATTCAGATTGAAAATGACCAAGTACCATTATGAATACCTCCCTAGTTAAGAGGGAGTGTTGAAGAAAATGTAAAGGTTCGGTCTTCATAATGACACGATCTTTGTAAATGATGTAATAAATTATTATTGTAAATCTTGCCTCATGGGTTTCATGAGCAAGAAGTGTAATTAGGTCAAAGACATCTTCTTGATGTCTTTAGGTTTTTATGTAATTGTCAAAGAATTATTATTGATGTCTTTAGGTTTTTATGTAATTGTCAAAGAGTCATGTCATGTATTGAAGAGCTCTTTAAGAGCCTATGTGCAATATATTCTAGCCTACAATATGTGTAGTAGCCCTCCAAAGACCAAGCGAAATCCTCCAAGAAGTCTGCAAGCGAAAAGCAATAGATCTTAATGTCAGCTCGAAAATAAATTAAATGCATAATTTAAAGTCATGTCGGTTTGAGAAGAAGGTCATGTCGGTTCATGGATTCACGTCGTCTTATTATATGTACACAAACTACTATATATACCCATGAAGGGTCAGCACAAATGATTGAAGAACTTTTGCAATTGGTCTCTGAAATTTCGGGTGATGAAGGAGAAGAAGATCCACATTTCAGTGGGCTAGATCTAGGGTACAACTGCCTCCTCTAATGGGTATAAGGAGCAGCAGAACTTGAAATAATATACTCTCGGCTTACCTATGGTTTAAAGGTAAAGTTATCAGATGGATATATTAGAGAATATTGCGGATGTAAACATTGTGACAACATGCATTCTGGGACATACACACTTCCTATAATAAAAATCTTGAAATATATGATTTCACATAATAGTTCTGATTCATTGAACTCAGTGACATTCCTGTAGTAACCTAAATGTAAGTGACTTACATACTCGACATATAAGGGTATCTTACCTCCTCGCATATCCTCACAGTGCATTGTTATACTTGATTACAGTATTGAAGATATGGTCTTGACAACAATGGAAGGAATGGATCTCAGTGAATGTATTTGTGTGATGGAAAGAACCTCAGAATCCCGACTGTCCTCATATAGCCTTAATCTCACTATGTCGTCTTAAGGAGAAACACAATGATTCTATGATTGCCCTCACTGTCTCGACACTTTTGTTATAACGTATACTCTTTGTTTCTCACAGTCAACATGATGACAATTCCAGAGAAGGTACTGTGATGATCCAAGTATGGTGTAACAACAGTGAAGCCCTTGGTGCATTAATCAAGGGAGAGAATTAAGGTCATGATGAAAGATCTTAATGAAGACAAAGAGATCTCTGTAATGTAATGAAGAGTCTATGATGAAAATCTTAGTGATGCAACAACAATGGATTCAGCAGTGCAGAAATCATGTTGATCTCAATAAGGAGGAGGATAAGGTATCTTGGTCTTGGAGAGACTAACTCTGGAATTTTGAGATCCAGATTTTCTCGGATCATCATCTAGATGAAAAACTCTGGAAAGAGCCCATGGTTGATGAAATGGAAACTTCGAAAAAAAATGAGGCTTGGGAGATGGTGGAGTTGCTGACTAGAAGGAAATCTATTGGAAGAAAATGGGTGTTTGAGAAGAAGATGGATGCAGAAGGCAAGGTGGAGAAATACCAAGCTCAATTTTTAGAAAAAGGTTATTCCGAGGTGCCAGGAATTGATTTTGGTGATATTTTTTCTCCTGTTTCCAAGGTAGCTTCTATTAGATTACTTTTATCTGTCAGTGCTGCTTTTGATTTTAAGGTAGAACAAATGGATGTGAAGACAACATTTATTCATGGGGATTTGGAAGAAAATATCTACATGAAGCAACTTGAAGGATTTGTGGTGAAGGGAAAGAAAGAACTGGTATTTAGGTTAAAAAATTATTTATATGGGTTAAAATAGTCACCAAGGATGTGGTATCAGAAATTTGATACATTTATATGGGGACTTGGCTTCACCAGAAGCAAAGCTAATCACTGTGTGTACTTTAAATCAATTGGCGACCGTGTTATTTATCTGGTCTTGTATGTGGATGATATGTTGCTGATTGAAAATAACAAAGAAATTATCCAGGATTTGAAGATCGAATTATCCTCCAAATTCGACACGAAGGAATTCAGTGCTGCAAATTATATTTTGGGCATGGAAATTAAACGAGATCGGACAAAAAAGAAGCTTTGGTTAAATTAGAGGAAGTACGCCGAGATAATACTGCAGAGGTTTAATATGCAGGATAGTAAACCGACGAAGGTTCCTATTCCTGTAGGTGTAAATTTATATGCTGAACAATGTCCCAAGACACAAGAAGAGGAAGATGACATGTCCTGTGTTCCATATGCAAGTGCATTCGGTAGCCTGATGTATGCAATGGTATGTACTAGACTAGACATTGCACATGTAGTGGGAGTATTGAGCAGGTTTATGTTAAAACCTGGGAAGGAGCATTGGACAACAATGAAGTGGGTTTTCAGGTATTTGCATGGTACTAGTGATTATGGTCTGTGCTACCAAGGAAGACTGGGATTGGAAAGAGTTTTGGACATCCATGGATTTGTTGATGTAGATTGGGCCGAAGATATGGATTAGAGAAGATATACAAATGGGTATGTTTTTAACCTATTTGGAGGTGAAATAAATTGGATGAGCAAGAGAGAGTCTGTAGTGGTACTTTAGACTATAGAGGTAGAATACATGGCAACCACTCATGCAAGCAAGGAAGCAGTTTGGTTGCAGAGATTGTGTTCAAGTATGGGGTTAGTACAACGAGCTATAAGAATAGACTATGAGAGCCAAAGTGCATTGTTCTTGTCAAAGAGCCCTTCTTATCATTCAAAGACAAAGCACATTGATGTTCATTATCACTTTGTGAGGGATATGGTTGAGGACAGAAAGGTGTTGCTAGTAAAGGTGGACACTTTGAAGAATACTGCAGATGCATTGACAAAGTCTGTGAGCACTGAGAAGTTTTCTTGGTGTAGAGAAACAATGGGTGTTGCAGGGTTTTACTAATGACTAAGCTCTTCTATGACCCCTTGCATGGAAAATAAAACAACGTGTAAGAATGTTGGTTGTGTGTTATATTCTTTCCACGACTAGCCCCATGTGTGAAGCCAGAGGGTTTACAAGGTCTAGGGTAGCACCCATAGATTTTTTTTTGGACCCTATATTACGTGATCAAACCTACATATGGTTTTGTGCATGGGTTTTGCACATGGTTTTGGGCATGATGGTTTTTTTCCCATGGTACCTTGTAGGTCCGGTCAAGGGAACTACAATTATGTTCTAATCTAGGGATAATGGATTCGGGTTTATGGATGCTTTGACATGTATATATATGTATTGTAAAATTCAAAGGAATATACTAAAAAATCAATCTGGTAGTCCCAGTTTTGAGATCCAGAGGAAAATCTCTGTGTATATTTATTTTATGTTTTATGCTATCACCATTGTTTATTTTCTGTTATTTTAGAATTCTTATGCAGGTAATTTATATATAGGGTTAAAACCTACATTGACGACCCATGTCTAAAAATACTACCTCCCTAGTGGTTGTTTGTACTTCTGCATGCTCCTCATCAATGGCTAGTCCCAAGGATATCTGCTCATCCTCCTTTATCATGGGCTCAACATGAGCCACTAGATGACTCCCCAAAGATGACCCATCATATGCACTGCGCTCCACTATGTGATGCTCATGCTGAATGGGAACAAGTTGTTGCTGATCAATATCCTCTACCAAACATGTTTGCATATCTTAGCTGCTATCAACAACCCCCACTGACTAATCATGCTCCTCATAGTTGTCCATGGACTCAACTATAGAAGAATAATCCTCATCCTAAATTTTAGAAGGAATCTCCTCCTAATCTTCCCTTGTCATCTCCTCTGTGCCACCCATGCATGAGTGGTTAGGTCCCCATGGTTCCTTGCAAATTAAGAAAAGTCCCTTCCTCCTCAAATAATTCTTGCTACATGATCCACCAAACTTGAGCAAATCCTCCTTAGTCAATTATCTCCTAAATATCAGAATTCTCTGCTCAACCAACATTTCGGTTAGTTCATAAGCAGCAGGTGAGACCAGTTGTTATCTCCTCCAAATGGTCAACAATCTAGTCTACAACCTCTTGTAAATGACATCACAACCTCCCATACATGAGGAATGTTAGTGTATGTCAGTCACCAGTGATCAAATGTACCCTTTCAAAGTTGTTGATAGGGTCCTAGGTCAAATTTTTATAGTTTCAAATGAGTTTTTAAATAAAAATTTGATCATTAGTTAGTATGTCTAGGTATATTACTGCTCCCATCATTTCATGGTCACAAAATTCCATCTTGGTCATGCCATCACTCCTTGTGATAGGTCATCAGTAAAGTGTCTTGATCACCATTTTAGTCATCATCTTATGGTAATTCATATTGCAAGGTACAAAGGTCCAAATCATCAGTTTGTAAATCCATTAGGTGTCATTATTAGGTCAAGTCATCAAAAAAGGGTCATAATGAGTCATGTCATCACCTAGGTCATCATTATGGGAGTAGTAATTTAGGGAAAATGTTCTAAAATGATTCCTAAAGTAAATTTTTATCCTTATGAAGATATAAATATGCATACTAAAGTTTTAAATTTGCAGTATACTAGCCTATCATTTCATTTTTCAAAAAGATAAATGGTGTTACATCATCACCCAAGGAAAAAATAGACCTCCAGCCTATAAGAAGACCAACAAAGCACACCAATTTATTATTTCACTCTCATGAAGGATTTCTCCACCATCAGAGTGCACCCTAGCCACCAAAGCATCGAATTTTTGCCTCCAAGTCAGCTATTCTCCTCCTTCACTGTGCTTCTCGTAGAATGTTGAGCTTTTGAAGAGGGAGACAAATAAGCCATCACAAAGGTTTTCTTAAGCAACTACAGGTTATAAAACATCCTTCGCAAGTAAGTGGACCTCCATCACTCTTTCTTTCATCAATTTTCTCACAAAAGTTCAATGAAATAACCTCTCCTAAGGTTTCGCTGCGATTTTGGTTTCTAGGGAATTTTGTTTCATTGTAGTGTTAAAACCATCACATTTTTTTCTCAATCACTCTCCTCTACACATTCTTTAACTCCCCTAATTATTTCCCATACCTATTCCCCTCATCCCCCTCACTTTCCCATAAACCCTAGCCTATGCTACAATTTCCTAGGCTATGAATGTGTTTTTCAGCTTTCTGCCCCTTCCCCTCACTCATTCCCAAAAATATAACTTCCCTACACTCCCTAACACCTATTCCTACTCACCAAAATTTCCCCAATGTTGAAATTTGGTACCGGAGGACAGGTGGTTCCCTTAGGGTTTAATCTTTGGCCTAGGGAAAAGTGTCCAAAAGAATTTAATTTTTCTCCTAAAGTGACTTTATAATTTTATAAAGTTAAAATCTAATTTAAAAGTGACTTTAAGTGATAAAGTTACTAAGTCTAATTTTAAAGTGACTTTTATAAAGTCAATGAAAAATTAGAAAGGAAAAGTGACTTTGGAAATAAATGACTAAGTGGGTCTTTATTAAAGTGGGGTGAATTAAAAAATAGAAAGTGAGATTTAAATGAGCATTTAATCTCAGCCATTGATCTAAATCTATTTCAGCCATTGGATTTAGGATCACCCAAAAGTCACTTGGATCACCCAAAAGTCACTTGGAGTTATATTAAGGGAGGAAAAGGAGGAAAATATCACATTCGATTCAATTCTTTCATGAGCAGATTGGGAGAAGGAGAGCAAGAGAGCAAGAGAGATTTCTGAGTAGGGAGGAGAAGGAGACAGCAGCTTGGCACACATTCCAAGGCAGCAGTTGAGCAGATTTGTACAACTGATTCAGTACACAGTGAAAGGCAGATTTTGGCACGATTTTCGAGGAATGGTTTGCACAAAAATCGAGGAGCAGTTTGTTGGTTTTTCTGCACACAAAATGGAGGTCGTACAACATTTATTGCTGTCCTGTTTGTTGTAATTTCCAGATTGCTGTGAGGCACGGGAAAGGAGATAAGTTGTAAATTTGCTTACTGATTTTTTGTTGAATATTTCTCACTGTAAAAAGGCAATTTTCAGAAATAAAAAAGAGCTCTCAAACTGGTTTTCCCCAAGAGTTGTAGGGGGCTTTTCCAGGGTCACATTGACCAAAAATCTCAGTGTTTAAATGTGTTCTAATGGCTGTTTATTACTGTTGATTTTTATTTCTGCAATTTCCAGCATTCTGTAAAATTTCCAGAATTTGTGTTTTCAGCAAATTTATTTTTTCCAGCTTGTTAAATGTATGGTTATGGGAAAGGGCATTTAACTATATGGGAGAAATAAGGAGAAACTGAAAACCGGGGTGGGAAATGAGAAATTTCTACACCCAAAAATTTACATCACCCCTAACCCCTTCATTCCCTTCCCTAAACAAAATAGTCCCAAATCCCCTGTTTTCCCAAATCAAACCCTATCCTTCCTCCTTGTGAGCTATGGTTTTACCATGGAGACTGAAACCTCAAACACTGAGAAGAAAAAGTACAAAGGAGGGAAAATTTCTAGGTATGAGCCCACTCAGGTCGAAGAAATCATGGCCTCACCTTTCATCAAGAATTTTTTTCCAAGATGTAGGCTGCCTAGTTTTCTGTGAGAAGATTTAAGAAGTAGGTTCCAATGCTAGGTTGACAAGCCTCTTTGCCACCACCTTCAGGAGCGACAAGGCCAACATAGTAGGGTGTAACTTCACCATTTCAACAGATGCCATTTCCATAGCCACTGGAATCCCTAACCATGGAGAAATTTGGTTCAAAGGGATGGATCTAGATATTTAGAACTACACAACATTCTTAAAGCCACCCTACAAGAATGCTCCCAATCACATTTTTTCCTTCAGACACTTGCTTGATAGGTTTTCTCCATTGATGAAGATGATCATGAAGTAATTTACCAGTGAGGGTAGGTTTTCAAGGCTATACCAATATCACATAAGACCATTCATGCATTTCACAACCATTAAACCTCTTAACCTATCTCATTACCTATACAGAAGGCTGGTCAAGATGACAGAGAAGGTACAGAGAAAAGGGAAAGATCACCAAGAAAACATATTTCATCATGGCTTGGTAAAAATTATTGTTTTCATTAGTTTTCATAGGTCAACTTATCTTGGGAGGGATTCATGCAGTCAACTTCTCTTTTGCCCGCTACTAGTCAATCTAGCAGTCAAAGTTCACCATTGGAAAAATCACCAAGACCTCAAGAAGTTGGCTCTACAAGCAAACCAATGACAAGGACACCTAGGGCATAGGTGAAAAAAAATATAGCAAAGGTAAGAGGCTTGTTCCTAACAATGTAGAAAGAGTGTAGCATCCTATTGTTGGACAAGAAGCATTAGGATATCATCATTATGCACCTTTGCAAGAAGAAGAATAGGTACATTTTGATACTCACATGGTAGACCTAGAAGGGAATGAGAAAGACAAGTCACTTGAGTAGATCATCCAAGAGAAAGAGGTAGAAATCAAAGAGCTTAAGGATGACTTGGAAAAAGAAAAAATCATGATTACATTCTTACAGCAGGAGAACATGCAACTTAAGGTAAATCAATTTTTTCTTTCTAAACATAGGGTTGATTTGGTGGCTTATGATGATAAAGGTAAGAGTGTGATATATTTTGAGAAACTTGAAGATAAGGAGCATCATATCAAGCCAAGGAGACCAAATACCAGAGGGCTGAAAAGAAAGGAAGCACTAGGCAGTGAGCCATCTGCTCCACTAGGTCAGCAAGACTTTGAAGACACCATTGCAGATGAGATTGAGAAAGACAAGGAGTTGTGGCTTGGTAGGGTTAATGAGAACTTGAAGAAGCTCTTGAAGAAGGCCAATAGGGACACCAAGCTTTAGAGAAACATGGAAGGACATTACTTCACTAGAAATCAGATTTGCAAAATGAGGGTTAGGATCATGAAGAGGAAGCTAAAGAAAACCCTAAAGAAGCTTAAAAAGAGAGATAACCTTGAAATAATTTCTAATGCATCATTTATTATTTAACTCATCATTCAGGGAGAAAAAGGAGCAATTTTGAAGAAATTTTGGCAAATTTTGCAATTTTGGGTATTTTTTGCATTTTTGACAGTCATGGTGCACAGAAGCGCGACGAGCTTACGTTGCACTTCTTCTGGGAACCTATAAATGAGGAAAATATTATATGGTTGGATAGCTTATGACCTATACATATCAAATATATACTTGGGGTTCCATTTCAACTTGTATTTTTAGAGAAAAGTCAAAATACATGCTAAAATTCATGTTTCTGCCACATTTTTGACCCCCTCGCTGCGCTTCTGGAGCAGTCTTGGGAAAAGTGATTTTTAGCTGCCTTGGAGAGTTGTTTGTGCATGCTTTAAGGTCCTAAGGATAAGTGGACATCCCAAGATTTCTAGATCTACATTTAGTTCAAAATGTGGATGAAGAAAAGTCACTCAAAAGTTCCCTCAAACTATTTGCTGCGCTTCTATCAAATTCATTGCACTTCTGAGGAGATTCACTATGCTTCTGTCAACAAGTGAAATTTTCAAGTTTTTCTTGGTCAAAGTCAAGTTTTGTGATGTAATTTGTCCTCTAAGGTTTTCTTATGATGTAATTAAATGTAATTAATCTTGTAAATGTCAAATTATTGTAGATTCATGCTCATAAAAGCTTGTAAAGTTAAAGTGAATCAGTTTGGGCCAAATTGGGAGTTGGTTTCTAACCTCCCTAGTCTTAGGTATGGTTGGAGATATTCTTGTCAACAGTTCCTATCAATATGGATTTGATCGCTGAGAGAGGGAAAGTGATTTTTGATCTATATGTAGCCTGATTTAAGTCATAGAGAGGGTTGGATGCTTGATAATCATAGGTTGAGCTAGTGTACACTTTTTTGCAATAATACAACATGCAATTGCAGCTATTATATTGGGATTCTTGTGGTATGCTTTTGTGACAGTGTTTTTATTTGTTTATCATCAAATTGAATATATATTTTTCCTTACTACCATATCTATGATTTCTTTTGATCAACTCATAGGTGTTTAACAAAATTGATAAGTTATATGCTCCATTCTGATGAGATTTTCATGCTAGTGTTCTTTTCTTTTGATGAATGAATTCATGGTTACATGCTCATTCTGATCCTTTACCTTTCCATCCTTGCACCACCATGAAAACCTACTTCTATTAATGAGCATACCTACTTGGCCCCATTATAACTCTACAATTGATGATTTGAAACCCTAGCCTAGTTCTTAGATCTTTGAGCTTCATCCATCAAACCTTAAATTCAAACACCATTGAGCTTAATATCTATCCTAGCATCTGATTCCCTCTCTAGTCACTTCATTGACTGTGATATCCTTGAGAGAGCCCTCTTTGATTTGGTAGGGCTAGCTACCATATCTAAAGATTGGTTTGAGGTTACCTCCATCGGTCTCCTTTCTCAGCCTTGGGACACTGAGGAGTGCTAACATTTATGGCGACCATACTGGGGAATAAAGTGTCAAATATTCCCCAGATTGTTTCTTAAGAGTTCATTGAGATCTAGGCCTCTGGGTGACAAGTTCTAATTTTCAAGAAGGCTGATTCAGTGATTGAGCTAAAGTGAAAATTGAGGAAAACACTGGCTCCTAAAATATATACAAGGTCAAATCCTGATCCCAACCATCCAACAATAGTTGAGAATCCTGAGAATCTCTTGAGAAAGATGAAGTCTCAGCCTCCAGAATCTGAAACAAGTACATCTCCATTGCTAAGAACTACATCTTTACCTACACAATTGGTTTCTCTTGAATATTTGTCTTTTGATCTTGACTTTGAGTTATCATTATTCAAGTCCAAGTCTGTGTCTTCCCTTGCACAAACACTTTTTGACCCTATTAAGTTTGAGTCATATGTGCAATCTTCTGAGGCTTCATTTACTAAGCTTGAGAGTAAGATTTGGTTCGATTTTCATAAACTCCAAAATTTAGTCGATCAACTGAAAGTAACTTCTGAAAAGGCTTATACCCTATATCAGCAAGAGGCTTTCCCCATTGTTCCATCATCTGTTACACCTCATTACTCAACTACCCCATCATCTTCCACAACTAAACCATCATCTCCTCCCAAACCATATTATTCTAAAACAACTCCTCCATCAATAAACCCTGTTGTAACTATCGTATCACCTTCTGCAACCTTTATGGCTAGATTTGGCCCTTTGGTTTTGCCTGGGCAGCTTGTTGCATTGCCTCGGAATTGTGGTTAAATGTTGCCTCTGTTTGATGGCACAACCGAGATCACAACGAGACAACATATTGATAAGATAATTTATTTCATTGACCTCGAATAATTTGACGAAAATGATGCCAAAATGTGCCTCATAGCTCAAAGTTTTTCAGGAGAAATGAAGAAATGGTTCCATGCTTTGAGAGCTTCTTCAATAGATAATCCCCAACAGTTTATAGACCTATTCTTGGCTATATGGGAAGAGAAAAATAGCCCCCTTCAGATCTTGGGTGAATATAATTCATTGAAAAGAGATCCAAATGAATTTGTGCAAGACTTTACTGTCAGATTCAATAAGGTCTACAATGCTATCCCAGACAACAACAAACCTCCTCCTGACTTGGCATTGATACAAAATCCTGATGATTTTGATCATGACATGGGCTATCAACTAAGAGAGAGGAATCTTACATCTCTTGAAGAAATGCAGAGGAATGTCGTGAGTGTTGAAGCAAAATTGCTAATTAAGAAATCTAAGATGAAAATAGAAAAGAAATTCACAATCAAAGAGGATACCTCTACTTCATCGGATGGTAACCTTGACACTTTAATCAAAACCATGGAGAAAATAATGGATAATATGACAATATCATAAAATCAAGTCAAGAATCCTAATTATCAAGTTCAACAACGACAACCTCAATTTAGAATCAAACAAAGAGAGTAGAGGGGTCAGGATCAGTGAGCACAACAACAAATCCATACTCCACTCCAGCAAAATTATGCACAATGGCTTGATGATGAAGAAGAGCTTGCAGGTGAGAATCACTTTTTTGAATAGGATCAACAACCTATTTTTCTCACAAAAGAGAATGAGTTTTTTGAGGAACCATATGCAGCTTATGATCAGAGATTTTTTATTTCAAATGATGATGTGTTGGCAGTTGAAACAGAATATTATCAAAGGTGTTACAAAAATTCTCTTAGCCAAGTGCAAAGGCAGTATAATTTGTGGAACAGAAGTGTGTAACTTCAAATCCAAAGAAGAAAACTTCTCAAAAATATACTCATACCAAAGAATCAACCTGTACAAGTTAGAACAAAGAAAAGGAGGTTTCTACCACTAGTCAGGGAAAGAGCAATGTAGAAACACAAACTGGAGGACAGAGAAAGGATATCCCCACCAAAGAACAACCAGAAAAGAAGGATATGACTTCGAAAGAGGTAGAAAAACATCCTAACTCATTTCGTCTTGAGAATGATATTTCTAAATTGAAGGTTTCCATTCCTTTGACCGAATTAATTAAGAATGATTAGTATAAATTCCATATAGCTAAATTGCTAAAGGTCGATCAAATTCCAGACATGGTGAATGTTAGTGATGACCACCTTGAGATTTTTCTTGGCCCTGCCATAGATGGAAGTTTAGAAGACAATGAAGTCCCACCATTTTACCTTAGTCTTAGGATCCATGATTTCATCCTTCACAATGCCATGTTAGATTCCAGAGCTTCTCACAATCTCATGCCCAAGGCCATCATGGACAAGTTAGGACTGGATATTACCTGATCATATCATGACCTTTACTCCTTTGACTAGGGAAGAGTTAAGTGTCTCGGTCTCATTAAAAAATTGGTAGTATCTTTAGATCAGATTAAGACAAAAAATGTTCTAATGGAATGTAGAAATTTCTCATTTCCCACCCCGGTTTTCAGTTTCTCCTTATTTCTCCCATATAGTTAAATGCCCTTTCCCATAACCATACATTTAACAAGCTGAAAAAAATAAATTTGCCGAAAACACAAATTCTGGAAATTTTACAGAATGCTGGAAATTGCAGAAATAAAAATCAGCAGTAATAAACAACCATTAAAACACATTTAAACACTGAGATTTTTGGTCAATGTGACCCTAGAAAAACCCCCTACAACTCTTGGGGAAAACCAGTTTGGGAGCTCTTCTTTATTTTTTAAAATTGCCTTTTTACAATGAGAAATATTCAGCAAAAAATCAGCAAGCAAATTTACAACTTATCTCCTTTCCCGTGCCTCACAGCAATCTGGAAATTACAACAAACATGACAGCAATAAATGTTGTACGACCTCTGTTTTGTGTGCAGAAAAACCAGCAAACTGCTCCTCGATTTTTGTGCAAACCACTCCTCAAAAATCGTGCCAAAATATGCCTTTCACTGTGTGCTGAATCAGCTGTACAAATCTGCTCAACTGCTGCCTTGGAATGTGTGCCAAGCTGCTGTCTCCTTCTCCTCCCTGCTCAGAAATCTCTCTTGCTCTCCTCCCAATTTGCTCATGAAAGAATTGAATCGAATGTGATCTTTTCCTCCTTTTCCTCCCTTAATATAACTCCAAGTGACTTTTGGGTGATCCAAGTGACTTTTGGGTGATCCTAAATCCAATGGCTGAAATAGATTTAGATCAATGGCTGAGATTAAATGCTCATTTAAATCTCACTTTCTATTTTTTAATTCACCCCACTTTAATAATGACCCACTCAGTCATTTATTTCCAAAGTCACTTTTCCTTTCTAATTTTTTATTGACTTTATAAAAGTCACTTTAAAATTAGACTTAGTAACTTTATCACTTAAAGTCACTTTTAAATTAGATTTAACTTTATAAAATTATAAAGTCACTTTAGGAGAAAAATTAAATTCTTTTGGACACTTTTCCCTAGGCCAAAGATCAAAGCCTAAGGGAACCACCTGTCCTCCGGTACCAAATTTCAACACTCCCTCTTACCGAGGAAGGTGTTCCTCACCACTCCCATCTTGTCTCTGAAGTAGACATGCTTGCCCCGTGGTAAGGCTTTGGTAAGAATATCTGCAACCTGCTCATCAGTGGAAATATACTCAAGCTTCACAGCTCCCTTCTGAACATAGTCTCTGATGAAATGATATTTGATCCCGATATGCTTTGACCTGTCATGAAATACTAAATTCTCCGTGAGTTTAATGCAACTCTGATTATCACAGTAAATCAATGAAGGTCTCAACGGCTGACCAAATAAGCCAAACAACATCTTGCGAAGCTAGATAACCTCACAACTAGCTAGACTGGCTGCCATATACTCTGCTTCCACTGAACTCAGTGCTACTGACTGCTGCTTCCGGCTGAACCATGACACTACTGTTGAACCTTCCTAGGCTCACACATAAACTGACTCATCGTGTTGACTGCAAAACAGATATCTGGTCTAGTGTTGACCAAATACATCAAGGAACCAATCAGCTCCCTGTACAATGTGGGATCCACCAACTGGGAATCCGAAGCATGAAGCTTCTTCCAGTTGGTGATCATCGGTGTTGACATGGGTATACAATCCTCCATGTGGAATCTGCTAAGGATGTCCACAATATACTTCCCCTACCCCAGGAAGAAATGCCCCTCCTCCTGCCACACCTCCAAGCCCAAAAAGTAATGCATCAAGCCGATGTCCTTCATCTCAAACTCCGTCGCAAGATCTCTCTTGCAGTGCTCTATGAGTCTCTCTGCACCTGTAATGACCAAGTCATCCACATACAACACCAGAATGAGAGGCTCCTCACCAATCAAAATAAAGTAAAGGTTCGGATCTGCCTCACTCTTTGGGAAACCCATCCCCTGCAAATATGTATCTATCCTAGAGTACCAAGCTCTGGGAGCTTGCTTCAGGCCGTAAAGGGCCTTCTTCAGTTTGCACACATGGGACTCCTTCCCATGCACCTCAAAGCCCTGTGGCTGCTCAATGTACACCTCCTCCTGTATGAAGCCATTGAAAAATGCAGTCTTCACATCCATCTGGTGGATCTTCCAACCCATCTTTGCTGCTATCGATATAATGGAGTGGATCGAAGTATATCGAGCCATGGGAGCGAAGGTCTCCTCATAATCAACTCCCTCTACTTGGGAGAACCCTCTAGCCACAAACCTCACTTTGAATTTCTCAATGCTGCCATCTGCAGCATGCTTTACCTTGTAAAGCCATCTGGAAGTAACCACGGATTTTCCCTCAGGCCTCAGCACCACCTCCCAAACATCATTCTTCATGATAGAAGAATACTCCTCCTGCATGGCCTCTCTCCAGACCTGCTGGCTAGCTGCCTCCTCATAGCTAGAAGGCTCAGAGTCAAGGATGTTGGTAACCATCGCCATATAGCTACAAAACCTCTCAGGTGGTCTACTCTCTCTGACCAGCCTCTTCGGCTCAGCAACAGATGTGGCATCTCTCAAGGTATCCTGAAGCCACTTGGGCTTCCTCTTCCCTGAGTGCACTTCTCCCACCGGAGAATGAAACTCCTCCTCCTCATCATCATCAGGAGCCTGAACTCCTGACTGTCTGTCTGCTGTCCTCCTGCCTGCACCTGAACCTGTAGAAGCTGAGGTATCGTGTGAACCGTCCATCAGTGGACTCCCTAGTGAACTGCTCTATGAACTGCTCTGCATGCTGCCCGGAGCACCACCCCTCTGGCTCGGTGAGCCACTGCTCACTGACGGACTTGACATCCTCATAGATTTACCTCCTGATCCTCCTGATCCTCCTGATCCCTGCCCACTGGATCCCTGCGACTGACTCAACTGCTGCTGAGGGTCTGGATGATCCAGATACTCTAACTCCCATGACCTCCTAAAGGCCCTGTCCTCCTCGAACTTCACATCCCGTCTGACAACAACTCTCCTCTGTACAGGAATGTAAATCCGAAAGGCCTTTGAGGTCTCACTGTAGCCCACAAAGATATCCTTCTCTGCGGTGGGCTCTAGTTTGGTCCTCTTTTCCTTGGGTATATAGGAGTATGTGATGCACCCAAAGATACGAAGATGACCAATATCAGGCTTCTTCCCAGAAAAAGCCTCCTCCGGAGTAATGTGCCCCAAGGCACGATGCAGAATCATGTTCTGCAAGTAAACAGCTGTGTTGCAGGCCTCTGCCCACAAGAACAATGGCAACCCCTGATCATGTAACATGGCTTTGGCAGCCCCTATGATGGATTTGTTCTTCCTCTCTGCAACCTCGTTCTGCTGGAGGTTGTAAGGAACAGTGAACTCCCTCCTAATGCCTGCCTCCGCACAATAGTCAACAAACTCTCCAAGGGTGTACTCTCCTCCATTGTCCAACCTCAGGGACTTGATCTTTCGACTTGTCTGTGTCTCCACAAGAGCTCTGAACTCCTGAAACCGCTTGAAGACCTCACTCTTGGTCTTCAAGAAATAAATCCAGGTCCTCCTGGAGTGATCATTAATGAATAAAACATAGTACTCATATCCACTCAAGGAAACATGAGACATCCAACCACTCACATCGGAATGAATCAAATCAAGTATCCCAGTCGCTCTGCTGTCACTGCTAGGAAAAGGGGATTTGGCAAACTTGCCCATCGCATAACCTCTGCAAGTATCAAAGTGATCAGTACTGAAATCTGGCACACTTGTAGTGATCTCCCGCAATGTCCTCAAGGCTCCATGATACATATGTCCCATCCTGCTGTGCCAAATCTCACACAACTCATAATTTCTAGCTCTGCTGTCGGTACTACTTCTCAATGCCAAAAGGGGTTGGAATGCAAACTTGTACACATTTTAATGGCGTACATCTATCACTCTAGCTGAATTAGCTGGAGTGCCCCTGGGATACATCGACACCTGTCCTCCCCTGAACAGTACCTCATAACCTCTGTCCTCCAAAGCTGAGACGGATATGAGGTTCTTCCTCATCCCTAGCACATAAAGAACATCTAACACTTTCAAGGGAGGTTTGGACTCCCTCTGAAATGTCACTGTCCCCACCTCGACTGCTCTAACAACTCTGTCATCACCGAGTACTACCTCAATATCAGTGCCACTCTCTGAAAGCTCTGAGAAGTACTCACGAACTCCTGTCATGTGACGTGAAGCCCCACTGTCCACATACCAGATACCTGAAGATGCTCCGCTAATCGAGGGAAAAGCATGCTCCCTCTGAACCTGTGTGGCAGGTGATCCCGCACTAGAGGAATCACACGTAGTGAACACAAACTCCCGGTCAAAACAACCTGCAAAGTCCTCAATCTCTGCTGAAGCTGCCACGTCCTGGTTCTTCCCCTTCTTCTTCTTCTTCTCCGGACACACAACTGCATAGTGTCCCATCTTTTGACAATTCCAACACTTCACCTTGGAATAGTCCTTCTGTGTGTTCCCCTGTTTACCTTTCCCTTTGCCTTTGCCCCCACCACTACTTGTGGAAGCCTGCTTCTTCCCTTTGCCTTTCTTGCCTCCTGCCACCAGTGCTACATCCTCATCCTGCTCAACTGGCTTGGCTGCCCTAAGCTGACCTTTCCTGATCTCTGTCTGAATGCAGTCATCCCAAAACCTCTCCCATGTGGGAAGGGTCTCACGTGCACAAACCCCATCGGCAAAGTTCATCCATGAATGGGGGAGGCCATTCACTGCAATCCACATCAACTCAGTGGGTGGAATGACCTCTCCAATCGCTGCCAACTCATCTCTCACATTAGTAATCTTGGTGAGATATCCAGCTGCACTATCATTACCCATCTTAATGTTCTTCAGCTTCTCCTTCAGGACCATCTTCTGGTTCTCATTGGTACTCTGGTAGAGATTGGACAATGCTGTCCACATCTCATGGGCATTGCTCTTTCCTCTCACATGAGGAATGCAATGGTCTTTGATTTCGTCTAGAATCAACCTCTTACCCTTATTGTTCTTCTTATTATACTCAGCCAACTGAGTAGCATCAGTAGGCACAACAACAGGGTTCTGTGTGGTATTCACCATGATATCCCAGACTTCTGCCTCCTCAAAGATACTCAGCATTCTCTCCTTCCAAATACTGTAATTTGTATGCCCATCCAGCCTATCCTCCACCCTTAATCCCAATGACATCTTACTGTCCTAAAACTGACAAATAGCACTGTTGTAGTAAAGGTAAAACTGTTGTTTATGAAAAATCAGCTTGCTGGAATTTTCTGAGTGAAAAATCAGCAACTGTATTTTTTCCTTTTGCTGTCCCAAACTGCTCTTCAGCACTTAAGCTCTCATACCATGTAGAAATTTCTCATTTCCCACCCCGGTTTTCAGTTTCTCTTTATTTCTCCCATATAGTTAAATGCCCTTTCCCATAACCATACATTTAACAAGCTGGAAAAAATAAATTTGCTGAAAACACAAATTCTGGAAATTTTACAGAATGCTGGAAATTGCAGAAATAAAAATCAGCAGTAATAAACAGCCATTAAAACACATTTAAACACTGAGATTTTTGGTCAATGTGACCCTGGAAAAACCCCCTACAACTCTTGGGGAAAACCAGTTTGAGAGCTCTTCTTTATTTCTGAAAATTGCCTTTTTACAGTGAGAAATATTCAGCAAAAAATCAGCAAGCAAATTTACAACTTATCTCCTTTCCCATGCCTCACAGCAATCTGGAAATTACAACAAACAGGACAGCAATAAATGTTGTACGGCCTCCGTTTTGTGTGCAGAAAAACCAACAAACTTCTCCTCGATTTTTGTGCAAACCACTCCTCGAAAATCGTGCCAAAATCTGCCTTTCACTGTGTGTTGAATCAGCTATACAAATCTGCTCAACTGCTGCCTTGGAATGTGTGCCAAGTTGTTGTCTCCTTCTCCTCCCTGCTCAGAAATCTCTCTTGCTCTCTTGCTCTCCTTCCCCCAATCTACTCATGAAAGAATTGAATCGAATGTGATCTTTTCCTCCTTTTCCTCCCTTAATATAACACCAAGTGACTTTTGGGTGATCCTAAATCCAATGGCTGAAATAGATTTAGATCAATGGCTGAGATTAAATGCTCATTTAAATCTCACTTTATATTTTTTAATTCACCCCACTTTAATAAAGACCCACTTAGTCATTTATTTCCAAAGTCACTTTTCCTTTCTAATTTTTCATTGACTTTATAAAAGTCACTTTAAAATTAGACTTAGTAACTTTATCACTTAAAGTCACTTTTAAATTAGATTTAACTTTATAAAATTATAAAGTCACTTTAGGAGAAAAATTAAATTCTTTTGGACACTTTTCCCTAGGCCAAAGATCAAAGCCTAAGGGAACCACCTGTCCTCCGGTACCAAATTTCAACATGGAAGTGGTTTTCGATGATATTCCTCCAAGGTATGGAATGTTTCTCTCCCAGTCATGGGGAGCAAAACTCAAAGGCACTTTGCAGCTTGATTTATATTATGCTACTATACCGGTGTTCGATCAACTTAGGAAATTATACTGGGAAATCGAGATGAAATATATGATTACTAGCAAATAGAAGTTGAATAATCATCACGTTCTAGGTACTTTAAGGGATATTGTTTTGCTTGCAATATGTTTGGTCACAAAGCCATTGATTGTTTTAGGAGGAATATGAAACATGTAAGATGTTATGCATGTAACAAACTTGGACACATAGCAAAGGAATGCAGGAGAAGATTTTGGGCACCATACCAAAAGGAGAAAACATCATCACAGTTGAAGATATGGAAGAAAAAGGAAATACATCCAGAAAGATGTGGCATAGCAGAGTACACAGATATGACAGACTCAGAGGAAGCTAAAAGTGTGGAACATCAGTGTTCTAAATCTCATATGCAAGTATCATGAAGACAAGTCGTGTATATACACAAGTTCGACACTGCACAGTCACGTATATGATGTTCTGAAGAAAAGCAGCAGTACAAAAGTCTGATATGGTTTAGTGACTGTTTGATGATGGCATGGCATAGGTTCTGGGGGAGCATATACTTCAAATAATGAATTGTTGGCATTTTAATGAGAAATCTTTGGTGATGATGCTTAGGTAGCTAAATGACACATTTTGCTACTTATTGTTGGTTGGTCAAAAGAATGGTAATGTAGGTTACAGGTCTGGATGCTAATGACAAATGCTTATGGTGCAGATCATACATGGTGTATGATAGTTGCTGATCATGGTCTTGATTAGATTGCTAGTCTTTGTTTTGTTACCCCACTATGCATGGGATGGATGATGTAATGGTTCTAGTTGTTGAGTCATGTATAAACAATTGGTATATCCCCACTTGGTTGGGTGGATGAGTTTAAAATGGTGTATTCCCACTTGGTTGGTAGATTGATATATGTATAAAGTCATGTTATGCTTTTACAGACCTTGCATGTGCTCAGGGGGAGCATGGACGGATAGGTACATCTTGGCATGTACAAAGGGGGAGCTCAATCAGAGATTTCAGCAGGTACTCAGAGGGAGTATGGACATTAGAAGGTATACCAAGGAAGAGAACAACTTGGTCTGCCCTTTGCCCTTGATGTCAAAGGGGGAGAGTGACTTGGTGTGGTTGTTGCCATCAAGTCCAAAGGGGGAGATTGTTGGCATTATGATACAGGTGTTGTCCTTGATGGCAACTCACTCAGAGGTATGATATAGGTGTTGTCCTTGATGGCAACTCACTCAGATGACAGATCATAGTGCAGCAGGTCAAGAGAGAAGTATACGTAGGTTAATCTTGATGAAAGTGCGTATACACGCGGGTTAGTGGAACAAAAGATGCGTACACGTATACATGCAGGTTCATAGAAGGAAAGGCGCGTACATGTCGGAAAACTAAGTTTTGGTCCATGGTATTTTGGTATTGGTCCATGGTATTTGGTCTGAAGTGTTAACCCCAAGCATTGGGTCCAAGGTATTGGTTCTACATGGTTTTGGACCATGGTATTGAGAGAGGCCTAAACCTATATAAGGAGAAGATCATTAGGCCAAGAGTGTAAGAGAAAAGGATTGAATATCTGATGAAGTGTGAGATCGAGGGTGTTGGTTATGGGTTTGTGATGCTTAGCTTGATCTGAATCAAGGATGCACCTATGCGGTTGATGATGGATGATGGATTGGGATCATGAGGCTTGGAATGTATTATCATTATGTGGTTTGATCATGGATAGACTAGATCTGAATTATTGACGCATGTTTTATTATATGAATGTTATGATCTGGGTATGACTGATGTCTGGAACAGCTGCAAAGTTATGAGTAAATATTTGCAGATCTGTATGCGGGTTGGCTTTGGTAAAAGCGTGTATGTACGCTAGTTTGGTTCATCATAGTAGCGTATACATTATGAGATATGATCTGGTTATTGTTGCAGAGTTCTGTTGTCTGTTCTGTGTTCTGGTGACTGTGTTGTTGACAGGGTTTCAGTGTTTCAGTATTGGGTGATTCAGAGATCGGTGATGCAGGTGTAGTTGATGGGTGTATTGCAGTGATGATTAATTATATGCTTCAATGTTATTGATGGGTCCAGTATGAAAATTGGATGAAACGTGGCCTTCAGATTATGGTGTTGTGCTTCAGGAGTATCCAGTATGAAAATTTATGAAACGTGGTCCCTGGAGGAAGAAAGAAGATCATAGAGTTCTATAGGTTGGCGCCTACGTACTGGTAAACATATCGGCCAGTACAAGAGCCAGGGGGTTGTAGCTCCCTTCCAGGAGTAGCTAGAAAACGAGTGAAGGTTGGAGCCTTCAGTAGGCCGGTGCCTACGTACTAGTAAATGGATCAGCTAGTACAAGAGCTAAGGGGGTTCTAGCTCCCTTCCAGGAGAATCTGGAAAATGAGAGCAGGTTGTAGCCTTCTGTAGGTAGAATCCTGTGTACTGGTATAAGACTGCACTAGTACAGAATATTGTAAAAATAATTTTCTTATTAAAAGAAGATAGAGACGAATTGCAGCAGGTGGTTTTCACCCACATTGGGTTTCCACCTTATATCATGGTGTTCATGTGTGCTTCTTATGTGTGACGATCTGTTTTGTTTTACTGCACCTGTTTACTGTCCATATGGTTAATAATGTTCTGATGCACTCATTGAAGATCAATTAACTGAATCATAAGTTTACTGGATGTACGCTAGTTGCATTTAACACAGTTGCGTATATACACGGATATCCTTAACTTAAGTAGTGTATGTTATCACTGAAAATTCTAATGCCAAAATTTCTCAGAATAGCTTGAGGACAAAAGCACATAGATCCTTTTGGCAGTTTCGCAGTGCAATCCTGTTTTAGTGATTTCGTAGCGTGCTACGAAATGGGGGATTTTTTCGAATCCATAGTAGCTGTCGTGCAAAATAGTTCTGGGGCAGATACATTTTACAGGTGGCATGTTCTCAAGAAGTCATCATCAATGCTTGTCATTAAGTCTGGTCAGTGTGAGTTTCTTAGAAAGGGTGCAATAATTGGTTCATTGATGGATGCATGACCAATGCCTATCATACAACCATTTGGGCAGCAATCTTTGTTCAATAGATATGTGGACAGCTATTACAATGATGCTAATGGATCTGTTGGTTCTTCATATCATACAAAGACACTTAAACTCATCCCAGCATGCAGAGGCATAATTTTGTACCTATGGAACCATCATGGACAAAGAATACTAACCTCAATGTACTTATTTTCTGTGTTTTGGTTTATAATGATGCGCATACATGAAGCAGTTGCTTCTGTTTGTTTCAGTCCAGGAAATGATGATATTTTGTATGCAGCATATGCAAACACAGTTACTTGTTTGGATGTGCGCATGGCACCTTCCAGTGGACAAGTGCAAAAGTACACATTCAATACAGAGAACATAAATGCTAGACGGGAGTTTGATCTCTTTTCATCCTTGCCAGAGTCAAATGATCCTAATGTCAAGGATCCCTTAGCTGATGAAAATGGCAATTCAAAACCAAATGAAGTTACTCCCTTAACACATTCCAAGGTAAAGAAACTCAAGACAATCGGATTTTGGCAATAAGCTATGATTTTTGAAATTACACAGCAGTTTCGCAGCGCGCTGCGAAACCCCTGTAGCAGCCTGTTTCAGCAGAAAAAACTCTGTTTTCTGCGTTTACTAGCAAATTTCCAGAAGGGATTCTGAGCAGCTGAAAACTTAATTTTGAAAACTGAAAGAGGCTTTTATTCCTAACATACCAAACTACAAAAACCTCTTTCAGTTTCTTCAAATTCGTTTTGAGGTGGGAGGAATTTATGTTTAAACTTGCGCTACGAAACTGCGAAACTGCTGTAGATGACTGTTTATGTGAAAAAATGAAATTGATGCTGAGGTCAGCAAATCTTAAAGGGATGACTCGAGGCCAGCATGGAGATTATACAAAGCTATTCAGATATTCAAAAGGTGACAGGTGTGAGTATTTAAGGAAAAGGTGAAATTTTTGTCTTTTGTTAAAGTCTTCCTAAAGTCACTTTATGACCAAATTATTAGGGTTTTGGTTATAGTCTTCGGTGATTTGGTTTGAACACATGTTCAGCTCAGAAGGCTTCCATCTCATTGAATAAGTATGATGATATGCATTGTTTGGGAAGAATTAAAGAGCAGGGGACATGTGATTAAAGCGATGAAGAATAATGGGAGACAGAGACCGTAAAAATAGAGCACTTCTCTTGGTTAATTAAATGAGCCATCTACGCAACTAGAATCCAAAGCTAGCTCGTGCAGTATATTCTCCTTCAAGATACCTCAACCAAAAGAGGAAGAAAACATGAAGCAGCGTGAAGGATGTTTTACTGTGACACATTCTGAAGGGTTCAACATCTAAATTTCATTCGAAGAGCAGAGAATAAATCTTTCACAGTTCTCCTATCAAATTCCTAAACCACTTCATGAAGGCTATGTGAGAAAGCGCTCAGCTAGTGCTACATCTGGGACTGATGTGGGTCTAACGAAGAAAATGAAAAGCATTAGCCTTATAATTACATGTGTGTAAGTACTCTAGCCTTTTTCGGCTAGAAAATTTGATTCATGTATTTATTTCCCTTGAAAGCATTTGATGCTTTAGTAATCGGTGAACATGGACGCCACTGGAGATTGGCATATGCATACAAAAGAAATATGGAAACTGAAAATTCAGGGGTTATTGAAGACAGCAAGGAATACTGCAGTGACTTTATGCTCCAGTTGGGATTTATGAAGCTTTTTATTGGTTTGATGCTAATCAAGTTTGCTGTGATATGTAATGACAGAAGCAAGCTTCATCTTTTTAAAACTATTTAGGTTCCTAACAGCTGTACAAATGTCTGAAGAGATCATGAATCTAAGCAGAAAACGCTTCAAGATACATAGGTTCTGTTTTGACATCTACAGCAGTTTCGTAGCGCGCTACGAAACTGCTGTAGAATGCTGTTTTGTGGAAAAACAATGAATTTTGATGATGAGGTCAGCGAATGTTAAAAAGAAGGTCTCAAACACAGGAGGGAGATCATACATGGATTTCATAGCAGCTCAAATAGTGACAGGTGTAAGTTTTGAAGGGAAAGTGAAATAGTTTGTTCTTTGATAAAGTTTTCTAAAAGGCACTTTATGACCGAGTTACTAGAGTTCTGGTAGGGTTACCGGGATTTCTAGTTGGTACACCTGTTTAATCCACGAGGCATCCAGATCATATGGCATATGGTGATTATGCGTTGTTAATTGAAGGTTTAAAGAACTTGGAGTGTGGTTTTTAAATGATGAAGAGGAATGGAAGACAGGGGACCGTGGATATAGGGTGATCATTTTTATCAATTAATAAGCTGTCTATACAGCTAGCATCCGAGACCAGCTTGCTCGGTGAATGTTCCCTTAACATATCTTAGCCATAAAAGAAATCATACAACTGTCCAGCATCCAAGAAGAATCATATTACGAGGAGAAAGGAATTAGTGATTTAGTTTGATTAGGACTTTATGTAATCATAGCTCAGCACTTTTGTAATTAATGAGTTGGTTTAGAAATAGATAAGGGTAATTAATGGTAGATCATCGAGTTCTCCCTTCATGCTTGTTGAGGAGACTCAAGATAGGGATAGTTTTGGGTTTTCCTATATATGGTGAAAACTAGGATGTAGAAAGGGTTGGACATTTTATAGAAAAACAGAGTTGTTTTGGGCCATTGTAAGACTTTTTACAGTAATAGTAAAACAGTGTTGATTTCTTCTCAAGATTCTCGATGGATTATTGTGTTCAAATATAATGGTGGTGTTTTATATTATATGTTCTTTTACAGCCTTGTTGTAACACAATCACTCAGAATTCATAATCTTATGCTCTGACTTCCTGTGTGTTTGGCAAGCTGTGGTTTTGATGGAGTATGTTTGACATGTAATGCAAAGAGCCTTGACTTCCATGAAATGACTATGTTTTTCTTGTTTACTTAGTATATGAGACTCCATAGCCCAATGAGAACCAGTTTGATATGTTTCCAACCAGCTTTTGCTTTCATGACTGAGTAAAGAGTTAGCCATCTGTTGTAGTGAATGATTTTTATCAAGAGTTTGTGAGAGAGCCCTCTCTGATCAAAGAGGCTAAGCTTTGATCTAAAGTTAGGTTGAAAGAGTTACATGAAATCTTGCTTGGTTGCAGCCCTCAGTAGTGATTTTGTGATAACAGTGTATATGAATCTGAGTATGAAAATGAAAAAGTGTTTGATTTGGTAATACTAATTCATCCCCCCCTCTCAGTGTTATTTCCAACACTCTTACCTTCGTTGGTAGGCTTAGGCTGTAATTATCCCAAACTATCTTCGGAATGTGCTTTACTTCACTTTCTTGTATTTTTGTGTCTGGTCCTAATCAACCAGAGCAGAAATACCTGAAAGTAGCTTGATTGGTTGCATCTTTAGGGACATTTCAGTGAGTGCTCTTTGCTCCTAGATTGCCATAGATTTATAATTTTTTC
The DNA here is from genome assembly GCA_031772625.1 of Pinus tabuliformis. Taxonomy (NCBI): domain Eukaryota; kingdom Viridiplantae; phylum Streptophyta; class Pinopsida; order Pinales; family Pinaceae; genus Pinus; species Pinus tabuliformis. The sequence continues at coordinate 2,844,297 of CM062819.1, forward strand.
AGTCTTTACAAGTTCTCTTAATAGTTAAAAGTGGCTGTGATGAGGCTCATTAATGGGTAAATCATATGGACCTTAATACAACTCTCCATCTTACTAAAATCAACTTTTCTCATAATTATTTACATGCTTTATTATGTTTTTCTTAATGAGAAGGGTAAAGATGAGATGTCATGTCTAGTGGTCTAATGTGCATTGGTTGTAGTTTTTGGAGGAAATTTCGGCTAATTAAAGTGCAGGAACTTGAAGGAGAAAGGAAAGAGGGATTTTAGGAGATGGGATCTCCCTCCTTAACTCCTCACTCATTTGAAGGTTCCTCCATCGAATCTTATAAGCTTGAAGTTGCAAGTAGCCGAGCCATTAAGATCATTGGCAGCCAAGCCAGTGACAGTCAAAGACCATTTGATCTCGAGATTGGGAGCCAAGCCTCCCTAAATTTAAAGAAGTTGTTGGTAAATTCAGTTGTATAAATAAGAAGGCCTAAAGCCTCACTAAGATTCATATTTTTTTTCATTGTATCCAAGAAGCATTTTCGAGTTGAAACTTTGTGACTGATCACTCTTGTGTATTTTTGATACTTTAATGAAAATGAGAAGCATTCCCTTAATCCAACACTGAGTTTACTTAGAGGGCTAAAGCTCTTGGGTTAGGGCCAAACCCTAACAACAAAGGTTCCTCTTTTGTATATGTATGCTTAGATTACATTCATAGTTAGTTGTTGAACTGCTTTTGGTGTTGTTAATTTGAAAGTATTGGTATGCTTAATTAGTTTGCTTCAATTTGTGGATAGTTAGAACAATGGTATCATAGTGATATAAGGCATTTCAGGAAATCTGGTGATAGTGGTTTTCACCTCATCTCTCTCTTTTGGGATCATGACTTGAGGGACACTTTGATATAGTCCAAAAATAAAGTTATTGCTTTGCTACATAAACTAGGGTTTCTTGATGAGTAGGTCATTATCTTTGAGTTTCTTAGGATAAGTTGCAACTATCATTTATGATCTCTTAAGTCTTCTATTGATTTCAAATCACTTCCATTCATGCACTTAGGCATTAGATGGTAATAGTTCTATTTTCTTCCTTTTAATAAATCTTTCCCATATATAGTTGCAATTGTGTATAGATGAAGACAAGAATGTGTGTTTTTGCAGGAGCTTCCACACTGCAGAGAGACCTCATCTTGGTTTCCCCATCCAAACCTTATCCACCCATGTCACCAAAATCCACTAAAATCTCAATCCGAATTCTTGTTTTATAAGCAAAAATTTTCATTTCCATTGAGAAAATCCAACCATCTTGAAATACTTGCTTAAGCTATGGGTAGTGTTCACTCCCTTCATGCATTATTCTTCCATTATCTACCTTTCCCAAGCTTCATTCCACCTTCTAAACCACTTCCTAAGCTTTCGGCCTATTCCTATATTAAAACAGGGGATCTTATAGGAGAAATAGGACATCCTGTAGTTTTCCTGTAGCAGCCTGCTTTGGGCCCGAATTAAATAAAATCACCACTGAAGCTAGGATTAGGCCTCTACTTGACCTCCATGCCATCAAGAACGTTCTGACCCTCTTCCTTCATACCTGTCTCCCCTGCCAGAGAATAAGGAAAGATTGGCATTTTCATTCATAAAATGAAAAGATAAATAAAAAGAGTTCTTTTTATTTCCTAATTAGCACATGCATGCAATAGTTAATACTCCCTAGATCAGATTCCATGCTCAGTTATTTTAAATCATCACATGTGATAAATAGGGTTAAACTAGGTTTCTTTTGCAAGAAAAATGTGTCAATGAGTAGATAGAATATTTCATGTTACTTTACAAGCATATTCCAATTCAGTCTTTCATTCTTTAAAATAGGCAACATTCCTTTTCTTTCATTTAGGATAATTTTCCCTTCTCTAATTGGTAGTTAGACTTCTTCTAGTCAGTAGAAGAATGGTTTGAGAAACCCTAGTGGTCTATCGCCCCAGTTGAATAGTGACAAGAGTAGACTATTACATCTATTTGTGTATACAACACTGTCACCTCCAAGTTTGTATGAACCCCGGGTTGATGAAGTAAAGTTAGTAGCCCTAGGAGTTGCAACATTCTTGTTGCAATACTGTCGCTCATCATTGTTGGTGCACGGGTTTCCTTGGGGATAGTATCACCACTGGGCTCAGATGCAACAATTCTTCAACAACAAGTATAGGGACTACTACAGGTCCAAAGATACCAAAGAGGAAATTTTTAGAATGACCTTGGGACATGATGAATCTTTAGAAGATTATGAAGAAATATTCTAGCTCAACTACAAAAGGGCCAAGTTCACCCTTGATCTTGAATCGCTTAAGTTAGTCCCTCTCAAGGGGATCAAGGAAGATATCCTAGAAACCCTAAACTTGCTGTGAGGAGGGGATATCTATCAGTTACCCTACGACGATATTAAGACAGTTTTCAAGAATCATTCTGGGGCAGCTAGAAAGAAGGGTAGGGCTAGTTAAGATGTGGCCATTTCGTCCTCTTCCAACACATCCATAAAAAGTGAAATTGGGAACATGTTGGAATACTTTAAGAGTGAAATTCTACATACTCTTGCTCTGCAAATGGAAACCATGCAGATCAAGAGGAAGCAGGAAGAAGTAGAGAGAGCCTTAGCTATCTTCTTCCCTAGATATACTAGGAGGAACCCTAGGAACAAATGTCCATTGAATATCATAGAAATCTGCTCAGTCTATGAGGAAAACCACTCCATAGACAAGTGCCCTTCCCTGCCTGGATTAAAAGCTATGTATCAGGGAGCCGAAGGGGTGACTAAACAACTCTGCTACATCAATCAAAGGAGGCCTCAAGGACCTCGAAAATACCAACAAGGCATGCAAGGGGCATCCTATTCATATTACAATCCTAATCAGAATACATCCATTCCCCCTTGATTCCCCCCTGCTCATCCTTCATGGTCCACACCTTCTCCCTGGTATTTTGCACCTCAATATCATTTCAAATCTGCAAATCAACCATTTCAACCATATGCTCATCCACAAATGATCCAGGTAGATATTGGTGGCCACCCACCTATTCCAATTGGACCCCAACCATTGTTTCTTTGAATTTTTCAGTTTCCTTAATTGTAGCACAATTTATTATTTTGGCAGTCTTTCGGGTCTTGAACTTCAAGAGTTGTTTTGAGGCCCTAAACAACGTTTTTTTGGCAATATTATCGCAATTGATTTCCTTGAAATCACTTTTTCATTTGTAGTCCTCGGAGAGATATTTCAATTGAGGTATCATGCGCATCAAACAAAGATAATATGAAAACGTTATGACCCTAGGAAGTTGACTGCCCAACTAACCCCAACGGAGTCCATAAAATCTTGGTGTTACATCTCCTTGGGTTAGGGTTTTGGTTGTTTATGGTTTTCTCTTATTGTTCAATAATAAAAATTCCCTTGAGTCTCATTGTAACTGAGTTTAGGGGCATGTTGCTGCCACATCTATTCTCAGAGATAAGCTACCATCGCCCGAGCTAGTCTCGTTTCCATTCTGTTTGTAAGATATTTCATTATTTGATATTAATGAAATCAAGTGTTATTTCTATTGCATCTCTATATTTATGGTTATATATGTAATTTTTTGCATTCTTGTTTAAATTTGGATCAACAACCTCAGTGGAATGCACCATCCCAAGGGTGGAGGCGCCCATACAACCAAGCTCCAACTCTATTGCCTCCACCTCCATCTCAACAACAGCTCCTACAACTTGCTCCACCTAAACAACCTTAGATGTCTGCCCAAACAAATCTGAACCCGAAAAATAGACATGCACAATAGGTCTATAGTGGAGAAAAATCCTACCTTGCCTATGTTGTGGACATTCATGAAATTAACCTCAGGTATGGGAGAGTGCTTCCAGATAACCAACCTCCATCTCCACTTGAGGAGCGTGAAGAGGAAAAAGAGGAATGTGTACCTCAATCAAATCCACCTCCTTTTCCTGAGAGATTAAACCATCCTATACAACACATCGCATAACAGATTGAACTTTTGGGTGAGTTGAAAAATCTGTGTGTCAAAATCCCGCTTCTCCAAACTATAAAAGATGTCCCCATATACCAAAAATTAACCAAGGAGAAGTGTTTCAAACATCCAAGAAGGTGAAAGAAAGACACCCCTACCATTAATTTCATTGGAAAACTGTCTAACTTAATGCTAGGGCGTATGATTTTCCCAAAGTATCTAGATCCTGGAAGTGCTGTAGTGGATGTACACATCGATGGCACCATTGTCCCCCATACCTTGATCAACCTTGGGGCTGCTATCAATGTGATGACTAAGGAGACTATGCTTAAACTGAATCTCCAGGGATCATTAAGAAAGAACACAACAATTTTGTAGCTTGCAGATAGATCCACAGTAGCTCCTGAGGGAGTTGTTGAGGATGCTATGGTCTCTATTGATTCCTAGGAATACCCTGTTGACTTCTTAGTTCTCCAACCTAAGAACAAGTTCATTGGTTATCCTCTCATCCTTTGGAGGCCATGGTTAGCCACTTTCGATGCTTACACAAGTTGCAGGGCTGGGAATATGACCATTAAAAATGGGCATCTGTCCATGCAATTGGTCTTGTACCCTCCTACTCAACAATCTCTATAGCATGACTCACCTTTACAGTTAGAAGAGGAGGAAGAAGATGAAGTCTACTCTTCCCTAATCTATACCCTAGATGCTACTATAGGAAGGGGGCAACCTGATGAAGATGACCTAATTGAAAACATCCTCCAAAATCAATCCCCCAACACCATGTCTCTCGAGGAGATAGTAAAGGAAGCCAAAGACGACCCTCAGATTGATATATGCTTAGCTGACTCAAACCCTACTCATGTCAATATGATAGAATTCTGCCCTAAAAGAGCATTGAAAATCAACCTCTCTCTCTCTATACACTAAGAAGAGGAGTTATTTGACATTCTAGGAAAGCATTTGGATCCTACTGCTTGGAGTTACAAGGAAATGAAGGAAGTTCACCCTTCAGTGTGTACTCACCACATTTACATCAAGGAAGGTTGCAAGCCAGTATGCCAACCTCAGAGGAGAATGAACCCGACCCTCAAGGATATAGTCAAATAAGAACTGTAGAATTTGTTGGATGTAGGGTTCATTTACCCCATCTCAAATAGTGAGTGGGTGTCTCCTCTGGTTCTGGTTCCACAGAAAAATGGGAAGTGGAGGATCTCTATGAATTACCGAGAGTTAAACAAAGCCACAAAAAAGGACCATTTACCTCTACCTTTCAGTGACCAAGTATTAGATGGTCTGGAAGGAAAGAAGTTCTTCTCTTTCCTAGATGGATTCTATGGTTAGAGCAATTTATTTTAATTTTAGGTATGTTCTATGCTTAGAGAAATTTATTTCAATTTTCACAGTTAGCTCAATATATTTTCCATATTAGCAATCACATCAGCATAATAGTAAATTGCAAATAGAACATAAACATAAATCGCAGAAGACAAGCCAAGACAAGACGACACAAGATGTGGCGCTAGCTAGGGACAAACCACAATGTGGGGAAACCCTTGATCAATTCTTCTTATATGTTCTTCAATAGTTCAGTAGAGAGAGAGAGAGCTAGTACATATACAACAGAAGTCAACACTTTGACTTGTCTAAATAAGACCATAGATCATCTCTAAGAAGATGATACATGAGGTCACTGAAGTCAGTTGAAGACATGCTGCTTCAATTGATTCTCCTAGGTGACTCCATCACCTATCACAGTGTTGCAACTTGTCATCATGATGCACCATGCTGCACCCATCATCACTATGCTGGAACTCTTTATCATACTGCTACACACAACATACTACTGCACCTTATGTTGCACCTTTGGGTACTGCAACATCTTGCTATACCTTATCATCTTGTTGCACTCACCAGTGTTACCTTATCCTGTACCTCACCGTGCCCATCATGCTGCATCTCATTGTTGCACCATGATTACTTGCTGCCCATGTACCATGCTCTATCAAGCAACATAGCCTTTATGTCCCATTTGCTTGTTCCACCAAGCACCATTTCCTAGCTGTCCCATTTACCATGTTGTACTAAGCACCCTTGCCTAGTTGTCCCATTGTTAGTCATTGATTTCATTGTTGTTTATACTATGACTAGTTAGGGCATCTGGTCACGTTGAAACAACCCTTAACCATCTACCAAAAAAACTCTTAATCTCTGCGACCTTACTAAAGTAGAGTCCTCCACATACATGTTGTTGTTTTGGGCACAAATCTGACCCAAAACCTCACCATTCTATCCCTGTTTTGAAGTGGGTAGGACTGTGGCCTACCACAATCCCACACTATCACCTTGTTTCTGGGAAAACTAGTATTCCTAAAGAATGTTAGCCCTCTAGGTTTGGCAGTTACCCTAGAAACAACAGTTTAAAGCAATTCAATGATTTTTCCTATGTGTAACAAATAAGAGAAAGATAATGGAACCAACCTGGAACTTCCACTTAATCCCTTGTTTGATCTGTCTCCCCTTTGGTAGATCTTGTAACACCTCCCTGTACTTAACACACTTGGAGAGTACCTACACAAATACAACAACAAAGAACTGTCAAAGCATCGTGATCTATTACAACATAAACATTACAGAATCAGATATATAATGAACAAATGATAGCATTCACAAGTGATAACATTCACAATTGCACAATCATATGGGAGAAAACTTGAAGAGCTTTATTAATAGGAAGGAGAATTACAACCCAGTTGTCTGATCTAGCACCATCCACCCAGCTTCAATCCTTCTTCACCTCATGAAATAGCAAGATCACACCAACAAGAATACAATGCTCTCTCCTCAATGACAAACTATCAGCACTTCCATGCAATTCACCATATTCCAGCCTTTTGATCTCTTGGATTGGAGATTCATTTATAGATTTTTGCAAGGGTGTGAGTCATCCATGGGGTTTGATTAGTGTCATTCCACTTGTTACAATTGGTTCCACAAGAGAATGGGTTGGAGATGGTTTCCTAGACTGTTCTCTTGTTCATCGTTAGGCGAATTCAGAGAGGCAAGTGGCGCATGAGAAGTTTCTAGAAGATTCCATGAGCAACCAACTAACAAACTGTCCCAGAAATTTTTCCATCCTCACCCATTGCACCCTATAGAAGGCCTAAATAGTATGCATCGCACGCTGGCAGTGTACCATTCAGTATGCATTGCACTTTGCTAGTGGAGCAGTGAGTATGGTTCAATTTAGGCAATTTTTGGATGGTTTCTCAGATGGAACTTTTGGGGAATGATGTATTCAGATGATTATGTTCCTTTAGGGTATGAAACAAATCTTTTAGGGGTTGATGAGCCCTAATATATCGACATATAAGTTTGGGGTTGATATGCCCAAATATGTCTATAACAGTTGCCCCCTAAAGCATGAGGTTGTAAATATTCATGTCGGGTGAAATGCTTTATCATGAGGATCCGAAGTTTTGAACTGGAAGGTGACTTGCGTAAGTTACAATACAATACATCTTCATAATATGATTTTCATGATCTAGCTGGGGGAGGAATTCCCATGCTCAACTTTATAAATTTCATTTCATGTACATAGATTAGATAGTCATCTGCAGATACCGACTCGTGGTTCTAACGATATAGAGTTGTGATCCATGATTAGGATGACCATCTGTGTAGAGGCTTTGCACATTTGATGTTTTTATATCCCTGAATGTATCGTAGCCCAGATGGATGAAACTAGATCCAGGGTCTTCAAACTCGTTCAATCTTCTCTTGATGTACAAGTCAATCCATGTGAAGAGATGTTCTAAAGTCGAACATGGAAAGACATCACCTGATTACCAGCCAATGATGTGAGCTATTAACAGATGCAAGAGGAATCATCGATAATGATAATGATCCTCAAGGTATTACAGTACAATTCACGTGGTGTGAATACATGATCTGATGTTGAACACCATGCAAAATCCTTCAGTTGAAGGCCATTGATGTCAGCCTGTTGCCGGAAGTGAGAAACTTACCATTGATGTATGTGAGCTTCAAAGCACTGAAAGGGTTGTTTCTAAGTCAATTTCTTGGATAATGAGTTGACGTCGACAAGAAATGACTTGTCGTAGGAGGGCCTTGATGTATCCCACATCTACGACACGAAACGAAGCAAATGATTTTTGGAGGTGAAAATGAACTGACGACACAAGGTTCAGGAATGGCGGTCATGAAAAAATGAAGGTTGGAGGTATTACAGTGTGTGAGACATTAGTTGGATGGTGATTTCTCAACTAAATGACTTATCTTGGACATGTTGGTGACACTGAGATGAATTGGTAGCGTTAACCCCAAAAGATGGATGGTATGAAAGACCAATGGTATGATGATCGGTGAACGAAATAACCTGACCCAACTCAATAATGGAGATGAGGTGAAAGTGTCATGTTCAAGAGCGACTTGTTACCATAAATTCTTCAAGTTTTTCCCCTTTTCCCCAGTCATTGCTGACCAGTACCTCTTTATTTTTGTCAAGCTTGAGGAGGATAACATATGCTTGTTCTATAATTCGCCCTTCGGGCAAACCTGTCGCTATTTAATGTTTTAACAAGTCTAGCGACAATGAAACTTGGTCTCGTCTAGATGGACAAGTTTGTCGCTATTGTTTTAACAAGTTTAACGACAAGGATAACTTGGTCCTTTTCATGTTTAGAGAGTTTGAAAAGGGACGAAAAGAAAACTCCATAAGTTCTTTTTCGTAAAGTAATCCCTCAAGTCCGAAAAAGGATAAAATAATATAGGAGGGATGACATTTCCAATACTTTAACAAGTTGGAAAGGACAAGAGCTCAACAATCTTTTCATGTTTAATGAGTTTGAAAAGGGTTTAAAGAGGACTCAATAGTTTTCTTTTCATTTTTGGATCAAAGCTTGAAAATAAGACAAAAAGTTTGCTTGGTGGTCAAAGATGTTCATTTCACTGTTTAGCACATCAGATTCTTTCATTAGTTTTTCAAACTGCTCAAAACTCCATCAAATTGATTGGAAATACATATATATGGATGAAAAATGAACTAAAACTAACATTTCACTTTGAAGTACATGAAAAGTAAACATAAAAACTAGTTTTAACATTTCATTTTCATCATTTTCATTTCAAATTTGGGATTTTGGAGCTCTGAAGTGGTTTACCCCTCAAATTTCATTAGTCGATTTTGGGAGATCCTATGGACCATTCTTCGCGCCATCAGGACCAGGTAGGAGCTATCCTTAAGCTTTTCATTTTCATTTCCTCTTTTCTCAATTCTGGGCAATTTTTTTCACTTTTCTGGGCCCGTGGGGTTTAAAGATTTCGTTCCCCAATCATCGCACCTAGCTTGTATTGGAAGGTGCAATGCATACTGATCTACCAATAGGCCAATTAGTATGCATCTCAATTTGATCAAAGTCAGGGTGCTATGGGCATAGAAAGGGAACTTTATACAGTGTTTTTCCATCAAATTTTTACCTGTTTTTGTTCAAAATTGGATCCTAACTCATCTATTGTTTGCATTTCAGATATTTGTTGGATCAAGATGGTTGTCACATGGTGTGAATGAGAAAGTGAAGAGGAGGATATGATTACTTTTTCTTTGGAAAGAATTCCACTGATGCAACCTCAAAACATTTCATTGGGATTGCTTGCACTGAGTGAACCATGGATGCAGAGATGGGTGGACCGTATGGCTAGATATACCGGCCAGTCAAGGATCTCCTTCTCAGATGCCTTTTTCGAGTGGTTCAACTGCCAGGAGATGGTGTTTGTGGAGTATCCATATGTCGGGATGGATTTCTGAGGCGATCTGGATTTGGCATTACCAATTGGTGAGCAGTGGAGTGCTATAGGTAAAATGATTCGACCACATCTTTGTTTTTTCAATTTTATAATGTTTTTGTGTTTTTAATGGTACCAAGACTAAAAAAACTCATATGTGTGTGCAGATATTGGGCCAGTGCAACTAGTGGAACACCCACAAGAATTTAGAATTTCCTTCATCATCACTATCATGTTTATGAGGACATTTTGCAGCATAATGACCTATTTTTCCACATTTGAAACAAATAAGAGGGTACTTACCTTTTAGCTTAGATCCTTTCTTTAGCTTTCGTACGAATTGAGCCAATTTGGATTCCACATCGGAGTCATCATTACAGTCATTCCTTTCTTTCCCCTTCTTTGATTTTGAAGCCTTCACTGTTGCATCTCTGGAGCTTGGGCCACCTTTTCTCATCTCATAGGCAATGAGGATTCCATGGAGTTCATCCATCTTGAGAGTATCTAGATCCTTTGCTTCTTCTATGGTGCTTATTTTGGAGTCAAATCTGTCTGGGAGAGATCTTAAGACCTTTTGAACAATGGTACTTTCTTCAATATTTTTGTCCAATCCTTTAAGATAGTTGACCACTTCAGCTACTCGGAGAAAGTATGATGCAATATCTTCTTCATGTTCCCTTTTCAGACTTTCAAATTTCCTTCTATGAGTTTGAAGCTTTGCCTTCTTGACTTTTGAGTCTCCATCATATAAGCCAATTAGCTTATCCCACATTTCTTTGGCAGAGTTACAATTCATGACTTTTGTAAACTCGGAATTAGTGATTCCACTAGTGATGGAGTTCAAGCCTTTTGCATTTGCAATGTAGGAAGAGTGGGAGGAATTTGGTACTCATTTAGAATGAAATTCCAAACTTTAGGTCCAAGGGACATTAAGTAGTAGGTCATTCTCTTTTTCTAGAAACCAAAGTTGGTGTTGTTGAACAAAGGAGGTTTTCCTGATGCTTTGTGATTTCTCATCATGACTACGAATCCTTCTTCAAGCTGTTAGGCTAATATGAAGAAGCCCGCTCTAATACCAATTGTTAGAAATACTTGGGGGGGGGGGGTGTGAATCAATATTCCTTTTTAATTGTTCTTTTTATCACCAAAACACACACACACACACACACACACACACACACACACACACACACATATATATATATGGAACACAAAAATAGATAGTTGGAATAAATGCTTTTATTAACACAAATAGTGCAATGAAATAATTACAATATATAAATGGTTGCAATCAGTTGCCAAGCACCAACTTGGACTTTTGTGAGGCTCCAACCTCCAGAGCACCAACTCTGTTTTTCCAAGGCAATAGTTATACACTTAGGAGCACCAACTCCCAAGGATTCCAATCCTTTCAATTCTGAGGCTCCAACCCTAACCTAGTATAAACTGTTTTGTTGTAGTTCTCTGCTCCCAAGACTGTTGAGTTTCTGCTTCACTCCTATTCTCTTGCCTCTCCTACCTCTACCTGAACTTCGGCTTCCTCTCGCTCTGATTATTCCTACACACTTCCTTGTTTTTTCCTGTTTTTGTATTCTTGATGCCTCTGACTGTTCATTTCCGCTTTCCACTGGCTCTTGAGCTTCTTCAACGCTCACTTTAGCTTCCTCTACACTAGCTTATCCTTTGGCTTCCCTCTTCTTCATTTCTTTGGCTTTTTGGTTTCCTCTGCGCTAGCTTACCCTTCGGCTTTCTGGATTTTCGGTCACTGTAGCTTCCTCTATCTCTTCGTGCTCACCAACACTCATGGGACACATTGATTCAACGATGAGGACCGAAATACACAGAGAAAGCTGCCATGTCACCACCACCATCACAATCGGCATCATTTAGGCCTTCTGAACTATTAGGAGCATTTCTTATGCATTTTGGCCTTCAAAACCCCACACAATACAGATATTCTTATACCACAAGTGGTATTTCAAAAGAGGCATAAGAGGGAACTGGTATTCAGAGGATGGCTTTCGATTCCACTTGGAAAGTGACACGTAGTAGTGGGAAGGAAGAGGATATCGCTTTTCGGGTGGGTATTCCTCAAGCTACATGTCCACCCAAAATATATGTAGACCGTTGGATCCACGAAGGGATGATCAATGGTGGAGGGTTGGATGCGCCGGGAATGCGGACCTGCCTTTTTATGGTTGCGAATGTAATACACAGGAATATATGAAAAAATGACCGAAACATTAAAGGGCAGACTTCAAATTTATTACACCGCATTTATAACTTTATCAGGTCTGCTACATATACTCGCAATCGGCGGTCGCAGCTTCCCAATGGTTGATGGCTGATTTACGTACAGATGCGATATGATATTAAGCCAAATTGTAATGTTGCATTGGGTCCGCAACATATATCGGTGCTTTCAGGGGTGACACCCCTTTGTATTATTGCAATGGGCAGATGAGATATAACATTAAACCATTGCATAATCTTGTCGTCGGGTCTGCACATATATATCACTATCGCGGGTTTGGGGTGATACATATTTCTTTGCTCCAATAATGTATTTGGCATATATATATGTTTTTGCGCCTCCGATAGTGTATTTGCATGCATATACATTATATTGCTCCCGATAGCTCCCGTGAGTGTATTCTTTGGCATTCTTTGCCATACTTTGCTTCGATAGTGTAATTGCATGCATATACACTATATTGCTCCCGATAGCTCTCAATAGTGTATTCTTTAGCATTCATTGCTCCAATAGCTCTGTTTGCTTCCTCGATGGCTCTGTTTTGCTCCTTCGATGGCTTTGTTTTCTTCCTCTTGCTCCTCAAATATTTCCATATTGACATCACTGACAATCTATGTCAACAAAACTACCTACTCACATGGATTTCCAGATTAAATCTAAATATCAAAAGACCAATATCTTTCAAACTATAGTTGATGAGGGAGCTTCCACATGTGTCATGTCGATACATGTTGGAAAGCTATCAAATCTCCTCAAGTTGTTCCTTCACCTACTCTCTTGGCTGCATTTGATGGTCATTCTCATAGGCCACATGGAATTATTCTAGCCTTTACCATCTGTGTTGGGGGAAATGTGGTCAATATCAAGGTGGAAATAATCAATACGAATTTTGGATTATCACCTTCTATTGGGATGAAATTGGATTTATGAAATGGATGCCATTGTATCATCATTATTTCACATCCTATGCTTTCCCCATGAAGGGAGAATTGTTACTATTGATCATATGGATTATTCTCCGAAATAATCCAATGCATATTCTGATTCTTCCATTCCCTTGGTGAACAATCCCAAGTAGCCTGTTGAAAATTTAGGAGTCAGAATGTATTCCTTGTTGATGGGTACTTTTGATATTTCTTCTCCTATTACTCGAATAAATGCCATTTCATCATCCAATGCTCCTTCTCGAAAAGAGTTCTTCATAACTCATTATTTTTCGGATCCTTGGCCCTTACCCTCTTCTACCACCACATTAGAAGAAGGGAAAGTGGGTGGAATGGCATATGCCTATTTGCAGCAGAATTTTCTAATCAATTTATAGCTAATACTATAGATTTTGATTCTACTCTTTCACCGTAGAATATGGATGGAGATGTGGCTCCAACTTGGATTCTTGACTCTACTTATTCTATGAATTTCCTTGATATTTTTCTATCATTTAAGGAAGCAATCCTAGAATAAATGACAGGTATAGAAAGACCGTGGGATGATTTGCATCATCGGTCATATTTTCTCCCAGACTTGCATGAAGTAGAATCGAGTTTGTCTATCCCTTCATCAACTAGTGGTGTTCACACAATTTTAAACCCTTTGGCTTCAGCGCATATTTTTGCCAAAGGTAACATGTTTGTCATTTCAGAAACAGATCCTGTGAACTTCTCCAGGAATCCCAATATAATAGAGAATTTTTTCATCAGAGCCGTGTGCTCCCCTAAATAAATTAATATTTATACCGATATTTTCAAAGATTTTTATGATGTGTTTGCTTGGTATTATGAGGAAATGCCTAGAATTTATCCATCAATAGTCCAGCATAAGATCAAGACTTATGCACATATGAAGCCTATACTACAAAAGCTTCGGCTGTTAAACCCTAGGAAGCAAAATCTGTCAAAGCTGAGGCTGAGAAGCTTCTTAAGGCGGGTTTCATATACCCCGTTCCATTGACTGATTGGGTCTCAAATCCAGTCGTAGTTGATAAAAAATAAGGAACGACCCGTGTATGCATAGACTTTAGGGATCTAAATAAGGCTTGTCTAAAAGGTAATTTCCCCACACCTTTTATTGATCAAATTATCGATGAATGTGCAGGAAATGATATTTTCTCCTTCATGGACGGTTTCTCAGGTTATAATCAAATTACTATCCATCCTGAAGATCAACATAAGACAACTTTTATCTGCCCCTGGGGTACCTTTGCATACAAAAATATGCCTTTGGCCTTAAAAATGTTGGAGTGACTTTTCAACGGGCCATGTCCTACGCTTTCCATGATATCAAACATATCATCGAAGCTTATTTGGATGACCTAGCTGCTCGTTCTTGAAAGAGAATTGATCATCCTCATCATCTTTGATTAATTTTTGAGCGATGTCGTCATTATAAAATCTGGTTGAATCCGAATAAATGTGTTTTCACTGTCACATCCGGTTGGTTATTGGGATTCATAGTATCTAATGAAGGGATTCATGTAGATCCTTTCAAGGTTGAGGCAATACTTCAATTGCCTCTCCTATCTACCATTCATCAACTTCAAAGTCTCCAAGGAAAATCCAATTTCTTGAGGAGATTTATTGTCAATTATGCCGAGATGACAAAGGGATTTATGAAATTGCTGAAAAAAGGAGTTCCATTTCTATGGGATTATTTCACTCAGATCTCATTTGATACTTGAAAAAATCATTGACCTATATTCCTTTAATGGGTCCACCCGATTATGGCATGGTTTTCCTCTTATATCTCGTTCTGACAGAATCAACCATCGGTATGGTTTTGGTTCAGGAAGATGATGCTCTCCATGAGAACGTAATTTATTATCTGAGTTGAGGCTTGGTAGGTCCTGAATTACAATACTCTCCTATAGAGAAATTAGCTTTGGAAGTTGTTCATGTTGTCCAACGACTTTGACACTATATTCTTCTTAGAAAAACTTTTGTCTTAGTGGTTGTCAACCCATTTTAGTTTTTTCTTAGCAGGCAAGTGATTGGGGGCAAATATAAAATATGAATTGTTATTTTACAAGAATTCAATATCGAGTTCTAATCAGCCAAATCTAAGAAATATTTATTTTTTGTGGAATTAATCTCAGAGTTGTCTTGTGAAGAAGAAATGGTTTATGAGGAATCATTCCCTAATGAACATCTTTTCATTATTTCTTCACAAGTTCCTTGGTATGGAGATATTATAATATATCTTCACACTTCGAAGTTTCCTCTCACTTTTCCAAAGGATGAGAAAAAAAAGTTTCATCACTTAGCTAAAATTTATGTTAATATCGGTGACACTTTATATTGTTGCGGGGTTGATTCAATCCTTAGACACTGCTTAACCTTAGAAGAATCTGAGTCAGTACTGAATGATTTCCACAGTGGAGCTTGTGGTGGTCATCTATCTGGGCTGGCTACGACCCAAAAAACATTGTGTGCAGGTTATTTTTTGCCTTTGATTTTCAAAGATTGTGTTGAAGTGTTCAAAAAATTCCATCTTTGTCAGGTTTATACTCGGAAAATGTGCACTCATCCAACTCCTCTCTTTCTTGTTATTATCGTCGGTCCATTCACAAAGCGGGGAATTTATTTAAAAACTTGTAACCCACATTCGACAAAGGGTCATAAGTATATTATTGTAGCAGTGGACTACTTTACTAAGTGGGCTAAATCTATGCCCACTTTTGCGAATGATGGTGAAATAACAACCTTGTTTCTATTAAACCAACTCATTTCTCGTTTCGGTATTCCAAGGGAGATTGTCACTAACCATGGCAATCATTTCTAGAAAAAGATGATGGCTGAATTGGCTCTCAAGTTGGGTTTCCAACAGGAGCATTCATCTCCTTATTATCCTAAGGCTAATCATGAGGTGGAAGCCGTGAATAAATCCCTGAAAGTTATCCTGCAAAGGAAAATTAATAAAGCTCGATCCAATTGGCATATCATGTTATATCCCTCTCTTTGGGCATACAAGATGTCTGTTAAGACTGCTATGGGTTTCACTCCCTTTCAACTAGTTTATGGTTTGGAATCAATCTTCCCTGTGGAATGTGAAATTCCTTCTCTCAAATTAGTTGTAGAACTTTTTCTAGACACTTCCAATCTTGAAGAATGCCTTTTTTATTTGGAACATCTTGATGAGAAGTGTGGAGATGTAGCCATAATTAACAAGGCTCATAAAAAGAGAGTGAATATATAATATGATAAGGCTGTGCATCCTAGGGTTTTCTATGAAGGTTACCTTGTCCTGGTCTATGACCAAGACAAAGACGCCTTGGGGGCAGGTAATTTCAAACCCATGTGGTCCGGTCCTTTTATCGTTAAAAAGTTCTTGAAAAAAGGAGCTTATGAATTGGTTGATTTTGATGGAAACGAGATTGCGGAGCCTAGAAATGGGCTCTATCTTAATAATTATTATGCCTATACTTCTTCCTAGCATTTCCTTGGCTGTAGATATTATATATATTTGTGGATATTTGTCTATAGGTTTCATAGTGATATCGATATTTTTTATCTACTTTGGCAAATATCAATGGATGATCTGGTATATCTAAGGTTCGCTGATGGTGCCAGTTGACATACGCAGAATTTGGATTTCACGAATTTCCTGATTTACTATCCATTCAGTCAGTTGTTGGTTTCAAGAGGCATATGTATCAGCCTTTCTTCAAACAATGTTGCCAAATATACTATTGTTGTTAACTTAATATTTGAAGAAATATCTCTTGGTATTGATTCTTTAGTAGTATACTTGGATTCACAACTGGTGGTGTCTCAGTTAAACAATGTCTATAAGGTGAGAGATCCTTATTTATATCACCAATTTCTGAGAGTGTGTTTATTACAAAGATCATTTAATTTTATCACATTTATTCATATTCCATGATCAGAAAACTCATTTGTTGATTCCATAGGTAATCAAGCATTAGATTGGCATATTAATCATTCATCACATTAAAATAAAAAATAATAAAAAATCATATGTATATATGGTCATCACATCATGAAACCATCTATATATAGATAGAATTTATATGTTCAAAGTATTATACAAAATCGGGACAAAATGTCCTACAAAATTAGGGATTAAATCTAATCATGTCTATCAAAAAGATCAGGGCATCTCTAATCTATATCTGTGGGTCCTGCCCTGGATGTGCATCTTGGAAGAAGACGATGGTAGTAGCCACCGATTGGAAAAATGCACCCAATCTTGTGATACTCCTACCATGCGTCTCTACATTGCCTCTAGTAGATCCTCTACTACTGCCATAGGTACCTAGTGAGTCAATCTCTCCAAGTTCCTCTGTATGGTATGGAGAACTCTCTCAATCTCATCTGTGACACCCTTCACATCTCTTTCATGGCGCTTGTGCCTGGGTAGACCCTCAGGTCTTACCAGTCCCACATATGTATCATTATCAAGCAATTTTGAAAGAATTTTTGTCTCATCAAAAATAATTTCATTTCAGAATTTTGAAATCCAAAAAAAAAAAAAAACAAATAACGTTAAAAACTTAAAAACAATTTTACCAATGGCACCCCATGCAGCGCCGGGTGGAAGCACTAGATCTAGATCCACTCTGAAATCCATGCCTGCATAGGGGTAGTCCTCGATGGTAATGACTTGTTCTTCCCATCAAATGAAAAACTCATCATCAAATGTCATTCTAGGTACCTCACCACCCCCAATCTCTTCATTAAGTCAACTTATCTACCTATCCGTGGATCTCTTGGGCTGTTGATGGTGGAAATCACTTTGGGTCAAAGTCTTGGTAGTCTCTCAAAGAAGAAATTACAAAGAATAGTACCATACCCAAAATGTTTTGTATTACTCTTATTGATGGAAGTAAGTTGTTTTTTCAGATTGATTAGGAGGGTTGTGCACCAGTCAAAAACTGTGGTAAGGCAATCTATTCCTAAGCTCATTGTAAAATGAGAAGCTTGGTGCAATGAGGCTAATCCTGCTACCCTCACAATGGTAAAAAGGAGAATCTTTAGGGACAAAATTTCCACATTCTTGATTGGGATTTGTGCCCCTACCTTCTCGGGGTTTCTTGGGCAATAAATATGAATGTAATCATCCGCACTAAGGCTTCCTTGGGCCTTTCCTTGAAAATAGATTAGCTCTCCTCTTTGGGAAAGTCCAATACTGAAGTATATTTATTCTACTTCAATACACAGGGGAATCTAATAAATCATTAATGCATCTTCTTCTAGATCCCAGTATCTAACGAGCGTTTCCAACAACCTTGTATTGGTTTTCATATTTGGAATTTTGAAAAAATTCAAGAATCCACATCCTCTCAGCGCATCCAGTGCTAATGGATCATTCATAACTTCATTATCTACTGTACTATGCTCTCTTTCCTTCCAAGTAATTGTCATCCTTCAAGTTCAAGCATTTTCATCCATTACAATCTATGATTTTAAATATTTGACTGTGTGCACGTGGGTTTGCTTCATACATAATCACATATAGGGCTTCAAAATACGTGACTTCGAAATACCCAACTTGCATACGTGCAGAGTAAAAATCCAAAAATAAATTTCTTACAGTAAAATTATTGAAAAAATACTTGAAATGCACAAAATTTCATTAAGAAAATGAATTAGGAGATTACCTGGAAGATTGATAGCTGTTATGGATGAGAAATTTGGTGGATTGTGATTGTCGGGTTTTGCTCCAGAGCTCTTTCACTCAATTGTCTAAAACAAAAATGAGGCTTGGTAATTCAAAAGGTCTATTTATAAGTTGTAATTTCAAAATCTTAAAAAAAAACCACTTTTTCAAAGTTTATGTTTATTTTTTATAAAATTTGTGACCTTTTGGATTTGAGCACTAGGATAGGTTGTTTTTCAGGTTAAATTGGAGCCTTTGAGATGTTTTTTACCACTTTGATTCCATGATCGTTGACCCATCATGGAATGTATCATTTTCGTCACTAGCATATAGGTTAGGGAAGATCACTTTTTCCATTGCATTATGCATTCTAGCCTCCATGATGCGATATTGCCATAGGGTCGACCCCATTGTGTTATGATTCTTTAACCATTTTCACTCGCTGACTTATAAAATCATGACATGATGGTAGATCCATCCTTTACATGGTCTTCATAGTTAGATCCTTGCTAGCATATGTTTCCCATGCTACAAAGATTTGAGTAGGCTCGGGAGTCCTTTTTAGTCCCATCATGACTTTTGCAATGAAGCTTCATTCTCCTTCTTCGCCATCTATCTGGATTTATACCCTAGAGGCTCCCACATGTTGAGTTGTGCTGCTGCACTGCATGTTGACTATTTGTACCTTTTGGCCTTAAGCCACCTTCACTTAGACTTGTGTATAAGCCACTTTTTGACCATTTCTTTCTTCAAAATCAACCTTGAAATCACTTAGCCTCTGTAAATTGACACCTTATGCCCGTGGAAAGAACATTCCTTTGAGTGTCATTGACCAGTTTCATGGCCTT
This sequence comes from Pinus tabuliformis, assembly GCA_031772625.1. Lineage (NCBI taxonomy): Eukaryota > Viridiplantae > Streptophyta > Pinopsida > Pinales > Pinaceae > Pinus > Pinus tabuliformis. The sequence continues at coordinate 2,863,813 of CM062819.1, forward strand.
GCATTGAGCATAGGAATTTTCTACTCCAAGGAACTAGCACATTTGTATTTAGACACTCGTTCTTTCCACCATACCATAGGCATTATTTTATTCATTTTCAGGCTTTTTAAATATGAAAAGACAAAAAAAATTACATATTCCAAAAAAAGAGTGGGAACAAGAGTTTACTTCCATAATTGATGGCAACAAGAGTCAGTTGTGTCGCCCTTGAACAAATCACTCAAAGCAAGTCTTTCCTCCATTGGGATGGGCTTTAGTTTGACTTAGGAGAGCCATAATGTTATGCTCTTGACCTGTGAGAAGATACCAGAATACCAAGTATGCGAAGAAATATACCTAGAACACAGAATAATAAGAAATAAGAGCATGTATTATTCAGAAAGGAAATCAATGTTCACTTGCCTCTTTGAGGGGGCAAGCTCCAGTAGAGCTGGGCTCAATTACAAAATAAGACACGACACTCCTCAAGGGGAGTCTCTATCCTTTATATAGGATTCATACATGCAATACCATGGGTCAGTACCATGGTTCTTATTAATACCATCTATCTAATACCATGGCCCATTTGCAACTAACTGTGGTACCTTCTTTAAATGCAGGTCAACCACTTACAATTTTTTTTTTTCTCAATTGGTCTACTCCTATATTAGTACAAAAAGATAATACAACAAAGCTGAAGCCTTGAAAGTTCTAGCCATGAATATGGAATTCTAGCAAAACTCTCTTGACAAGTTGACAATAAAACCTGCTTGTTTGTAGTCCAACCGAACACTGACCCATACAATATCTAAAAGACCGATGCTTACATTAACCATACAGTAAATAAGAACTGACCCTTACATAGTTACAAGACCGACTTATGCTTTGCCAGCTGTGGGCATTTTTCGACCAAAACATAGACACGAACAAACACTGATCATGGAGAAGACTAACCTGTAGAAGTTACCACTTTCAAAATTAAGGAGCATGCTTGCCGAAAAACCGTAGATATTCAGAGACTGGCTTGGGGAACCGGGAGCGCTAGCACATTCAGACATCATTGGAGGTTATAGGATGTTCTTCAACGATATGGCACCTGTATTGATCAGAGTCTATGGATTCATAAGGATGAGCAACTGAGGTCGAAGGAATATCACCTGAGGGCGCACCTGGGCCTTTGTTAACTGTGTGACTTACTTGCTGTCTTTCTATGCTCATTGGCTGGAGGTTGCTTTGATTTGCCCTTCTTTTCTCTTGAGGAACTGCTTGAAGAGCGTCTTCTGAGCCCACTGCATTCTCAATTAATTCAATGGCAACAGAAACTATAAAGGAAGTGTTACCCAAAGAGCATGGTATCCTGAACCGGGCCGAATGCGACTGAGAATGGTGCTCGCCAGCATTAATTCTATCAAGCCCTCTTCCTCTGCCTCTGCTACTGCGAGTAACAGGAATGCTGAAGCTGCTAAATTTCGAAGCTTCCGAAGTGGGATCCGATGAGGTTGGTGAGTGCTGGCGAATGGCACGACCCCAGGCACTACCCCTTCTGCAACCCATGCGAGGTCGTTCTCGAGGCATTATGCAAGGAGCAGGATAGAGCGGCGGCGAGGGAATGGCTTGAAAGTGATTGAGGGACGAACCCGCAGTGAAAGGTTATAAAAAAGCTTGAACCGGAGTCACGTTGAGGCTAGAGGAGATAATGGCGGACAGTGAATAAAGAAGAGTGACAGTCGTGGAGAATGAGTTGGGCAAGCCACAGATAGAATGACTCACAGAGAGTGAGGGAGTTTGATCAGACCGAGAGTTGAGAACCTGAGCCGAGCTAGGGTTGAGGACATGGGTGACAATCGAGGGACCGCCAGCAGCAACAACCAAAACCCAAATGAGAGCGTGCAGAGAGGTAGCAAGAATGGGGAGTTCGCCTGAGGCCATCTCGCTTAAAATCGAAAACGGATGTAACAAAGTTATTGCGACCTTAATTGCATTTGTGTGGAGCAGTATTGCCGGACTATGGCGATTACAGATGGCACCTGTGGGCTGCCACTTGCCCACCATCACCATCCCTATCGTACTGGCTCTCTTACCAACCACCTGCATCCGGGAACCACTTACAATTATTAATATGGGCTTTATTGACTCTTTAACTAAATATAACTATGACTCGACCCTATTACATAAATAAGGGGGTTAGGGTTGGACCCTAACATGCCCTCCCCCATAAAAATAGCCTTGTCCTCAAGGCTGAAGCTGCGGAAATTACTGAAGAATAGTGGTTGGTTCCGTTGCAAATTCTGAAGAGGTGTCTTTCTACTTGACAAGGACTTCCTTGATCGTGTGGCCGCGCAGTTGCCGTTCTCGTGTGTCAATAACCTGTCCAGGTTGGAGCCAGATTGAACCTTCTTCATCCATAGACTGGTTTGAATTCTGTAATGGTTCCCAACCACTTTCTTGAGGCATGAGACATGGAAGACGAGATGGATTTTTGTAGTGGGTGGCAAGGCTAGCTTATAGGCTACTTCTCCGATGCGCTGAAGTATTTGATATGGTCCGTAGAATTTTGGAGATAATTTCTAACAACCCTTGTCTTTGAGTGATGTTTGCTTATATGGTTGCAGCCTCAAGAATACCTGATCCCCTTCTTGAAATTTGCGCTCTGAATAATGTTGGTCTACCTGTTGCTTCATGAGATTTTGAGCTTTATGGAGATTCTCTTTGAGGTGGGCCAGCATGATTGCATGGTTCTGTAGGAGTTTATCCACTACTTGTACCTTCGAGCATCCCTAGATATAAGAAGTAGGTGAAGGAGGGAGTTGACCATAAACTGCTTCATATGGAGTCATTTTGGTGGTGGCATGATAGTTAGTATTATACCACCATTCAGCTAGAGGTAACCACTATACCCATAGATGTTGCTTTTTTGAAGTGAAACACCTGAGGTAGGTCTCTAGACATTTGTTGACTGCTTCAGTTTGACCATCAGTTTGGGGATGATAGGAAGTACTGAGTTGTAGTTGGGTACCATGTAGTCTAAAGAGTTCATACCAAAAGTTACTGGTGAAGATCAAGTCATGATCAGACACAATGGAAGTGGGCATGCCATGCAATTTTAAGATCTAGTCCATGAAAGATTGAGCCACCAAAGCTAGCGTAAAAGGGTGGGGTAGGGCACAAAAATGAGCATACTTAGAAATTCTATCCACAACCACCATGATGACTGACTTGTTTCCTGACTTCGGAAGACCCGTAATGAAATCCGTAGAAACCTCCGTCCAGATTGAGGCAGGGATGGACAATGGTTGTAATGTGCCTGGGGATTTGACTATTTCTCCTTTGTGGTGCTGACACACATCACACTCAGCTACAAAAGTAAGAATGTCCTTTTTCATGCTTGTACAAAAAAATGAACGTTGAGTGTGATCATAAGTCTTCTGAAAGCCTGAATGGCCTGTAGTGGGAGATGAGTGCAACTCTTCCAAAATGTGACTTTTGAGGGTGGATGTTGGTGATATCACTACTTTGTCCTTGTAGCGAAGAATCTCATCCTACCAAGAGTAGCCCGTTGGGGAATTTGGATCTTCCTGCAATTTATTAATGAGTTGGGAGAGCAAAGGATGTGAAAACCATTCCTTGGGAGCCTCTTCAATCCACTCTGGAATGGGAAGAGAGATTGCTAGCAGGGTGCTTTCCTCCTCAAATTGGCGTGATAAAGCATACGCTATGACATTTTCTTGCCCTTTCTTGCAAATTATCTCATAATCATATCCCAACATTTTGGCTAGCCATTTATTTTGTTGTGGTGAGGATAGGTGTTGCTCTAAAAAATATTTAAGGCTTTGATGGTCTGTGCGGATTTGGAAATGTCGCCCCAATAAGTATGGTCGCCAGGTATCCACTTCATGTAAGATGGCCATCATCTCCTTCTCATAGGTAGCTTGTCCCAGATTTGTCCCACTTAGTTGTTGGCTAGTGAAGGCCAAGGGTTGACCTTTTTGCATTAAGACAACCCCAATACGCATACCTGAAGCATCACATTCAATCAAAAAAGATTTGGTGAAGTCGGGTAGTGCCAATATGGGAGTGGAACACATGGCATGTTTGAGAGCTATAAATTCCTATTGCGCTTCATTATTCTAGAGGAATGACTTTTTCTTGAGAAGGTGAGTGAGGGGTCTAGCAATGTGACCATAATTATGGAAAAATTTGCGATAGTAGCCGGTGAGACCCAAAAATCCTCTCAAGCTCTTCAAGGTCTTTGGTTGAGGCCAATCCTGCATTCTTGGATCTTTTTGGGATCCACCCTAACACCTTCACACCCCACAATGTGGCCCAAATACTCAACTTCTTCCATGCCAAAAGAGCACTTGGACAATTTGACAAATAATTTATGCTTCTGGAGCAGTTGCAAGAGCAGATCTACATGCTGAAGATGTTTTTCCCAGGTGATGTTGTAGATGAGGATGTCATCAAAGAAAACAAGGACAAATTTTCTGAGATATGGTTTGAGCAGGTAATTCATGAGGCTCTAAAAAGTGGATGGGGCATTACAGAGACCAAATGGCATGACCAAGAATTCATAATGGCCTTCATGAGTTTGAAAAGCAGTCTTTGGAATGTCTACTTCTTTCATGCGAATTTGGTGATAGCCCGAGTGAAGGTCGAGCTTAGTAAAGAATTGAGCCCCATTTAGTTCATCCAGCAAATCATCAACAACTAGGATGGGAAATTTATCTTTGCTTGTTGAGGGCCCTGAAGTCTCGACACATACGCCATTCCCCATCTTTCTTGAGCACCATGACCATAGGCAATGAATAAGGACTAATGCTAGGACAAATGACACAAGCTTCCAGGAGTTCCTTGATGGATTTTTGAATTTCATTCTTTTGGGTGAAAGGATATCTATATGGGTGCACATTTGGTGGTTGTGCCCCTAGGACCAAAGTAATGTTATGATCATGTTCCCCTCTCGAGGGTGGAAGTTCATGAGGCTTGTCAAAGACCTGCAGATGGTTGTTTAAGACCTGTTGTATCTCAGGATGAATATGAAGAGAAGTGGGTTCGAAGGCCTGGATGACATTAAATTGGGCTATAACTCCATGGTGGCCCTTTTTTAACAATTTTTCCATCCAATGCGAGTTTATGATAGAAGGAGCACCTGCCTGGAGTCCACGAAGAGTATGTGTGTGGTTATTCTGCTTGAAGCTCATATATAACTCCTGGAAATCCATTGTGATTGGGCCGGGTGTGTGGAGCCATTCAGCACCCAATAAAATGTCACACCCAACCATGTTGATGGAAAACATGTGGGTCTTTAGGTGATAATACCCCATTTGAAGTTTGACATTTTCACAGTGGCCTTCACATTTCATTGTCCCCCCCATCAACAATCTGGACTTGGAAATTAGAGACTTCTCTGACGAAACAATGCATTTCTTCAACAACTCTTTGATGGATAAAGTTATGCGTACTACCACTATCAATCAAGACTACTACATGGTGATGCTTAATAAAACCTCTGATTTTGAGAGTTTGGGGAGAAGAAATTCCTGCCAAAGCATGAAGTGAGATAACTAGTTCTTCAGGTGTAGCTGGGAGCTCATTGTCCGGCTGGTTTTCCTCATCTTCCTCCTTTGGTCCCTCAAATGGTGGGGCTTCCTCAAACAAACTGTGATCAATAGCATCAATTTGAAATAATTTGGGTTCCTTGCATTTATGCCCTAGGGAGTATTTCTCATCACAGTATTAACACAATCCTTGCTTTCTTCTTTCCTCCATTTCTGCTGGTGACACCTTTTGATCCTTGCGTGTTTGGGTAGTGCTCATAGCTTGGATGGGGCGTCCCTTGGCTATGAAATTTGGACGAGTCAATTGGGCCGATAACACGCGTTCTACTTCATGAGCTATCTTGCAAGCTACTAGGCATGAGACTAGCTGTTGTAGTCGGATGTGGGCTTGTATGGCATCTTTGAGACCACTGATAAAACATTCCAAGTAGAATTCATCTGCTAGACCTCCTGTGTGGAAGGCTAATGCTTTAAAGGCTTTAATATATTCTTGCACTGTGCCTGTCTGTCGGAGCTTAGTAAGATGACTCAAAAAGTTAGATTCATGGTCAAATTGATCATAAAGGGCTTTTGAGAATATCTACCAAGTCAGTGGCATTGCATAGCAGCGTTGATGCCATTACCACCATTGCCATCTTTCTTGGTCCAAGTACAGGCTTCCCACACTTAGCTTAGTCGCATCATCTCTGATGTGATTCAATGTGAAATATTGCTTCATTTGTGCTAGTCATATAGTTGGATGAGAGCCATCAAATTTATACATGTCCAGCTTGGGTGGTCGAAGCTGGGATTGTTGGTGGTTTCCATAGAAGTGAAGAGAATAACTAGACTCGTACATAAGGTTTTCATTAAAATCATATGCCTCCGATTGTGCCCCCAACTTGCCTTTTGTGATTGTGTCAGTTAAGGTCTGGATCTACTTTGTTAATGCCTCCAACTTTTGTTCAAGGGTTTCGATCTTCTCATTGGCCATAGCTTGAGCTCTAGTTTGTACCATGCACTGATCCGATGCACTTGTCATTATTGTGAAAAAAATTTGGGACCACCCGAAATCTTGACGCTGACAAGTGAATGGTACCACCTTGCTCAGCTCATCTACTTGATTCTTATGGGCTAAGTCTCCTATAATTTTTACTCCTCTCTTAGGAATATTGTAGTAGTCGATTTCCAAAAAAGTTAATTCCACCCAATGTCCTACGAGAATCACACCCAGGTATAGGAGCCACACAAATAGTCAAATCTGTCAGCAAAACCCTCAACTACAGAGTATGAGTAGGAATGTGGCAGTGATCGAATCCCTACTGCTAGATCTGAATGACGGATCTGATTATTACGACTGCTACAGAACCAAAACTGCTAGATCTAAATGGCGGATCTAATAGATCTGATTGGTGGATCTGATAGATCTAAATGGCAGATCTGAGAGATCTAAATGGCGAAACTGATTGTTGTGGCTGTGACAGAACCCAACTTACTAAATCTAATATGGTAAAGATGATGTGTGATCTAGAGAGAGACAAGGGAACTATGGTCTCAAGGAGTGTCAAGTGCTATAGATCGCAATATACATAAGGGTTCAACAGTAGTACGCAGCCTAATCTTTCAGGGCACTAACTAAGGAGGATCTACCGTACCCTTAGCCGTACAACCCAACTACTCTATCGTATGTGTGAGTAATCTCCCTGAGTCTTGTTCTTGGTGTATTGTAGCAGCAAGACAGCCGACGATTTATCTATTGCGAGGTTTCAAGAGAGCCTAGGGGGCTTCCAATATACCCAGAGGGTACTTGGAAGACAGTCCGTGCATGGTTCTGTCTAATGTGCTACTACTCAAAGGGGTACCCAAAAGGCTTTCAAGGGGGTCCAATAAGCATGACCACCTCTTGTATTTCCTACGTGTATGCCTCCCCAAATCCGCAGGTTTATGCGCTCAATGACAGATCCCGTGGTTTAAAGACGCTGGAACACATCTCTAGCCAAAAAAAGAATATGCTAAAAATGGAAATCCCATCGGCCCTGGAAAGTGCTCTGATACCATTTGTTATGCTCTTGAATTTCGATAAGATACCATAATACCAAGTATGTGAAGAAATATACCTAGATCACAAAACAATAAGAAATAACAGCATGTATTTTGTTATTCAAAAAGGAAAGCAATGTTCACTTTCCTCTTCGAGGGAGCAACTTCAAATAGAGTTAGGCTCAATTACAAAATAATACATGATGCTCCTCAAGGGGAGTCTCTATCCTTTATATAGGATTCATACATGCAATACCATGGGTCAGTACCATGGTTCTTATTAATATCATCTATCTAATACCATGGCCCATTTGCAACTAACTGTGGTCCCTTCTTTAAATGTGGGTCAACCACTTACAATTATTAATATGGGCTTTAACTAACTATAACTATGAATCGACCCTATTACATAAATAAGGGGGTTAGGGTTGGACCTTGTTGTGGCCACCAACAACCCCCCTCCTTCTTTAGTATTAGCAATAAGACTAAACAAGTGGGGACCCTTAGCAAAAAATCCATTTTTTTTTTGTATTATACTCCTTAAAATATATCGCATCGCACGGAGAGAATAAAAACATTTCTTTATGAGCCCAATAAAAAACTGTGAAACAGCGATGCGAAATTCATCGCATCGCATACATTAAGAAGCAGCCATAAATGAAGATCTTAAGAAATCTCCGACGGCCGATATGCGACATCGCATATCGCAACATCGCATAAACAGCACACAATAATTTAACAAATTGCAACGATCCGCCATCTGCGATCTTGCGATAAACGCGATGCTGCGATCTGCGATAAACTGATCAGAAAACTCTGCGATGACACATCTTGATAATGCGATCCTCGATGCTGCGATGCGAGTCGCAGAAATCGCCCATCGCAAATTTTCCTCGGCTCAGTATTCAAGAAAAGCTGTACGTAAACCAAAATTGGGCGCACGCCTTGAAAGAAATTTAATGAATGTACGCCAAAGTGTTAATGAAGGACGGTTTTGTGTTTTTCGAAGAGTCAGTTCATGATGAGTGGCATTATTTTATACATTCGTAGAGCTTAGATCTTTCTTGTCAATATTCATTATCATTACTCTTTCCCTTTGCGTGAACTGCAGGAATGAAAAACAGGAAACAACATGAAGCAATATGCAGGAAACATCTAAGGAAAAAGGGAAAAAGTCAATGCTCGGAGAACAGAGAAGAAATGCCCTCATAAACGGACACCGCATACAACAGAAATGTAGATACCAGAGCATTACTGAACATATGCTAATATCAATAGGTGATTCAACACTCAGGGTTAAAAGCTCACAAAAGCAGCATGTTTGCAAAAATCTGAAGCTTATACCTGGTGAGGGAAAAGGCGCTAAAGACAGAAAACGCACCCGAAAAGCCCAGATCAGAAAATTGTTCAGAAAGCAAAGTCTCTAACTTTCTTAGTCATTCACAAGTCCGGAAACCAAGTAGCAAAGGCAGAAGCAATTTGAGGGAAATCTGGGTTGTTACCAAATATATGCGCAGTGAAATTCACCCAGCCAGAGGAAGATTCCCCAAAACATCTTCTAGTTTACTAAAAAATGGTGCCAGCGCTTCCCATTTCTGTTTACTCAACTCAAACAAAAGCAGAAGGCAGCCGACCGACTCTTCCCAGGCAAATGTTGAATGCTCGCAACATTAAGGAGCAAATGCAGAAATAGTTAGGATTTAGATTCAATTTTTTAGAAATAAGTTTGCTTAGAAAAAGGGCTGTCATTTAAACTGTATCCTAAATTTATGTAATTAAGTTATTTAGTTAGCAGTATTTAAACCATTCTCATGCATTTAGAGAAGGGTCCAGAAATTTGTCAAAAACTTGTCCTCAGAACATGCACTTTTGCACCCTCAGAGGAGGTTTTGGTGAATGAATGGATCAAGGTTTATTGATTTTTGCATTTGATATCTGCTACTGATGTTGCACTTCTGTACTCTTGGTAGATGTTAGAACAAAGAGAGATAGATCATTGTTACTTGAAGCTTATGAGTAGGACCAGTCATAAATGGTACTTTTATCTCTTGACCATTTCTGCTTATATTCTTAAAGTAATATACAATTTTAGTTGTTTATATGTTATTGCATGAATGTTTGAGTTACCATTTGGCACTTTTGTATGGTGGAGCCATTTATTTATGTTTGATGTATGTGTTAGCGCTTGAATTTGGCTTGAGGCTGAAAAAGACAAAATCCAAGGCAACATCAAACCACTTAGCCTCGTAGCTAGCCCTACGAGGACAGGAGAGGGCTCTCTCCGGGTCTATCTCAGCAAAAGGTTTTCAAAGGGCGGAGATGACCAATAAAGAACACTGATTTTAGGCTAGTAAACTGATAGGGAAAGTTTGATTTTAAATTTTTAGAGTTTTGTTGGAAAACTGAGCACAGCAATTTTGGGTGCGGGAATGAGACACAGTTTTTGCAGAGGTCTTTTTGGGGCAAGGTAGGAGACTGTCTTGATGCCTTTGAATTAAGTGAATAGATAGGAATGACCGGTGAGGAGCTAAAGAGAGCAAGAAACCTTCGAGAGTTCTCCTTAGACAGATGAAAACATAGATATTAAGCAAACTTAAAGGCAGAGCATAGAAACCATGAATTCTACCTTAACACTTCATTTACTTAATTTGTAGAAGAGAAGAGTAGTAAAATGATACACATAAAAAAATTACAAGTACATTAGAGAAACACACCATCAACACAAATAACCACAGGAATCCCAAATAGTGCTGCAAATCCCTGGTCTTTCCTTTGCCAAAATTGCAGAGATACAAAGAGTAATACAGTCTAAGCTTATCCTTCAAGAGTCCAACCATGAAAATGACTAAGAAAGTACATAATATAGGCAAGATAACACACTTCCTTGCCTCTAGGGGTCGAGCTCATCATCCTAGGAGCTGTTTCAACCAATTCTAAACTGAGCACTACAATCTAGGCAATCAAAACAACTTGCCTCTATAAGCTAGGAAACCAATTCATTCATTAATTTTTTGCCATTTTATGAATGAATCTTCTAGAATAGGTAAAAAGTGTCATCTCAATCATGAAATTACATCAAATACATCAAGGAGGATGAAAAATCCAACCAAAAAGTCAAAACTAGTCACTGCTACGTTTTCCTGCGCTGAAGATGCAAAACTGGCAAATTTTCCCAACGCGTAGCGCGCCTTTCAGGCCACTTTTGAGGCACTTCCCAGTATCCAAATGAGGCAAAAGTGGGCTTTTTGGAAAGGTATAGATGTATAATCTCCATTCCAAGTGGAATTTCTCAATTTTGTGGCCATTTTCCCCTCCAAAATTGCAATCTCCCAAGACTGCTTCCTGTGTGTCCAAAAAGTGGCAGAAGGTCATTTTTTGCTTGTTTTTTGACCTTTTAGGGGCTCAAATCTCCATGAAAATTCTTGGCAGTGGCTGAGCAAGTGTATTTTTCATGAAAAATCCAAAAATTCTGAGTTTTCGTGAAATGGACCTCCCCAACTTAAGGGTAGCGCGCGGCACGCTACGCATTGAGGGCAAAAACCTGTTTTTGGCACAAAAAATTCAAAATTGACTAAAATTGCTCCAAATTTCCTGAATTTTGAGCTGGATGTGTATCATTGAGTACCATGCTCCCTCAAGGTGGATTCAGCCAAAATTTGAAGCGAATCGGGCCTTTTCCTCCATTTTAGTGCCTTGGCCAAGCGTGCTTTCAATACCTTCATTTTTGCTTTGCACACATGCATGCGGGCCCAATAATGGTTCTTTATGTGGCGGAGCATGTCTTTGTCCCTGTTTGCCTTGGCTATCAACCTCTCTAAATGAGTGTTCACCCGAATGAGCATAGAGCCTTGCTCTTTAGGTGTCAAATCACCGGGTCTCTTGCGAGCCAAGTTCCGGTCTTCTCGGATCCTCCGCAACTCATCAAGAGTGTGTTCATCCTCTAATTGCTTGTTGCGCTGCTCTAAGTATGTGATTGTCCAATTTTCCATTTCCAACTTTTGCTGCAACAAATCATTTTCAACCCTTAGTTGCTGGATGATCTCCTTTGGCTCCAGGCTAGGAGAACTGATATCAAGGTCAACAACATCTATGCCTGGATCACCTGATGGCCCCTCATCAATCTTGTGCTGCTTGCCTCTCTCTTGTACCTGTGCTGCTGTCGAAAGCGAGGCCCCTTCCACCTGATGTGGAGATAACACTCGTTGTGCTGATGAAGATGGCGAGACCCCTTCCACCTGATGTGGAGATAATACTCACCATGCAGATGCAAATAAGGCCCTGTGGCCTCTCTGATATGTAACATATGCTGGAGGAGCACTGACATGTTCTACCTCAGGCATATCAAACTGCTGTGAAGGCCCTCCCTCATCATGGACAATCTTGGGGAGTGACTGTGGCACCATGAAGAAGTCGCGAGAAATGAAATCCTCCCAAGCAATACCCTGCTGTGCCAACTGATGCATCACTATGATCTCGATCAGTGCATAATGATATATACTTTTGAGCTGCTGTGCGGGATTCTTCCTTTGCACTACGGGCAACATCTTCTCTATATTTCGACACATGAAAAATGGAATGTTCATCATTCGTACCCGGGTGAAATGCATCAACAAACGGATATGGTACGAATATAACCGTGAAAATCTGCCCTCACAAGTGAAGTAACGCATAATGAGCCTCATCAAGGGTGCATACTCATCCCTTAGGAATCTGAAAGGAAAAACAACAGTAAGGTGCCTCATGCATCCGGGTTTGATGTATGGTTGATAATGAAATTTGTCTAGCAGCTTGCGCTTGGTCCACTCTTCCCCAACATTTGATATCCCGGTGGCTTGAGCAACCATTTCAGGTGATAAGGTGAAATCCACTCCTACAAGGTTCACATGGCCATTGTGCAAATATAGGATAAACAAGCGGACCAGCTCTCTATGGTGTTGAATTTGTGAGATCCTCTCACAATATCCAAAGCATGATTGATACCGAAAACATGATATTGCAAGTGGACAAGCTTGCAAATGAGCCAATGAAGTGGGCTCTTCCCTGACATGCCGACCACCCTTACCACCCTTATGATGCCTCCTTGGCACTTCTACCTCTGGTGTTGAATCACTGTCATAGCTCTGTTCATAATCTGATTCGGTTTCTGACATGGTTATGAAGGCAAATATGACTGAAATATATTGCTGACTTGGCACCCAATTCACTGCTTTTTGACTTTTTCAAATGCTGTCACCAAGGGGACATAAATACAAGGGAATTGTTAGGGATATGGGAACATGTGGGAATTAGGGAGAATAAACACAAAGAAGGAATTTAGGGAGGACAAGCATGGGAAATTACAAAATTGTGGGATATTAAAGTGAAGTAGGGTTTAGGAATTAAGTATGCTTTTAGGAATTTTAAAGAGGAGAATGATGAAACTTCAAAGGAAAATTTGAGGGAGAAAGGTGATGAAAATGAGGGAAAAAGGGATTTATAAATGGGCAACCTTGGACAGCAAGAGAAATTTGAAACCCTAGTACCATTGAAACTTTAAATCTTTCACAACAAAGGAGGGTTTTGATTTATCATTTACATAGCATTTGAACATATTAATTCTCTTTCCATTTTCCAAAACCAAATCTAGGCATAGATGAGAAGCCTACCTGCACTTTGCCTGAGAGAAAAATCGATTTGGATGACTTGCTGGCAGTTTGTTGAGCTAAAACCCCAACGCGTAGCGCGCCCTGCTCAACGCGTAGCGCCCCTCTGACACGAAGCACGCTTGCAAAATAACACTGGAAAAATCTCCCTGACGCGTAGCACGCCCCTGACGCGTAGCGCGCCCCTGAAACTTCTCAACTTGCTCAAGAACTCCTCAAATCGACTTTGCAAGGATTCACTTAGCTTGTAAGAGGAAAATGAGTTGCAAATGAGGAGTGATGTGATTTTATAGGTTTCCTTTTGATTTTTACTTGCCCAAAACCCACTTTGTAATGTTTTGAGCGTTGACACTTTTTGAATTAATTGGCTCTGACCTTTGATTTCTTTTCTTTGAAAAATTGGTTGAAATGATGATTTCTTCTGAAAATTTTTGCAGGGATAGCTTCTAGGATGCTTTGGCAAAGGAGACCAAGGCTGCACTTCGACATTTGAAGAATTTGAAATTTTGAGAATTTTTACAAAAATGAGATAATGACCTTTGTTTTCAAAAACAGAGTTTTTGAGAACAAGGTGAAAATTTAGCTTACAATGATGAGAATTCTTGAAATAATGTTTAATGAAGGACATCCCTCTGGCCTGTTGGTCCTTTATGACTTCTCAAGGCAAAAATAGACTCAACCCTAGACCTAAGACCTTAAAACTTAAAGCAAGATGAGTGACCCTTTGAGGATTTTATTTACTTGAACAAACTTGAACCAGCAGTTCCAAACAAGAAGGGAATAACGACACAAACTCCCTCCACTAGGATTATGGCATGCCTAACGGAATGCAACATGATCACACTGATGGGACACCTAATCATGAAATGCAAAGAGCTTTGATCTCTGGTGGAGGGCTACTAGACCGACTCTAACATTGGCTCCAATGGGGATGGTAGCTCCTTGGAGGTGCCAAGAACCGCAAACCTCTGGGAGAGCAGACCAGTGCTTTCAACCATTGGGCGATGGAGTCATTATTTACTCATTTGACACAAACTCTGACAGCTTTAGTGACTGCAGATTTGACTGAAAATTGGACACAACTTTGACCCAAACTAACTCAATTGTGGACAGAAAATGGACTGATAAAAACACCTTGACAAACCTCAAACCAACCAATCTCCATCTTCAGAATTATAGCCTTCACTGCGGGCCCCAGACAGAGGATGAAAGATCAGTACACACATGCAATAAAACAGAAGTAAAACGGTATATACAATGATGGTGACAAGAACAGAAAATGCTCAGACATGGTACCTCTTTAGCAGTCGACCATTGATCGACCCTCCGGGATAATCATCTCCATTCATTTCCTTGAGAAGAAAAGCATTTTGGCCACGATATGCTGCGATCTTATAGGGACCCTTCCATAAATGATCAAATTTTCCGTGCTTCCCTTTGTCTTCATTCCGAGCATCCCACTTCAAAACCACATCATCTATTTGGAAGTCATCTGATTTTGCTTTCTTGTCATAAATCTTCTTTATGCGCTCTTGCAACTTGAGAGTATTGTGAAGAACCTCCTCCCGTGTCTGCTGTAAATGAATCATTTGATTAATCCGCCTTTGCATGGGATCTTCCTCACTATCAGCTTCTTGAAGCAATTTGACTACCAAAATAGCAAGCGAAGTAGGAAACATTGCATCTGTCCCGTACACCAACTCAAAAGGAGACATGCCAATTGACTTTTTATGACTTACCCTATCAGCCCATAGTGCATTCACTAACTTTTTATGCCAGCTCTTCTTATTGATTTCCAGCAACTTTTTAATGATATTTACCAAGGACTTATTTGAGGATTCTACCAACCCATTTCCTTGCGGATGGTATGCGGTAGAATGCCCCAAGCTGATATTGTATTTGTAGCAAAAGTCAACCATTCTCTTTGATTTAAATGCTGCTGCATTATCTGTAATTAACTTACTTGGACAGCCAAAACGTGACAATATATTATTTTCAAGGAAAGAAATAAATACCGCATCCGTGGCCTGCCGGGTGGGAATGGCTTCAATCCATTTTGTGAAGTAGTCTGTAGCTGTCAATATCCATCTATGTTGTCCTGACGATGCCGGATGAATCTCACCGATAAAATCCAAGCCCCACTGCTGAAATGGTGCGCTGACTTCAATTGGTTTGAGAGGCAATGGCTGCAATTTCTGTTTCCCTTGAAAAATTTGGCACTCATGACAACTCTTAACAGCTTTATATACATCTGAAAACAATGAAGGCCAATGAAAACCTGCCCTTAGCATCTTATTTGTTGTAGTCTTCCAGAACAAATGGCCCCGCAGTCACCTTTATGAAAATATTCCACTACTGTTTTGGCTTCCTCCTCAACCAAACAATTTAGCAATATTCCACTAGGGGTCTTTCCAATATAGTGCAGATTTAAGGATGCAAAACTTGGCTGCTTTCAACTTCAATGTCCTACTTTTATTTTGAGGCATCCCTGGAGGTGAAGACAAATTTTGAAGTACATATACAATATCAGCATACCAAGGAGAAGAAATAAAGATGTCAGATACCTGTTGTGCTGAATTCTCCTCATCTTCGTCGGACATGACAGCTATCAAATTGATGTCTAGGACATGTAGATTCGTCTCAGCCATCAACTTGGAAAGACCTTGCCCTTTGATCAACTTAGTGGGTTTAATTTCCACATCATACTCTAATAATGCAGCAATCCACTTTCCCCGCCTTCCTTCCGGTTCTGCCTGTACCAACACATTCTTCACTGCCGCGTTAGGAACATAGGCTATAATATGAGAATGCAATATATACACACGGAAATCCTTCAATGCCTTCACAAGCGCAAGCGCTTGTTTTTCGATGATGTTATACTTCAACGCTCCGTCTCTTATAATACGGCTGAAAAAAGCAATGGGCTTCTCAACTCCATCTCTTTTTTGCATTAATATAGTTGCCAATGTGTGCTCTGAGGCAAATGAAAACAAAATAAAATCCTGTGTGTAATCCGGACTGATTAGAGTAGGGGCTGAAGATAGAACCAACTTTACCAAATTGAAAGATTTTACTGCCTCTTCGGTCCACTTTAGCTGGCTGTCCTTTTTCAGCATGTTTGTGATTTGTCTAAGGTGCTCAACAAGATTAGGAATGAAACAACACAGAAAATTCAGCTTACCATTAAAGGACTGTATTTCTTTTTTGTTCCGGGGCTGCTCAATTTGCTGAATAGCTTCAACACGTGCAAGATCTATACGGATGCCATCTTTGGAAATGATGTGGCCCAAGAGCTTGCCTTCACTCATGGCGAAAAGACTTTTCTTTGGATTCAGCGAAATACCATATTTTCTGCACTTTTGAAAAACAATGTTCAAGTGATATAAATGTTCTTCATCAGATTTTGAAAATAGAGTCAAATCATCAAGGTAAACAACTAAAAAGACATCTTTCTCGTTGGCAAAGGCCATTTCCATCGCACGCTGAAAAGTGGCACCTGCATTTTTCAAACCAAATGGCATTTTTGCATAATGAAATGTTCCCCATGGAGTAGTGAATGCCGTTTTGTCATGATCATCCTCATGCACCAAAATCTGATTGTACCCGGAATAGCCATCGAGTAGCGACATCCTTGATGCTCCAACTACTCGTTGCAATATATGATCCATTTTGGGCAGCGGATAATTGTCCTTTAAAGACACCTTATTCAAATTTCTAAAGTCAATGCATAAACGGATCTCACCGGTCTTTTTCTTACGGGTACCAAATTGGATATCCAATCAGAAAATCTGATAGGTACTATGATTCCAGACTTGTACAACCTATTCACTTCTTTTTCTATCAATGGCAGCAATTTAGGATTGATTCTCCTCAACTTTTGGCGGAAAGGATTTTGATTTGGCTTTATAGGAATAGTATGCTGAATGATATTAGTGTCATATGTTTTCATATTTGAATAATCCCATACAAAGACATTAGAAAATGAAGACAACAATCTGACATACTCCTTCTTTACCTTTGGTGACAATGACTTAGATAACTTTACCATCTTGGGATTCTCAGCTGCTCCAATGTTTACCTCTTCAACACCCTCTTCAGTTGGTCTCAATGTCGGCTTGCGGGCCACATCATCTTGATCAGACAGCTCTTCCAAAGGAATCAATCCTTTAGGATTAAAATTATCCTTAAGTTGCAGCACATCCATTTGATTTACCTCATCTGGTTCAGTATCTATGGAAATGTCTTTAAACTCACCTTCAATCTGCAGAAAATCTTTGATTTCTTCATCATCCTGGAAGACTTGCCAACATCGTTGATTATCCGGAACTGTGGGGCGGTGTTTCACATAAACCTCAAATTTGTTGCTGGAATTCATTGGAATTTTTAGGTTACTTGCTGCCTTGGCCAATGCATCAGCAACACCATTTTGTATGTGGGGCACACATGTCAAAGTATGTTCAGAAAATAATTTCAAAATATCTAGGACAGCATTTCGATATGCCCTCATGCGAGGATGCTTGGCCTGAAACTCACCTTTAACCTGCTTTATCACAAACTCGGAGTCGCCATAGACTGCAATCTTCTTTGCTTTCAGCTTGCGAAGAATTTTAAGGCCAGCAATAAGAGCCTCGTATTATGCCTCATTATTTGAACAATCAAATTCTAGTTTATAAGAACACACTCTCACCTTGCTTGGGACTTTGTCTTGGGCAGAAAAGGGACTTCGAATCCACACACCAATACCAGCACCATCGCTGCCCACAACGCCATCGAAATCCATGGTCCAAAGACCATCTTCCTCTTCTTCCAACTGCTGAAACTGTGTTGCCTCTGTTTTTTCTGTTTGCTGCCCCTTAGCTTCAGCTGTTCGCTTCATGGCAGCTGACTTTTCTTCTCTTTCCTTTTGCAGAACTTCTCTAAAATTTTCAGTAATCTCTGGTATATCCTCTGCCTGAACTAACTGACTATCTATCTCATTAAAATTATCAGCAAACAAAACAAACGACTCCAAATCTGTATGTACATAATTTACAGGATGATTTATTGGCTTTTCTTTGCTAGTTATCATGTATTTCATCTTTTGCTCCCGATATAACTTTCTCATTTGACCGAAAACTGGAATTGTAGCATAAGAAGTGTAGTTGAAGTGTACTTTTCAACTTAGCTCCCCAAGATCTTGAAAGCAACATACCAAACCGCGGAGGAATATCCTCCACAACCACATCCATCAAGACATTCTTAGCTGGAATTTGATCTAGGCTTACCACCAAGTCCTTGATTAATCCAATACACTTTACCCGGCTGGAATCAAATGAATACAAATCATGGTATCGTCTTGTGATGTCCAATCCCAGCCTTTCCATGATTGCTTTCGGCATCAAATTGTGCGAAGCACCCGAGTCAAACATAGAATTATGTAAAACATACTCGTGCAACCTCAAACTGATATAAAAGGGAGGAACATCATTTTCAGGAGACTCACCATTTAAAGCAGGCCCAAAAATTAATTCCGGCTGATCATATTCTACATTTACCGTGTCAAGCATTGGATCAATATTCAAAATTTTGGAAATTTGACCTCGGTAAGTGGTGTTTTTCATGATTTCAGTCAATGGAATAGACACTTTCAGTTTTGAAATTTCATTCTCCAAACTAAATGCTGAAACCTTTTCACCTTCTTTGGTCGGAACTTCTCTTCTTTCAACTTTATCCCTTATTATGCTAGGTGGCTGATTTACCTTATCCGCTGAAGATGCTTGACTTGCTGGGGGATCAATTATATCTTTTCCTTTTGTCTGTGGGGAAGCTGAATCATTTTTGTTGAAGTATCTTTCCTCTTCTGAATGGGATTTATGGGAACAACTCGATTTCTTAATTGTCTCTGTTGAGCAGACAAAGCATTGAGATATCCTCTTTGGTACTCCTCTGATTCTTCCACGAGGGCTGCATCATTTGATAAAATATAATCCTCATCCTGTTGGATGATGGAGTTTCTCACCAATTCTTCTTCTTCTGTAATATAAGTAGGCAAATCATCAGGGGTGAAAAAGTGATTTTCCTCTCCTATAGTATCACCTTCATCCTCGGATTCTTGGCTAACAAAATTCTGCTGAAGCGGAGGTTTTATTTGCTGCTGAACTGCTGTTTCTTGTGCCCTTGTTTCACACTGCTTAATTCTGTATTGTGGCTGCTGCGGACCTCGGAAATTAGGATTCCGGATCTGCGGTTCCGGCTTGCTGAGATGAGTATTTTCAAGCAACCTTTCTACCCTGTGAAGGATCTGATCTGATGTAGAAGCTTCTTCTTTGATTGTCACTCGCTTTTCAGCTTTCATCCTTGCTCTTTTATCATTCAAATTCGCTTCAACACTAACAACGATTTTCTGCATATCCTCCAAGGTAGGCGGATCTCTATATCGCAACGAATAAGCCATCTCCGGATCAAAACCATCCGGGAATTTGAGAAGTGCTGATTTTCTAGATGGTCTTAAATCATCTGGAATAACATTGTAAACTGTGTTAAATCTGATAATGTAATCTTGGACAGACTCACCATGATTACGTTTGAGATTGTTGTACTCAGCATTGATCTGAAGTGGATCTTTTCTGATTTCCCATCGATCTAGAAATTGCTTCTGAAGTTCTTCCAATGTGGGTACGCTTCTAGCTGTCAAACCTCTGAACCATTTTCTTACATCTCCTCCGAATGTTTGTACAAACAAACGCATAGTTACATCCTCTTCATCTATCTCATATAGATCAAAGAAAGTTGTCATTTTGTCTATATGCTGCAGAGCGGAAACACCCTGAGGAGTGCCATCAAACATGGGAATTTTACTCTGATAATCAGCTGACATATCATGCAGATTTTGAGGAAGAGCAAGTGGGGCAAACCAGGCAGCCATTGCTTTAGGTGGATTGGGTCTAGGAGTAGTAGGTGGAGTAGGTGTAGCTGTAGTATGAGGGGTATAGGGGGGTGTAGGCAGAGGAGAAGCGATATGAGATGAAGAGGGAGAATTGACTGTAGATTCAGGATGTGTAACTATAGGGGATATAGAAATAAAAGGAGGATTGGTCTGTTCATGCGGAACTGAAGCCTTGATAGTAGATCCAATATTGCCAGATATAGTTTCGAGGAAATCAGCAAGATTAGTGACCTGGATATCTGTCTGAAGGTGTCTTAGGATGAAATTTTCAACCAATTTATTGTGTCTCCCAATTTCAAGGGTAGCAGCAAAATCAGGGTTGGGAACTAGAGAATCAAGTGCACTTTCAGATTTGGTTTTGAACAAGGACAACTCAAAACTCTCGTCAAAATCAATGTCTTCAAGATACTCAAAAACAACTGGACATGAATGAGATTTGAATATATGACCAGAATCTAAAGCCAGTTTGGATATCAAGGAATAAATAACCAATCAGCCTGTGAAAACTCTCAACTAATCATCCAAAAGTTCACAGTTTTCAAATATACTAGGGTGAAATGCAAATGAAGTGTTACATTCACAAGCTCACGGAGGTCGACTGAAGCAGTGTTTATCTACTTGCGCTTATGCAAAGCAAAAGCGTTTTCGAAGGCTACCTGGCATATCTTCAGACTCCGTCTAAGCCTTATGAAATAAACACATCAATCAGCAAAAAATTTGTTCTTCCCTAGTATGGTCGCCAATATGTTAGCGCTTGAATTTGGCCTCAGGCTGAAAAAGACAAAATCCAAGGCAACATCAAACCACTTAGCCTCGTAGCTAGCCCTACGGGGACAGGAGAGGGCTCTCTCCGGGTCTATCTCGGCAAAATGTTTTCAAAGGGCGGAGATGACCAATAAAGAACATTGATTTTAGGCTAGTAAACTGGTAGGGAAAGTTTGATTTTAAATTTTTAGAGTTTTCTTGGAAAACTGAGCACAACAATTTTGGGTGCGGGGATGAGACACAGTTTTTGCAGAGGTCTTTTTGGGGAAAGGTAGGAGACTGTCTTGATGCCTTTGAATTAAGTGAATTGATAGGAATGCCCGGTGAGGAGCTAAAGAGAGCAAGAAACCTTCGAGAGTTCTCCTTAGACAGATGAAAACATAGATATTAAGCAAACTTAAAGGCAGAGCATAGAAACCATGAATTCTACCTTAACACTTCATTTACTTAATTTGCAGAAGAGAAGAGTAGTAAAATGATACACATAACAAACTTACAAGTACATGAGAGAAACACACCATCAACACAAATGACCACAGGAATCCCAAATAGTGCTGCAAATCCCTGGTCTTTCCTTTGCCAAAATTGCAGAGATACAAAGAGTAATACAGTCTAAGCTTATCCCTCAAGAGTCCAACCATGAAAATGACTAAGAAAGTACATAATATAGGCAAGCTAACACACTTCCTTGCCTCTAGGGGTCGAGCTCATCATCCTAGGAGCTGTTTCAACCAATTCTAAACTGAGCACTACAATCTAGGCAATCAAAACAACTTGCCTCTATAAGCTAGGAAACCAATTCATTCATTAATTTTTTGCCATTTTATGAATGAATCTTCTAGAATAGGTAAAAAGTGTCATGTCAACCATGAAATTACATCAAATACATTAAGGAAGATGAAAAATCCAACCAAAAAGTCAAAACTAGTCACTGCTGTGTTTTCCTGCGCTGAAGATGCAAAACTGGCAAATTTTCCCAACGCGTAGCATGCCATTTCTCAACACGTAGCGCGCCTTTCAGGCCACTTTTGAGGCACTTCCCGGCATCCAAATGAAGCAAAAGTGGGCTTGTTGGAAAGGTATGGATGTCTACTCTCCAGCCCAAGTGGAATTTCGCAATTTGGTGGCCATTTGCCCCTCCAAAATTGCAATCTCCCAAGACTGCTTCCTGTGTGTCCAAAAAGTGGCAGAAGGTCTTTTTTGCTTGTTTTTTGAACTTTTGGGGGCTCAAATCTCCATGAAACTTCTTGGAAGTGGCTGATCAAGTGTATTTTGTCATGAAAAATCCAAAAATGCTGAGTTTTCGTGAAATAGACCTCCCCAACTTAAGGGTAGCGCGCGGCGCGCTACGCGTTGAGGGCAAAAACCTGTTTTTGGCACAAAAAATTCAAAATTGACTAAAATTGCTCCAAATTTCCTGAATTTTGAGCTGGAGGTGTATCATTGAGCACCATGCTCCCTCAAGGTGGCTTCAGCCAAAATTTGAAGCAGATCGGGCCTTTTCCTCCGTTTTAGTGCCTTGGCCAAGCGTGCTTTCAATACCTTCATTTTTGCTTTGCACACATGCATGCGGGCCCAATAATGGTTCTTCATGTGGCGGAGCATGTCTTTGTCCCTGTTTGCCTTGGCTATCAACCTCTCTAAATGAGTGTTCACCAGAATGAGCATAGAGCCTTGCTCTTTAGGTGTCAAATCACCGGGTCTCTTGCGAGCCAAGTTCCGGTCTTCTCGGATCCTCCGCAACTCATCAAGAGTGTGTTCATCCTCTAATTGCTTGTTGCACTGCTCTAAGTATGTGATTGTCCAATTTGCCATTTCCAACTTTTGCTGCAACAAATCATTTTCAGCCCTTTGTTGCTGGATGATCTCCTTTGGCTCTAGGCTAGGAGAACTGATATCAAGGTCAACAACATCTATGCCTGGATCACCTGATGGACCCTCATCAATCTTGGGTTGCTTGCCTCTCTCTTGTACCTGTGCTGCTGTCGAAAGCGAGGCCCCTTCCACCTGATGTGGAGATAACACTCGTTGTGCTAATGAAGAAGGCGAGACCCCTTCCACCTGATGTGGAGATAATACTCGCCGTGCAGATGCAAATAAGGCCCTGTGGCCTCTCTGATATGTAACATATGCTGGAGGAGCACTGACATGTTCTACCTCAGGAATATCAAACTGCTGTGAAGGCCCTCCCTCATCATGGACAATCTCGGGGGGTGACTGTGGCACCATGAAGAAGTCGCGAGAAATGAAATCCTCCCAAGCAATACCCTGCTATGCCAACTGATGCATCACTATGATCTCGATCAGTGCATAATGATATATACTTTTGAGCTGCTGTGCGGGATTCTTCCTTTGCACTACGGGCACCATCTTCTCCATATTTCGGCACATGAAAAACGAAATGTTCATCATTCGTACCCGGGTGAAATGCATCAACAAACAGATGTGGTACGAATATAACTCTGAAAATCTGCCCTCACAAGTGAAGTAATGCATAATGAGCCTCATCAAGGGTGCATACCCATCCCTTAGGAATCTGAAAGGAAAAACAACAGTAAGGTGCCTCATGCATCTGGGTTTGATGTATGGTTGATAATGAAATTTGTCTAGCAGCTTGCGCTTGGTCCACTCTTCCCCAACATTTGGTATCCCAGTGGCTTGAGCAACCATTTCAGGTGATAAGGTGAAATCCACTCCTGCAAGGTTCACATGGCCATTGTGCAAATGTAGGACAAACAAGCGGACCAGCGCTCTATGGTGTTGAATTTGTGAGATCCTCTCACAATATCCAAAGCATGATCGATACCGAAAACATGATATTGCAAGTGGACAAGCTTGCAAATGAGCCAATGAAGTGGGCTCTTCCCTGACATGCCGACCACCCTTACCACCCTTATGATGCCTCCTTGGCACTTCTACCTCTGGTGTTGAATCACTGTCATAGCTCTGTTCATAATCTGATTCGGTTTCTGACATGGTTATGAAGGCAAAGATGACTGAAATATATTGCTGACTTGGCACCCAATTCATTTCTTTTTGACTTTTTCAAATGTTGTCACCAAGGGGACATAAATACAAGGGAATTGTTAGGGATAGGGGAACATGTGGGAATTAGGGAGAATAAACACAAAGAAGGAATTTAGGGAGGACAAGCATGGGAAATTACAAAATTGTGGGATTTTAAAGTGAAGTAAGGTTTAGGAATTAAGTATGCTTTTAGGAATTTTAAAGAGGAGAATGATGAAACTTCAAAGGAAAATTTGAGGGAGAAAGGTGATGAAAATGAGGGAAAAAGGGATTTATAAATGGGCAACCTTGGACAGCAAGAGAAATTTGAAACCCTAGTACCATTGAAACTTTAAATCTTTCACAACAAGGGAGGGTTTTGATTTATCATTTACATAGCATTTGAACATATTAATTCTCTTTCCATTTTGCAAAACCAAATCTAGGCATAGATGAGAAGCCTACCTGCACTTTGCCTGAGAGAAAAATCGATTTGGATGACTTGCTGGCAGTTTGTTGAGCTGAAACCCCAATGCGTAGCGCGCCCTGACCAACGCGTAGCGCCCCTCTGACGCGTAGCGCGCTTGCAAAATAACACTGGAAAAAGCTCCCTGATGCGTAGCGCGCCCCTGACGCGTAGCGCGCCCCTGAAACTGCTCAACTTGCTCAAGAACTCCTCAAATCGACTTTGCAAGGATTCACTTAGCTTGTAAGAGGCAAATGAGTTGCAAATGAGGAGTGATGTGCTTTTATAGGTTTCCTTTTGATTTTTACTTGCCCAAAACCCACTTTGTAATGTTTTGAGTGTTGACACTTTTTGAATTAATTGGCTCTGACCTTTGATTTCTTTTCTTTGAAAAATTGGTTGAAATGATGATTTCTTCTGAAAATTTTTGCAGGGATAGCTTCTAGGATGCTTTGGCAAAGGAGACCAAGGCTGCACTTCGACATTTGAAGAATTTGAAATTTTGAGAATTTTTACAAAAATGAGATAATGACCTTTGTTTTCAAAAACAGAGTTTTTGAGAACAAGGTGAAAATTTAGCTATACAATGATGAGAATTCTTGAAATAATGTTTAATGAAGGACATCCCTCTGGCCTGCTGGTCCTTTATGACTTCTCAAGGCAAAAATAGACTCAACCCTAGACCTAAGACCTTAAAACTTAAAGCAAGATGAGTGACCCTTTGAGGATTTTATTTACTTGAACAAACCTGAACCAGCAGTGCCAAACAAGAAGGGAATAACGACACAAACTCCCTCCACCAGGATTATGGCATGCCTAACGAAAGGCAACATGATCGCACTGATGGGACACCTAATCATGAAATGCAAAGAGCATTGATCTCTGGTGGAGGGCTACTAGACCGACTCTAACAGTATGAATAACTTATTATGCGATATATTGTTCACAACTGTTTTGCCTAACTTTTTATGTAAAATGGTTCATCTTAATTGATTTCTATTCTTATAATAGCTGAATGATCTTTATTACCAGTTATTATTTGAAATCTCTTTAGATCGCATAATAGAGGAAATACACCCCGGGTTAGCATAGATTAGATGTGCTGTTTTCATTAGATTACAATAGCATAGAGTTAGTTTAAAAGTTTGAATTAGATTAGCTTTAAGTATTCTTAGATCAGCAACATCGAATTCTGCACACACACACCCTTAGATTGGGAAACTGGTCCCATTATCCCCAGTCGGACCCGCTATACCAAACGGATAAGGAGCTGCCAACCAAGGTTCGGACCGGGAGGGTATCCCCCTTGTTGTCGACCCGATTTTCAGGGCTTCAACATATTTGGCGCTAGAAGGAGGGCCTGTACTATGAATGGCACCTAAATCAAAATCTAAATACCATTATGAGAGTAAATCGCCCTCATCAACTCCCCCGACTTTCCCAGTACGTTTAAATCCGGAGTCAGAAGTCGCTCGAGTATCAACCGCTGCTACACACCTTAATATTTCAGACCAATCTACCATTGAACCTCCTGAAGTTCAAACTCTAATTCACAAACTTCAGGGATTTTCCATTTCTACTCAAAGGTCTGATAAATCTCAAAGCAGCGTGACTGCGCAGTACAATCCTGCTCATCCCCTGACCAGATTAAAGAGTGAAAAATTTGGCATCCAGCCAACTGAATTGCCTCTTCCCACCAGGAAAAGAGCGAGGAAATCATCGCAAGAGTCTGACAGTGAGACTCTTTCATCTACATCATCCATTTCAACTACCTCACCGCGAAGTCAACCACCCACACATTCATTTCAAACCATCATCCACCCGTCTACAGGAACTCCCACAACCCCTCTTCTTCAATCATCTACGATCATAGTATCTTCATCTTCCCAGCTACAAGGATCATCTTCTGCACTTTCCTCTACTAGCAGCTCAACGATGGCCCAATCTCCGTGGAACAACCCTGGGGCAGTTCTAATGCCTGCACCCTTGAGTCAAATACCGGCCCATCCTGAGAAATGGCTACCCAAATTCAATCCAGAAGCGGGCATGCTAGCAGAAGAACATATAAACAATTTCATGCTTTCTATCAATCTCAACGGAGTTACTAATGAAGACGTTGTTGTTCGGCTTTTTCCCTATACACTGCAAGGGACAACCAGGTCATGGTACTTTTCATTACCCTCCGGGTCTATCACAAGTTGGGATATTTTCCAGAGTCAATTCCTTACCAAGTTTGGTGATGACAGATCAACGGCAACGTTAATAAAGCCGAAGCTAGAGAACCTATCAAAGATTTCAACTTACGGTTCAATAAAATTCTCAACAAAATTCCCACTGCTTCCCAACCCAGCGAAGAAGTACGATGTGAATGGTATATTACTACTTTACCGTCAAACATAGCAATCTTCGTGGATAGAGAAAATAAGATAACCTTAGTTGAAAAAATGACAGAGGCGATAGCAGTAGAGAAACGCGTAATAGCCCTGGAAAAGAGATCCGCGATAGAAGAACGCAAGTCTAAAAAAGTCACCTTCAAGGAAGACCCCAAGAAGAAACAAGCAAAAGATCCTTTCGATTTAGAAGGATTACAGAAAGTTTTAAAGACCATGTCTAATGAGATGGTTGACATAAAAAAACAAGTAGCAGAAACTTCTTCAAAAAAGCCCTACAGAGCTTTTAAAAGAGGTCCTTCAATGGATGTAAAACCACCCAATGCTATTTCAAATGTCGAATCCGAGGAAGAGGAAGAAGAAGAAAGTGCCACTGAAGGGCAGACTGATGACGAAGAAGTTGTGGAATTACAAGGAATGTGGGATTTTATCCTCCCACAAGAAGAATATCAAGAAGCATTTCCAATTAGTACACGAAGCAAAAATCAGCTTGATCCTCCCCAAACTACCCCTAAGCAGAAGAGAGCAAGCTCTACAACAAAAGATAAAGTCGCTACAAAGAAAACGACCACTAAAGCGACTCAATCTAGCCCAGTCCAATCAGATCAAACAACTCCATCAAAAACACTGATAGTGTCGGATGAAATGGAATACAATATTATTGATGACATGAAAAAGACTAGGGCTAATATTACCCTTTACGAATTGAGCAAATTGAAACATCAACAGAAGATAATGATGAAAGAATTACATGCCGTGCCTATTGCATCTTTGCCTACAGCTGTAGCTTCCCACAACATGGGAAGACCTGCAACTAAAGCGATCAATAAGATTGATCCAAATGACATCTCCTTGATTGGAGGAAGATCAAGGTCTCACACTCCCCCTTTTCTTCTCACTTATGAAATTTTCAATAAAAATGTGCACAATTGTTTGGTAGATTCTGGTTCTTCAACGAATATTTTACCCAGATCAATATGTGCCAAGTTAAATGTTCAACCAGAAAAATCCGTAGTGCGCATAGTTCAGCTTGATCGATCTCAAGTCGAAGTGATTGGTGAACTTAATCAAGTAACCATAAGATTGTCATCCAACCCAAAGGTATGTCAGGTTATTGACATTCTAGTGGTTGATATCCCAGAATTCTATGGCTTAATTCTTAGCAGGGATTGGTCTGAGAAACTCCATGGATACTTTTCAACCGACTGGTCGCACATGTGGTTACCCTACAATGGTAAACCGAATCAAATAAAGGTTGAACGAGAGTTACACCAGAAGTATATAGTAACAGAATTGTAGGGAGAAAATGAAGCAGTAGCGTATAATAGCAGCATCATAGGCAATTACTCGGTAGATTCTTTTCTCGGCAATTTCAATGCTCATACATCACCTTACTTAGACAATTCAGTTTTGTCCCAAGTCGAAATTTTTTCCCAAACTGATAGTTCAAAATGTGTTAATTTTTTAGATAAACTTGTAAATACATCTTTGTTTTGGAAATTATATTTTGATGGCTCTAAATCTAACGAAAGAGCAGGAGCAGTATGCGTTCTGATTAGTCCAGAAGGAGATAAAACCATGCTCACATGCAGACTCGAATTCGATTGCACAAACAATACAGCAGAATACGAGGCCTTGGTGCAAGGCCTGTACAAAGCAATCGGGTTGAACGTCAAGTATCTTCAAGTCTTTGGAGACTCTGAGATTATCGTCAAACAGGTACGTAACACTATACATTGCCTATCAGGTCATTTAAAACACTATCAATCTTTAGTACAAGATCTGACTGAGCATTTTATAGCATTCAATATTTCGTCAATCCCGAGACTCCAAAACGCAAGTGCAAACATTTTGGCTAACGTAGCCTCTAAACTTATTCCCTCCGAAGATTTTAGTCCAGATAGATTCTCAATAGAATTAATCTTTAGACCGTCCATCCCTGACAACATTACAAATTGGAGAGTATTCAATGACGATCCTGATATTGTAAATTTTCTCACTTCTGAAGGATCCTACTCCAATCAAATAATTGACGAAGACCATCATGATCGACAAATACAACAAAATAGCACTAATAATGCTATACATAAATCGGTGGTTAAGTTAGAAGACTTATAAGATTTGAAAAATCGGTTTAAAAGGTCTACCAATTCAAAGCTCTACAGTCCAACTCTGAACTAAGAATTAGTAAACCTAGGAACCGATGATAAACCACAAAACGTTAACCTAGGCCTTGGCCTAGTTCCTGAAGAAAGACTAGCGTATATTCGTCTTTTGAGGCAATATAAAAATGTTTTTGCTTGGAATTATGATGAACTAGAAACATACGACACTTCTATCATTCAGCATACTATTCCTATGATCGATAACAAAAAACCTGTCCAACAAAAACTGAGAAAGATCCACCCCAATTTAGAAAATCAGATAAAAACTGAGCTAAATAAGTTATTAAAAGCCAGAATAATTTTCCCCGTCAGACATTCCAAATGGGTCTCCAATATGGTACCCGTTAGAAAGAAAAACGGAGATATTAGAATCTGTATCGATTTTCGGAATCTTAACAAAGCCTGTCAAAAAGACAATTTTCCTCTTCCACCTATGGAACAAATAGTACAGGCAGTAGCAGGCTCAGAACTAATGTCTTTCTTGGATGGATTTTCAGGATATAATCAAGTACTAGTACATCCCGACGATCAATTGAAAACCACATTCAGAACTAAATGGGGCACATATGCATATCGGAAGATGCCATTTGGTTTGATTAATGTTGGCGCTACATTTCAGAGAGCCATGGACATTGCATTCAAGGGATTAGTCAATAAATTTGTAGTGATTTATTTGGATGATATAATAGTGTACTCCAAGAAGCGAAGTGACCACCTCAAAGACTTAAAACAAATATTTCAACGATGTTTAAGGTATGGAATATCACTTAACCCAAAGAAATATTTTTTCACATTAAGTGAAGGGAAACTTCTAGGATTCATAGTGTCAAAATCTGGTATTCACATTGATCCTGACAGAATCAAAGAAATTTATGAAATATCCCTACCTCATAATAAAAAAGCCATGCAATCTTTCCTTGGTCAAATCAATTTTGTAAAGAGATTCGTTCCAGATTTTTCACGAATTGTGTCTCCTTCGCAAACCATGATTAAAAAGAATTCAAATTTTAAATGGGGTCAAGATGAACATGAATCATTCAATCTGATCAAACAAGCTATTATTAATGCTCCATCTTTAGCAACCCCAAATTTTTCAGAATCGTTTATTTTATACACATTTGCCTCAGAGAAATCATATGCTGCGATTCTAACTCAAGCAAATCAAGAGAAAGCGGAAGCTCCAATTGCGTTTTTTAGCTCAAATTTACAAGGTGATGAACTCAATTATTTAGACGTGGAGAAACAGGCATATGCTGTTTTCAAAGCGGTCAAATATTTCAGACCTTTCTTACTTAAAACCCATACTAAGGTCATAGTACCGTTTCCAGTGGTAAGAAATCTTCTAGTGCAGAAGGATGTGGGTGAGAAAAGAGCCAATTGGGTCACTGCTTTACAGGAATACGACCTTGAGATCAAACCAGCAAACATTGTAAGAAGTCAAGGCTTCTGCAAAATGTTGGCTGGAGCATCGCAAATTTCTGAAAATTCATCTGAAGAGGTACAAATATATGAAGAACTACACGATGGACCAGCAGGCGGACACTACGCTGGAGATGCTACTACACATAAAATCTTGCGTGCAGGATATTACTGGCCTACTCTGTTCAAAGACTCACACAGTTACGTGAGGAAATGTCAAGTCTGCCAAACTACTGCTGGAAGACAAAAGAAGCCATCCATGCCACTACAGCCGGTAAACATTGAACAATCGTTCAGTCAATGGGGCTTGGACATAATAGGTGAGATCGTTCCTCACTCTTCCAAGCAGCATAGATACATCCTCACAGTGACAGATTATTTTACTAAATGGGTAGAAGCAGTTCCTCTCAAGACAACTAATTCTAAGAATATCATTGAATTCATAGATCAATTTATAATCACTAGGTTTGGATTGCCATCGGCTTTAATGTTTGATAATGCATCATATTTTTCTGGAAATGCAATGACTGAGTTTGCACTTAAAAGAGGGTTCAAACTGAAATATTCAGCCAATTATTATCCGCAAGGTAATGGGTTAGCTGAGTCAACAAATAAAAACCTAATCAGGATTATTAAAAGAACAGTTGACCAGAACCAAAAGAATTGGCATAAAGCTTTGGTAAATGCTTTATGGGCAAATAGAATAACGAAGAAAGCTTCAATCGGCACTTCTCCCTTTAATTTAGTTTATGGGAAAGAAGTGGTTCTTCCGACTCATTTAGTCATTCCTTCTTTGTCTTTAGTACAATACATTGATGAAGTTCCTACTTCCTCCATACAACTAAGACAAATGGAAATAATTAAATTAGAAGAACAACGAGAACAAGCTAAGAAAACCCATGCTCATCATCAAGCGCTAATAAAATCCTCTTTTGACTCAAACTTAATGACCAGAATTTTTTTTCAAATGGGAGATTTAGTTTTAAAATGGGATAAAGCTCATGAAGAAAAGGGCAAACATACAAAATTTCAAAAGATGTGGCTTGGTCCTTTTCAAATTGTTGAAGTCATAGGTCCATCAACGTTTGTTTTACAGGATTTAGCAGGTAGAAGGGATCCTTTGCCTGTTAATGGACAAATTCTCAAAATATACTTTCCATAGAAGATCATTCTTCTATTTTGTAAAATAGTTTTATTTCTTTTTCTTTTCTTTTTCATAATAAAACTAGTTGTAAATGGTTACTATAGGTATTCACGGAAAAGATACCAATTCTCTTTCAGATTTTGAGCTTTCGCTTGTATAAGTAGCAAAATTTTTGAAAATCTGATTTTTATTATTGACAGATACAGTTAAAAACTTTAGCCTAGATATGATGCTAGTTTCAACTTCAAAAAATTTGATGAAAGCAACCTTTTGCGAATAAATTGTTTTATATCAGCACAATGAAAGGTATCAATAGCAAAATAAGGATTCTCTGTAAAACAGCTGTTTTCAAACTCTATTATTGTTGTCCAGAGCTTTCTTAAGGAAAAACAATGACTTCCTCCCCGCTAAATAAAATCGCAGCATTCAGAGGAACAATCCAAGAAACACTATATCTTAAAGAATAAGAGGTCTCATCACAAGCTGGCTTATCATGATCACAGATATTATAACTTGCTGACTTTGCCAATACTGTCCACCAAAACAGGGCAACGACTCAAGATTGTTTCAATCAAAAGACAAGGGGTCTCATCACGAGCCAGCTTGTTCAGCAAAAGTGTAAATCAAGTGAATGATTGTGTCATAATTTGGCTACCAAACCAAGACATTGTTCTTTAAGAATAAAAAAAAAGGGGAAAAGGTGTCAAAATGGGTTTTTCTTTGAAAAGTTGTAGATCACCTTAAGCAGGATAAAGGATCATTGCTGGGTAACAGGTAACCCTGTCAAGGCTATGGACGCCTGCTGGCAGCAGAGGTTCTACCTACGACAAACGAGCATACTTAAAACTGGTATACAGAGAAGACTTTATTTTTACAAGACTGAGTAATGGCTGATGTAAATACAAGGACAAGCCTGAGGAAGCAAACAATTAGAATAGAAAGAGGTTGAAACAAAACATCATTGATAGGATAAGGCATAATGTACTCTATCTGTCCATAACAAAATTTAGATTTCTGAAAATTTTTCTATTTTGGAAGTTTGAAAAAATTCAATAGAAAAGCAGAGATAACTAGTTCTTCCAAGTGAATCGCCATTGTTGTGGCCACCAACAACCCCCCTCCTTCTTTAGTATTAGCAATAAGACTAAACAAGTGGGGACCCTTAGCGAAAAATCCAATTTTTTTTGTATTATACTCCTTAAAATATATCGCATCGCACGGAGAGAATAAAAACATTTCTTTATGAGCCCAATAAAAAACTGCGAAACATCGATGCAAAATTCATCGCATCGCATACATTAAGAAGCGCCCATAAATGAAGATCTTAAGAAATCTCCGACGGCCGATATGCGACATCGCATATCGCAACATCGCATATCGCAACATCGCATAAACAACACACAATAATTTAACAAATTGCAACGATCCGCGATCTGCGATCTTGTGATAAACGCGATGCTGCGATCTGCGATAAAGTGATCAGAAAACTCTGCGATGACACATCTTGATAATTGATCCAGGTGGATGTTGGTAGCCACCCACCAACCCATTTGGACCCCCACCATTGTCTTTCTCAGCATTTTCAGTTTCCTTAATTGTAGCACAGTTTACTATTTTTAGCAGTTTTTCGGGTCCTGAACTTCCGGAGCCGTTTTGAGGCCCTAAACGACGTTTTTTTGGAATTCTGGGGCGACCGAGCCCTATGCTGCCTCCCAAAGTGGTAGTACTCGGATAGATCTTTCTAACGAGCTATCGTACGCGTCAAATGGAGATCGTATGCCAAAGTTACGACCCCGGGAAATTGATGTACCAATTTACCCAAACGGGGCCCACAATTTGGCGTTTCATCTTCTAGGGTTAGGTTTCGGTATGTGAAGGGTTTTCCATTGTTTCTCAACAATAAATAGGCCTTCGAGCCTCATTGTAATACGGTTCAGAACAGTTCAGAGGCATGTAGCCGCACATCTCTTCTTAGAGATAAGCTACCATCGCCCTAGCTGGTTTATTTCCATTTCTGGTTGTAAGCATATTTCAGTATTTTCCATTAATGAAATGAAGCATTATTTCCGCTGCATCTATGTGTTTATGGTTATTGCATCTCTGTATTTATGGTTATCTCTGTAATCTATTGCGTTCCTGTTTAAATCCGGATCAGTGGTATCAGAGCGGTCTGCTTTTTCTCTGTTTTTCTTTGCATGTCCCCAATGAGGTCGGGATATAAGGAGTTAGGGCTTGAACTGGTCGAACCTTTGCAAGACTAGCCTCGCAAATCCCGACGGCCTCCCATGGCGGATCAGAAGAAAGACGAGGGGGCAGGAGATCCTATCAAAATCTTGCTCGAAGAAGCACTCGAGCGGCAAAGGAACGCGATGATGGATAGCTTTGCGCAGATTCTTCAGCGGCTACCCAGAGGCGACGCATCGGCTTCCAACAGCGACTCTGGAAATGCCACACCCTTCAAGGTACAAGTTAATTTTGAAATCCCCATCTTCGAGGGTCAAATAGACGCAGATGCCGTAGATAAATGGTTAAATTTGCTAGATGGGTATTTTTCTGTTCATGACTTTTCAAGTCGGGAAAAGATTGTTTTTGCTCTTCTCAAAGCAGCCCCCCACGTCAAGGACTGGTGGGAAACCTACTGCGAGCAGAAGGACGAAAGTACAGGCTCACTATTTTCAGCCGCACCCACTTGGAATGACTTCCGGGATGCCATCAAGGAGCAGTACTACCCTGTCGGAAGTTATGAGGACAAATACATCAAATGGACCACACTGCGGCAGGGACGAGACCAAGATGTGTCGGAGTTCACAAACATTTTTCATACCCTTCGCACATAGTTGGGTATCAAAGATTCTGAGCTGCATCTGGTACTCAAATACCGTGGCTGCCTGCACAGATACATCCAGGAAGAGATGGTGTTCTTGAACATCTCCTCACTCGGCACAGCATACCGATACGCTGTCAAAATCGAGCAAAAGTTCAAACAGAAGAAGCGAGACTTTGGATCTGCAAATCCGAAGCCCAAAGGACAAATCCAAGGCGGGGTGACCCAAGATAACCCGTCGAAGCCACAAGAAAAGAACAACACCACGAAGCCGAAGAAGGACACAGGAAAGTGGTGTGAGTTCCACAAGAGTCCCACTCATAACACAAGTGAGTGTCGGACCAAGCAGTCGCTGGTGGCCGAGTTGAAGGCTTCCGAATCAGATGCATGTTCCGACCCTGAGCCAGAACCCGACAAGGGGAATGGTAAAGGGAAGCAGATCATTGATGCGGATCCCAGTGCCACTGTTGCCACCGCCAAGATCAAGAAAAATGAGCCCGAAGATCCAGAGGAGGGGGAGCGTCTTTTCCACTCACAGATGTGGGTGAAGGGTTCACCGCTGCGATTCATTGTTGACAGTGGTAGCCAAAAGAACCTGGTTTCAGCAGAGGTCGTGAAGCGGTTGGGCCTACCGACTACACCACACCCGCAGCCGTACAGTATCGGGTGGCTTCATGAAGGACGAGATCTCAAAGTTCGCCAGCAGTGCCGCCTTCCCTACAACATCAAGCCCTTCACCGACGAGGTATTATGTGATGTTACACCTCTGGATGTTTGTGATGTATTATTAGGTCAGCCATACTTGTGGAGGCGACATGCTGTGTATGAGTCCAGGCCTCGTGCTGTCATTATTTCTTTGGGTGATTCATTATACAGGATACCAGAGGTAGCCCCACCTACTGCCACATCCTTGATCACTACCAAGAAAGGTAGCAAGCTCATATCACAGACCAGGAAATTCATCTGTCTGGTTCACTCCCAAAATAAGGGGAAGATCGTTGCTACATCCATGACCCCTGCAAAGGGTTCCTCCACGCAGCAGCAGCAACAAAGGGATACGGTCATGACAGAACACAGGAACAACTTCTCCTCACCCACAGGGGTACCACATAAGTTTCAGGTGGGCAACAAAGTTTGGTTACATCTGCAGAAAGAACGCCTTACAAGAGCCCATCAGAAGCTCCGACATGGTCCTCACAGCAGTACCAAGGCTATGGGCAACAATGCTTTGAAGCACAACATTCCTCCATTCCGTCGCTTGCACCGAGTATTCAATGTGGACCGTCGTCGACCATGCTTTCCACCATTTCTGGACACATCAGAGATTGCAGAACAGCTCACCAGAGAACCAACTCAGCAGAAGCTTCCTCATCTCAGGGAGGAACTCAACGCAATGGGGACCATTGCTTCCTAAGGGGGGAGGAATGATCCAGGTGGATGTTGGTGGCCACCCACCAACCCATTTGGACCCCCACCATTGTCTTTCTCAGCATTTTCAGTTTCCTTAATTGTAGCACAGTTTACTATTTTTAGCAGTTTTTCGGGTCCTGAACTTCCGGAGCAGTTTTGAGGCCCTAAACGACGTTTTTTTGGAATTCTGGGGCGACCGAGCCCTATGTTGCCTCCCAAAGTGGTAGTACTCGGATAGATCTTTCTAACGAGCTATCGTACGCGTCAAACGGAGATCGTATGCCAAAGTTACGACCCCGGGAAATTGATGTACCAATTTACCCAAACGGGGCCCACAATTTGGCGTTTCATCTTCTAGGGTTAGGTTTCGGTATGTGAAGGGTTTTCCATTGTTTCTCAACAATAAATAGGCCTTCGAGCCTCATTGTAATACGGTTCAGAACAGTTCAGAGGCATGTAGCCGCACATCTCTTCTCAGAGATAAGCTACCATCGCCCTAGCTGGTTTATTTCCATTTCTGGTTGTAAGCATATTTCAGTATTTTCCATTAATGAAATGAAGCATTATTTCTGCTGCATCTATGTGTTTATGGTTATTGCATCTCTGTATTTATGGTTATCTCTGTAATCTATTGCGTTCCTGTTTAAATCCGGATCAGTGGTATCAGAGCGGTCTGCTTTTTCTCTGT
The DNA here is from genome assembly GCA_031772625.1 of Pinus tabuliformis. Lineage (NCBI taxonomy): Eukaryota > Viridiplantae > Streptophyta > Pinopsida > Pinales > Pinaceae > Pinus > Pinus tabuliformis. The sequence continues at coordinate 2,900,213 of CM062819.1, forward strand.
TTTTCTTTGCATGTCCCCAATGAGGTCGGGATATAAGGAGTTAGGGCTTGAACTGGTCGAACCTTTGCAAGACCAGCCTCGCAAATCCCGACGGCCTCCCATGGCGGATCAGAAGAAAGATGAGGGGGCAGGAGATCCTATCAAAATCTTGCTCGAAGAAGCACTCGAGCGGCAAAGGAACGCGATGATGGATAACTTTGCGCAGATTCTTCAGCGGCTACCCAGAGGCGACGCATCGGCTTCCAACAGCGACTCTGGAAATGCCACACCCTTCAAGGTACAAGTTAATTTTGAAATCCCCATCTTCGAGGGTCAAATAGACGCAGATGCCGTAGATAAATGGTTAAATCTGCTAGATGGGTATTTTTCTGTTCATGACTTTTCAAGTCGGGAAAAGATTGTTTTTGCTCTTCTCAAAGCAGCCCCCCACGTCAAGGACTGGTGGGAAACCTACTGCGAGCAGAAGGACGAAAGTACAGGCTCACTATTTTCAGCCGCACCCACTTGGAATGACTTCCGGGATGCCATCAAGGAGCAGTACTACCCTGTCGGAAGTTATGAGGACAAATACATCAAATGGACCACACTGCGGCAGGGACGAGACCAAGATGTGCCGGAGTTCACAAACATTTTTCATACCCTTCGCACACAGTTGGGTATCAAAGATTCTGAGCTGCATCTGGTACTCAAATACCGTGGCTGCCTGCACAGATACATCCAGGAAGAGATGGTGTTCTTGAACATCTCCTCACTCGGCACAACATACCGATACGCTGTCAAAATCGAGCAAAAGTTCAAACAGAAGAAGCGAGACTTTGGATCTGCAAATCCGAAGCCCAAAGGACAAATCCAAGGCGGGGTGACCCAAGATAACCCGTCGAAGCCACAAGAAAAGAACAACACCACGAAGCCGAAGAAGGACACAGGAAAGTGGTGTGAGTTCCACAAGAGTCCCACTCATAACACAAGTGAGTGTCGGACCAAGCAGTCGCTGGTGGCCGAGTTGAAGGCTTCCGAATCAGATGCATGTTCCGACCCTGAGCCAGAACCCGACAAGGGGAATGGTAAAGGGAAGCAGATCATTGATGCGGATCCCAGTGCCACTGTTGCCACCGCCAAGATCAAGAAAAATGAGCCCGAAGATCCAGAGGAGGGGGAGCGTCTTTTCCACTCACAGATGTGGGTGAAGGGTTCACCGCTGCGATTCATTGTTGACAGTGGTAGCCAAAAGAACCTGGTTTCAGCAGAGGTCGTGAAGCGGTTGGGCCTACCGACTACACCACACCCGCAGCCGTACAGTATCGGGTGGCTTCATGAAGGACGAGATCTCAAAGTTCGCCAGCAGTGCCGCCTTCCCTACAACATCAAGCCCTTCACCGACGAGGTATTATGTGATGTTACACCTCTGGATGTTTGTGATGTATTATTAGGTCAGCCATACTTGTGGAGGCGACATGCTGTGTATGAGTCCAGGCCTCGTGCTGTCATTATTTCTTTGGGTGATTCATTATACAGGATACCAGAGGTAGCCCCACCTACTGCCACATCCTTGATCACTACCAAGAAAGGTAGCAAGCTCATATCACAGACCAGGAAATTCATCTGTCTGGTTCACTCCCAAAATAAGGGGAAGATCGTTGCTACATCCATGACCCCTGCAAAGGGTTCCTCCACGCAGCAGCAGCAACAAAGGGATACGGTCATGACAGAACACAGGAACAACTTCTCCTCACCCACAGGGGTACCACATAAGTTTCAGGTGGGCAACAAAGTTTGGTTACATCTGCAGAAAGAACGCCTTACAAGAGCCCATCAGAAGCTCCGACATGGTCCTCACAGCAGTACCAAGGCTATGGGCAACAATGCTTTGAAGCACAACATTCCTCCATTCCTTCGCTTGCACCGAGTATTCAATGTGGACCATCGTCGACCATGCTTTCCACCATTTCTGGACACATCAGAGATTGCAGAACAGCTCACCAGAGAACCAACTCAGCAGAAGCTTCCTCATCTCAGGGAGGAACTCAACGCAATGGGGACCATTGCTTCCTAAGGGGGGAGGAATGATCCAGGTGGATGTTGGTGGCCACCCACCAACCCATTTGGACCCCCACCATTGTCTTTCTCAGCATTTTCAGTTTCCTTAATTGTAGCACAGTTTACTATTTTTAGCAGTTTTTCGGGTCCTGAACTTCCGGAGCCGTTTTGAGGCCCTAAACGACGTTTTTTTTGGAATTCTGGGGCGATCGAGCCCTATGTTGCCTCCCAAAGTGGTAGTACTCGGATAGATCTTTCTAACGAGCTATCGTACGCGTCAAACGGAGATCGTATGCCAAAGTTACGACCCCGGGAAATTGATGTACCAATTTACCCAAACGGGGCCCACAATTTGGCGTTTCATCTTCTAGGGTTAGGTTTCGGTATGTGAAGGGTTTTCCATTGTTTCTCAACAATAAATAGGCCTTCGAGCCTCATTGTAATACGGTTCAGAACAGTTCAGAGGCATGTAGCCGCACATCTCTTCTCAGAGATAAGCTACCATCGCCCTAGCTGGTTTATTTCCATTTCTGGTTGTAAGCATATTTCAGTATTTTCCATTAATGAAATGAAGCATTATTTCTGCTGCATCTATGTGTTTATGGTTATTGCATCTCTGTATTTATGGTTATCTCTGTAATCTATTGCGTTCCTGTTTAAATCCGGATCAGTGGTATCAGAGCGGTCTGCTTTTTCTCTGTTTTTCTTTGCATGTCCCCAATGAGGTCGGGATATAAGGAGTTAGGGCTTGAACTGGTCGAACCTTTGCAAGACCAGCCTCGCAAATCCCGACGGCCTCCCATGGCGGATCAGAAGAAAGACGAGGGGGCAGGAGATCCTATCAAAATCTTGCTCGAAGAAGCACTCGAGCGGCAAAGGAACGCGATGATGGATAACTTTGCGCAGATTCTTCAGCGGCTACCCAGAGGCGACGCATCGGCTTCCAACAGCGACTCTGGAAATGCCACACCCTTCAAGGTACAAGTTAATTTTGAAATCCCCATCTTCGAGGGTCAAATAGACGCAAATGCCGTAGATAAATGGTTAAATCTGCTAGATGGGTATTTTTCTGTTCATGACTTTTCAAGTCGGGAAAAGATTGTTTTTGCTCTTCTCAAAGCAGCCCCCCACGTCAAGGACTGGTGGGAAACCTACTGCGAGCAGAAGGACGAAAGTACAGGCTCACTATTTTCAGCCGCACCCACTTGGAATGACTTCCGGGATGCCATCAAGGAGCAGTACTACCCTGTCGGAAGTTATGAGGACAAATACATCAAATGGACCACACTGCGGCAGGGACGAGACCAAGATGTGCCGGAGTTCACAAACATTTTTCATACCCTTCGCACACAGTTGGGTATCAAAGATTCTGAGCTGCATCTGGTACTCAAATACCGTGGCTGCCTGCACAGATACATCCAGGAAGAGATGGTGTTCTTGAACATCTCCTCACTCGGCACAGCATACCGATACGCTGTCAAAATCGAGCAAAAGTTCAAACAGAAGAAGCGAGACTTTGGATCTGCAAATCCGAAGCCCAAAGGACAAATCCAAGGCGGGGTGACCCAAGATAACCCGTCGAAGCCACAAGAAAAGAACAACACCACGAAGCCGAAGAAGGACACAGGAAAGTGGTGTGAGTTCCACAAGAGTCCCACTCATAACACAAGTGAGTGTCGGACCAAGCAGTCGCTGGTGGCCGAGTTGAAGGCTTCCGAATCAGATGCATGTTCCGACCCTGAGCCAGAACCCGACAAGGGGAATGGTAAAGGGAAGCAGATCATTGATGCGGATCCTAGTGCCACTGTTGCCACCGCCAAGATCAAGAAAAATGAGCCCGAAGATCCAGAGGAGGGGGAGCGTCTTTTCCACTCACAGATGTGGGTGAAGGGTTCACCGCTGCGATTCATTGTTGACAGTGGTAGCCAAAAGAACCTGGTTTCAGCAGAGGTCGTGAAGCGGTTGGGCCTACCGACTACACCACACCCGCAGCCGTACAGTATCAGGTGGCTTCATGAAGGACGAGATCTCAAAGTTCGCCAGCAGTGCCGCCTTCCCTACAACATCAAGCCCTTCACCGACGAGGTATTATGTGATGTTACACCTCTGGATGTTTGTGATGTATTATTAGGTCAGCCATACTTGTGGAGGCGACATGCTGTGTATGAGTCCAGGCCTCGTGCTGTCATTATTTCTTTGGGTGATTCATTATACAGGATACCAGAGGTAGCCCCACCTACTGCCACATCCTTGATCACTACCAAGAAAGGTAGCAAGCTCATATCACAGACCAGGAAATTCATCTGTCTGGTTCACTCCCAAAATAAGGGGAAGATCGTTGCTACATCCATGACCCCTGCAAAGGGTTCCTCCACGCAGCAGCAGCAACAAAGGGATACGGTCATGACAGAACACAGGAACAACTTCTCCTCACCCATAGGGGTACCACATAAGTTTCAGGTGGGCAACAAAGTTTGGTTACATCTGCAGAAAGAACGCCTTACAAGAGCCCATCAGAAGCTCCGACATGGTCCTCACAGCAGTACCAAGGCTATGGGCAACAATGCTTTGAAGCACAACATTCCTCCATTCCATCGCTTGCACCGAGTATTCAATGTGGACCGTCGTCGACCATGCTTTCCACCATTTCTGGACACATCAGAGATTGCAGAACAGCTCACCAGAGAACCAACTCAGCAGAAGCTTCCTCATCTCAGGGAGGAACTCAACGCAATGGGGACCATTGCTTCCTAAGGGGGGAGGAATGATCCAGGTGGATGTTGGTGGCCACCCACCAACCCATTTGGACCCCCACAATTGTCTTTCTCAGCATTTTCAGTTTCCTTAATTGTAGCACAGTTTACTATTTTTAGCAGTTTTTCGGGTCCTGAACTTCCGGAGCCGTTTTGAGGCCCTAAACGACGTTTTTTTGGAATTCTGGGGCGACCGAGCCCTATGTTGCCTCCCAAAGTGGTAGTACTCGGATAGATCTTTCTAACGAGCTATCGTACGCGTCAAACGGAGATCGTATGCCAAAGTTACGACCCCGGGAAATTGATGTACCAATTTACCCAAACGGGGCCCACAATTTGGCGTTTCATCTTCTAGGGTTAGGTTTCGGTATGTGAAGGGTTTTCCATTGTTTCTCAACAATAAATAGGCCTTCGAGCCTCATTGTAATACGGTTCAGAACAGTTCAGAGGCATGTAGCCGCACATCTCTTCTCAGAGATAAGCTACCATCGCCCTAGCTGGTTTATTTCCATTTCTGGTTGTAAGCATATTTCAGTATTTTCCATTAATGAAATGAAGCATTATTTCCGCTGCATCTATGTGTTTATGGTTATTGCATCTCTGTATTTATGGTTATCTCTGTAATCTATTGCGTTCCTGTTTAAATCCGGATCAATAATGCGATCCTCGATGCTGTGATGCGAGTCGCAGAAATCGCCCATCGCAAATTTTCCTCGGCTCAGTATTCAAGAAAAGTTGTCCGTAAACCAAAATTGGGCGCGCGCCTTAAAAGAAATTTAATGAATGTACGCCAAAGTGTTAATGAAGGATAGTTTTGTGTTTTTCGAAGAGTCAGTTCATGATGAGTGGCATTATTTTATACATTCGTAGAGCTTAGAGCTTTCGTGTCAATATTCATTATCATTACTCTTTCCCTTTGCGTGAACTGCAGGAATGAAAAACAGGAAACAACATGAAGTAATATGCAAGAAACATCTAAGGAAAAAGGGAAAACGTCAATGCTCGGAGAACAGAGAAGAAATGCCCTCATAAACGGACACCGCATACAACAGAAACGCAGATTCCAGAGCATTACTGAACAGATGCTAATATCAATAGGTGATTCAACACTCAGGGTTAAAATCTCACAAAAGCAGCATGTTTGATAAAATCTGAAGCTTATACCCCGGTGAAGGAAAAGGCGCTAAAGACGGAAAACGCACCAAAAAAGCCCAGATAAGAAAATTGTTCAGAAAGCAAAGTCTCTAACTTGCTTAGTCATTCGCAAGTCCGGAAACCAAGATAGAAAAGGCAGAAGCAATTTGAGGGAAATCTGGGTTGTTACCAAATATATGCGTAGTGAAATTCACCCAGCCAGAGGAAGATTCCCCAAAACATCTTCTAGTTTACTAAAAAATGGTGCCAGCGCTTCCCATTTCTGTTTACTCAACTCAAACAAAATCAGAAGGCAGCCGGCCGACTCTTCCCAGGCAAATGTTGAATGCTCGCAACATTAAGGAAAAAATGCAGAAATAGTTAGGAATTAAATTCAATTTTTTATAAATAAGTTTGCTTAGAAAAGGGCGGTCATTTAAACCGTATCCTAAATTTATGTAATTAAGTTATTTAGTTAGCAGTATTTAAACCCTTCTCATGCATTTAGAGAAGGGTCTAGAAATTTGTCAAAAACTTGTCCTTAGAACATGCACTTTTGCATCCTCAGAGGAGGTTTTGGTGAATGAATGGATCAAGGTTTATTGATTTTTGCATTTGATATCTGCAACTGATGTTACACTTCTGTACTCTTGGTAGATATTAGAACAAAGAGAGATAGATCATTGTTACTTGAAGCTTATGAGTAGGACCAGTCATAAATGGTACTTTTATCTCTTGACCATTTCTGCTTATATTCTTAAAGTAATATACAGTTTTAGTTGTTTATATGTTATTGCATGAATGTTTGAGTTACCATTTGGCACTTTTGTACAGTGGAGCCATTTATTTATGTTTGATGTATGAATAACTTATTATGCGATATACTGTTCACAATTGTTTTGCCTAACTTTATATGAAAAATGGTTCATATTAATTGATTTCTATTCTTATATTAGCTGAATGATCTTTATTACCAGTTATTATTTGAAATCTCTTTAGATCGCATAATAGAGGAAATACACCCCGGGTTAGCATAGATTAGATGTGCTGTTTTCATTAGATTACAATTGCATAGAGTTAGTTTAAAAGTTTGAATTAGATTAGCTTTAAGTATTCTTAGATCAATAACATCGAATTCTGCACACACACACCCTTAGATTGGGAAACTGGTCCCATTATCCCGAGTCGGACCCGCTATACCAAACGGATAAGGAACTTCCAACCAAGGTCCGGACCGGGTGGGTATCCCCCTTGTTGTCGACCCGATTTTCGGGGCTTCAACAAACACATAACCTTTTCATTGAGTCAATACTCCTCTGGTTGGTTATCTCTTCCAATCATATGGAGAGTTTGTTCATGCCTACTGCATGACAAACTTACACAAATTTATCATATTATGCAATACTGTCACATTTGAGTTGTGATTTTGTTCAAGGGAAGTAAACCTGAGTCGGCCTTTCTGCGGTGTCTCTTGACTCATTTTTAGTCAGCCATACCAGGTCTGTCAGAGTTATGTTCAGTATCACATCCGATATTTGGTCCTTTGCTCGTGCTAGTTAAGAAGGTCTCCATTGACTTCTTGCCGGCGAGTCTTCTCTTATCGAATTCAACAAATTTCTCTGATAGTAGGCCTAGAGTTGCACCCTAGCCCTATTTCCATCATTGATAGGTGACCTTTTACTCGACATTGATCAGTATCATGGGTCTTTAACTAAGTGGTTTCCCTTGTGATCGATGTCAACTTACATGATCACACATTGGGATTCGTGTAGTACCTTGGTTTCCATTTGACCCCATTGGTGGATTCCTCGCCTTTGTGTTAACTTTCATTATTGGTTGGTTTAGAGGGTTTTTGTCATGCGCTATCCATATCTTGTCTATGCTAGAAATGTGCTTCGGCATGGTTACTTCATCTTTCTTCATCTGATTCCTTCCAAATTATTGGCCTGCGAGTTACACTCGTGATGGATTGATGTGGGATGCCTTAATTCCTTCCTTCCAACATATCTTGTCCCATCGAATCTAACTCATTGCTACGGAAATAAGGTCTAGTGTCCTTTTTTTAGTACCTTAGGGTTTGCAGTCATCAGTGGCAGATTCCTTTACTATCAACAGTGAGAATACATCAGTGTCTCCTGATTGATAGATTCTCTCAAGTGTTCAAATTCAACTCATTTATTCACACTTGTTAGATTGTACTAGGGTATCTTGACTCTCATCATCATTATCAGTGAGTTTTCTTAAGTTTGTTAACAGTATACATCAATGACCAGTAATCAAACAATTTCTCAGATTGTCAACTTCAACTCATTTATTCCCATAGTGTAGAAATATACCATGGCGGTCGGTGAAGACCTCAGGTTGCATCAACATTTTTTGGTTCACTTTTAAGTTCCTCTAGTTTGATGCCAGTGACATAATCCACCTTATATCACTAGTAGAAAATGAGCAATTAGTGACTAAGTGACTAAAAAAGCTAGTCACCACAGCTTTTCCAAGTGAAATATTACCAAAAATGAGCAATCTTAAGTGACCAAACTAAAAACGACTAACATAAATCACTAATTTAGTCGCAGGTTAAAATATGTGACTAGCTAATAAGTAATACAACTAAAAATGACTAATATGAATGACTAATTTAGTATAAAAACAAAAATACAAATACCTAACAAGTACTACAATAATATTTTATTTTAGTCATCTTAATTGTGTCAAGCAATCTAAACTTACAAGTGATAGGGGATTGAAAGGTTGTTAAAGATCGGTTGAAAGGTTATCCTTCCTTAAACACTTCTTCATCTTCATCCCCACATGGTGTATAGGTGAGCCAACTTTGCACTATGTATCTCTAATAATTTGTAATTTTAAAAATATATTTTTAATAAAAAAATTATTTTATGTATTTTTTAAAAATCTATTCATTAAATCTAATTGGATTTAGTTCTAATTTGAAATTAATTTAAAGGGAAATTTTAATTTTTAAGACTATAATATCAAATAAAAACTACATTAATTTCATATTAACCCACCTACATCCATCTTAACACCGGATTTATCAAGCGTTGAGAGGGGTCCAATCTCTCGAGGTGCAAACTTTTTTTTCTAGTGAAAAACTTGAGGAAATGTTTTTACCTCGAGAGATTGGATCCTTCTCAACACTTGATAGTTATAGGGTTAATATGGATCTATGTTGGTTATATAATACTATATAATATGTATCTTTTTATTTGTGTCTCCTTTTTATTCCCTCTCTTTGTCTCACCCCCCAAACATACACATACTCTCTCCCCCTCTCTTCCCCTTCTTTGTCTATATCTCTCTCCCCCTTCTCTCCCTCTCTATCTATGTCCTTCTCTCTATTCCCTCCCACTCTCCTCTCTCCCTCACTCTCTCTCCATGAATCCCTTGTCACCCCCTCTCTCTCCACATTTATCCCTCTATGTTTTTCTTGTTCCCTCCCTCTCCTACCCCCTCCAATTCCATCTCTCTCTCCTCATCTCTATCTTCCTTCCTCTCTATCCCTTATCTCCCACCTCCCTCTATCTCTCCCCCCCAAATCACTCTCCCTCTCTCTCTCTCTCTTCCATCCAACTCTATCACTATCTGCCCCCCTCCCTATCCTTCTCCATCTCTATGTCTCCATCTCTCTCCTTATCTCTATCCTCTCCTCTTCTTTCTCTTCCCTCCTCTCCTATCTCCCTCACTCTCTCTCCCTTCTCACTCCTCTTTGTCTCCACCTCTATCTCTCTATGCCTTTGTTCTTTCCTCCCTCTCTCTCCCACTCCAACTCCATCTCTCTCTCTCTCTCTCTCTCCCTCCTCTCTCTTCCTTCCTCTTGCTCCGTCTCTCCCCCCCATCACTCTCTCTTTCTCTCTCTCTATCCTCCAACTTTTTCACCCTCTCACTCCCTCTCTCCACCCCCTCCCCAACTCTCTCTTAAATTTGATCACATTGTATTGTGTTTAAGAAATTATCTAAATTAGAAAAATTTAATTGGTTGTAAAATATTAAACCTATATTTTGGATCAATTATGTCAAAGAAAATAAAATAATGAAAAACTTTAAAAAATCATGCACTATATTTAATCTATAATAATTAGTCAATTTTCCTCTCATCCCTTGGATTGATCGACTCCGGTTATATAAAGAACCAGCATAGATCCATCTTAGCTTAATTTTATTAAAACCTTATTTAGATGTATCTCAAATTGTAACATTTTCCCTTTTAGATTCAATTAAAAAAATGTTGTAAACTTAAATTAAAATAAAATATTTTTACTATGAAATAAGTTATGGTTTTTTGGCATGCAGTATTGATAAGCCATGGTATTGGTCCATGGCATTGTAAAAAAACAGATTTACAAGTTAATATCCATGGTAAAGTGAGGGTGAATATACATGGTTATCAATCTTGTCATATTGTTATAAAATATTTGATTGTGAGATAATTTATGTTTTTTGGGGCATGTGGTATTGTTATAAAATATTTTTATTGTGAAACAATTTATGTTTTTTTTGGCATGTGGTATTGATAATCAATGGCATTGACCCATGGTATTGTCACAAAAGGCTACTTTTTACAAGTTAATAATATTTACCGTAATGTGGGGGTGAATTTTCACGGTTAAGAATCTTGTGATATTGTTGTAAAATATTTTAGTTGTGAAATAATAAATTATGATTTTTGGACTTGTAATATTGATAAGCCATGGTATTGGTTGTAAAATATTAAACCTATATTTTGGAATATCAAAGAAAATTAAATAATGGAAAACTTTAAAAAATCATGCACTTTAACTTAATTTTATTAAAATCTTAATTTAGTCCTTGAGGAGATAGTGTTTAGATATATCTCAAATTGTAACATTTTCCCTTTTAGATTCAATTAAAAAAATGTTGTAAAATTAAATTAAAATAAAATATTTTTACTATGAAATAAGTTATGGTTTTTTGACATGTGGTATTGATAAGGCATGGTATTGGCCCATGGTATTGTAACAAAGCAGATTTGTAAGTTAATATCCATGGTAAAGTGAGGGTGAATATCCATGGTTAACAATCTTGTCATGTTGTTATAAAATATTTGATTGTGAAATAATTTATGTTTTTTTGGGTATGTGGTATTGATAATCCATGGTTTTGACCCATGGTATTGTAACAAAGGCTAGTTTTTAAAAGTTAATACTATCTACCATAATGTGGGGGTGAATATTCATGTTAAGAACCTTGTCATATTGTTGTCAAATATTTTGGTTTTGGAATAAGTTATGTTTTTGGACTTGTAGTATTGATAAGCCATGGTATTGTAACAAAGCATATTCACAAGTTAATAACAAAATCAAAATATAACAATTTTTTTTTTTTTTTTTTTTTTTTTTTTTTTTGAACGTTTTATTATTAATTGAGTTCATATTTAAATGTTTACACTCATCCCAATATTATTTTTAACTTATTCTTCTTCTTTTTAATTTAGCGTCTTAAGAAAAAATATGGAATTCTTATTAAAAATAAATCATTTAACCCAATTGCAATTTATATATATTATTTTATATTATAAATATTTCTTTTATTTTTTCTATTATAAATATTTTCTTTCTTTTTCATTTCCATTTTAGCGTTGGGTTCAAATAAAATATTCACAGATTACAACATCACATTGTAGCACTGTATTTTCTCTGCCTTGTCTATATCTACGTGGAAATTCAAGGAAGACCATCAACATGATCTATGGATTTCATGGCATTCGAACCCCAGATGGAGTTTGCATGGGAAACTCGTTAGGAGAGCATCAACAATTCACAGATTACAACATCACATTGTAGCACTGTATTTTTCTCTGCCTTGTCTATATCTACGTGGAAATTCAAGGAAGACCATCAACATGATCTATGGATTTCATGGCATTCGAACCCCAGATGGAGTTTGCATGGGAAACTCGTTAGGAGAGCATCAACATTCGAACCCCAGATGGAGTTTGCATGGGAAACACGTTAGGAGAGCATCAACATTCGAACCCCAGATGGAGTTTGCATGGGAAACTCGTTAGGAGAGCATCAACCATTAGATGGAGGAAGGGAAAGGTAACTGAGCATGGATATTTTGGTAATTTGTACATGGGTATGATTACAACATCACATTGTAGCACTGTATTTTTCTCTGCCCTGTCTATATCTGTGTGGGGAAGGCCATCAATGTGATCTATGGATTTCATGGGATTAGAACCCCATATGGAGTTTGCATGGGAAACACCTTAGGAGAGCATCAACGATTAGATGGAGGAAGGGAAAGGTCACTGGGCATGGATATTTTGGTAATCTATACATGGGTATGAATTTGGAATCTGTTCTTCCTTTTTACTAAAGAGGATTTTTATTTGTATGGGTAAATAATTTAGAGGGTTTATATGATCAAAGCATAAATTTTATCTAGAGTTGAAGGTTTAATGATTATGATAAGGGAAAGGTCATTGTGGTAATTTGTAGATGGGTATGAATTTGGAATCTGTTCTTCCTTTTTACTAAAGAGGATTTTTGTTTGTATGGGTAAATAATTCTGAAGGTTTATATGAGCAAAGCATAAATTTTATCTAGGGTTGAGGGTTTAATGATTATGATAAGGGCAAGGTCATTGGGCAAGGATATTTTGGTAATTTGTACATGGGTATGAATTTGGACTCTCTTCTTCCTTTTTACTAAAGATGATTTTTGTTCTTATGGGTAAATAATTTCAAGGATTTATATGATCAAATCATAAATTTTATCTAGAGTTGAGGGTTTAATGATTATGATATTTTGGTAATTTGTACATGGGTATGAATTTGGAATCTCTTCTTCCTTTTTACTAAAGAGGATTTTTGTTCTTATGGGTAAATAATTTTGAGGGTTTATATGATCAAATCATAAATTTTATCTAGAGTTGAGATTTTAATGATTATGATAATGCAAATCTTGATTGCCGCCAACAATTCATCAAAAGGCAATGCACACGTAAGATTTTTGCATGTTATAAAGGGTTTAATGATTATGATAGACAAAGCGCAAGTAATAATTTTTCATGTCTTTATTGTACAAAGGGTTTAATGATTATGATCATGCAGATCTTGATTGTGGCTAACAATTCATCAAAAGATAATGGACAAGTAAGCATTTTGCATGTCCTTATTGTACAGATCAGTTTGCTCCTCCCTAACTTTTCTAGGGTTAGAATGCATGAAATTTTATTTTTTCTTTTCACCTTTTTTTAGTGGTTGATTGTTTGTGTAATCGACTCTACCATGCCTAAATTAAAAGGGCAAGTGATGCAATAAAATTTTCTGGTAGGATGCAAATGCTAGACCTTCCTCAAACATTGTTACATGAAATTAAAATTTCTTGTAATCATGAACATAAAATCTTTTATGTTTCATCCTTAGATTTTGATCTCAATGCCTACAATTTTAAACCATGTTACTATATTTTATGTAGAACATACTTATATCCTTTAAACCTTACAACTCTTAATGTTAGCTAAAAAGAAGGAACATGAACCACTTTTGCAATTTAGATTCAACTCTTACAGACAATGATTAAAAATGGAAGAACTCAATGGTCTGATAACTTTTACCCACCCATCAATTTCGAACACATTTGGTATTATTCTGAACCTAAACAGAGAGAGTAGAAGAAGAAGATGAGCCTGGATGAGGTGGACCCTAACCTACTTGATACTTTTCAAGAGTTGGGCATGCCCTTGACAAGAAGAAGAGATTGACCAACGTTGTTGTAGATGTTGTTTTCGACAGTTTTTTCATTGCTACCATGCATAGGTAGACTCTATAGGTAGTTGATGTTATCTTTTGTTTTTTATAAGTGGTAATTCAAGAGTACCTTTATCTAGTTAGGAAGTAGCTTGGTAGGGTAGTTGTTCCTGCAGATAACTATTATGATGCATTGTATTTTTATATTTTTAGTGATAGCTCCTTCTATTAAATATTCAAGCACACTTGGTCACCCATGGAAATGTCCACTTATTTCAGGATGAATGAGATGGATACCAAACATTTTTAGAGGACTCTTATTTTTGTAGATGAGAGGAGTTATGTGAGGTGAGAGGAGTTTTGTGACATATATTGAATGATGAACTATACCATTTTATGACACCAACCATCTCCATGCCACAGTAGTGGATCTCTATTGCATCGAGGCAGAAATGATAAAGTATTCCACTATAAAGAATTAGTATGTCAGGGACGAGGAATGCAGATGTGGGATTTATAATTTTATTACGAAAAGAGGTTTTAACGATGTTGTCAAATCAAGGATTTCATGGACTTGAGTAGAGACTGGTTCAACAATCACCTGGAAATACTTAAGCATTGGTTTGAAAGGCGATGATGCAATTGGAGACTTCTATTCTATTTCCTTGAAAAATAACTATCAATAGGGGGGACAAAGATGATCCATATAGGGAAGAATTGCAGGAGTAGGATTGTTTCTAAAATTATATCTATAGGCAAGTCAAGGGACTACTATAGAGGATTAGTGCAAGTGCAACCAAATTATCATAATGCAAGGAATTTTTCACAATGTGATTTGATGCTCATCGGTGACCAGGAAGTTGCAAATACTTATCGTTACATTCAGGTACAATTGAGTTGCATTCTAAAGTCTCTAATTTAATTTATTGATAGTCCTTCTTGTGTCCTTGTCTCTCTTAATTTCATTGTGGTAGGATTGGAATGGGTTAAAAAATCAAGCATATCATTGAGTCAAATAGACACCCACATGTCACTACATGTCATTGTGCATACTCTTTGTTTTTGATACAGTTAGAAGTGAGCAATATGATGCGTGCACACACAAAAAATCCTAGCATGCATGATGAACCAATTCCATTTTCTATGGTGACATTTTATTTTCTTTGTTTATACAGGTCATCTAGCCACACAGTGGCCACTATCGAATGTTGAGGTATATGTCATATAAAACTTTTATAGTCTACTTTATTTTATATTCAAGTATTCATCATCTTTCATGTCTTATACTCTGCATTGTATCTTCTTTCATTTTTAGGAGAGGAACTCAATATGGATGGTAATAAGCAACAATTGAAGAAAGAGGAGAACAATAACACTAGAGCGACAAATGCAAAATGAGAGAGAGAAGAGAATAAGTCTAGTGATACCCTTAGAGCCAATATCTTGCATAAGACACACTCATAGAGACTGATGGCCAAGCCTTCAGAGTTGGTCAATTCACTTACAATGCTTTGGAAACACAGTGATAAGGTTTTGAAATGATGAAACAATATTTCATGTGTAAATTATAGTCCAACCGATATTAAGTTGGAAACTCATATTGTAATACTTGATATTTTATATAATAAAATTTATATGGTTGAAATTATTTTTATTTGCACTTGATATTATTTAGTCTTGTAATTAACATATGTAACTTTTCATTATCATATTAGATAAACATGCACATTGTATGACATTTTCTTAAAATTAAGTCACAAAATCATATTAATTAATTTATGGTGATTAATAATAAACACATAAAATCAATCTAAAACTACTAAATTAATTGTTTATATTAATTAATGATGAACACGAATAAAATGAATATATGACTAAATTAGTCATTTATAATGATTATGAATGAAATTAAATGAAATGAATAGAAACTACTAAATCAGTCGTTTATATAATGAATATGAAAATACCAAAAAAAGATAAATGACTATTGCAAATGATAAAGTTTTTATTATTAGATGATGACTAAATTTTGCATAGATACGGCTATTAGTAGCTAATTTACAACATCTTTTAACACAACTAAAATTTAGTCATATTTCTTTGGTCATTAGTTGGTTCTAGATGATGACTAAAATTTGCATATATATGACTATTAATAGCTAATTTATAGTATCTTATAACATGACCAAAGTTTTGGTCATATTTCTTTGGTCATTAATTGGTTTTCTCGAGGATTCATATAGTAATATATTTTGTTATATATTTGGTCATCAATTGTGATAATTAATGACTAAACCAATGAAGAAATTAATGACTAAATATACTACTAGATGGTAAAATTGAGGAAACCAATTAATGACTTAGCTAAAAATGACTAAAAGTTGGTCGTGTTATAAGATACTATAAATTAGATACTATTGGTCGCTGATTGAAAATGGTCGTTTATATGCAAATTTTAGTTGTTATTTTAGTAATTAATTAGTCATTTTGTACTAGTGTATGTTGCATTTCATCCCAACAACATTTTATATGTTGGCACTCGAGTTGCATGCAATACCATTATTCCAATTTTTGACTTGGTACTTTGAGGATCAGTTATGTGACATCAGTGATCAGATATCTCCTTCAACATCATTGATCAGTTCTTTTATATGTGATATTGTGAAATAGGCTTGATATGTACTTTTGTGGCTATGATAAGATGTTCCACTATGTATTTATTAGTTTCCTTTGTACTTGTATACATATTGGATTCGCTCTACACTTGACATGCGGACGTGCTTTACTATCTCTGAGCATTGGTATGCCCGCCTCAGACATGAGATTTCTTTCTGATCTCTTCCACTGGTTTGGAAGGCTAGAATCTAGTGATCTCCTCCCAAGTCCTTGCATGATTCTTTTGATACCTTAATACATTTCGACCATCGTGTACACCTTCTAACCTCATACATTAGGGGGAATCTGTTATAGCATTATTTATCACCCTTGTATTCTTGATGCTCTGAGTCATGGCCTTGGGCAAACCTTTTCCTTCAAACTTGGTCCTTTTACTAAAAAACATTATTTTAAATTCCATACACAACTCTGCCCTTCAAAACGTGTGTGCACACGTGTGTCCAGCTATACCCAACCTGTGTATATAATTTGAAATATTAAAAAAATATAAAATCCCTATTTTATGGGTGGGGTTTGCAAGTTACACCGGAAGCCCATGTACAAGAGCCCATATTGGCCTAACTGTAAACCAACTGAAACAACTATTTTGGGGTGATATAAATACACCTCATGGGAAGGCCTAAGGGGAGAGAAAAGCTGGGATATTGATATTATATCCAATTGGTCCTTGATCAAGTCTGATTTATCCATGTGCCTCCTGCACTCCTAGCTATAGGAAACCCTTGTTTCCTCACAGAGATGTCCATCCCCTTTATATGGAATCTATGTGTATGCATTTAAAAGAGGATTGTTGGGGCTTGGGTTGGACGGATCTAGAGGAAGGTTTCGCTTGGAGCCATGGTCGAATCAGGTTGTATTCTTCCACATTCTTTGCAGACATCAATAAAGAAGCTTTGTCTTGTTCCTGATGTGATGATATTTATGCTTTAACTCATATTATGATCTAATTATGTATGATCTCATGTTTTATATCTATATGCTTATATGATCTATATTCATATCTTGAACATGATTTGAACTACTGTTAGTATATATACTTTTCTGGAACGAGTTGCAGGTTTTGAAGCATTGGAGGAAGCAAAGAGTTTGGACCCTATGGGAACATCCTCAAACATAGGACCTACGAGTATTATCTCTTCATCCTACTTTAGTAGTTTAAGCATCAGGACTATTGTTTGCTTGCTTCTTGTTGGTGTATGCCCTTCGATCTTTTGGGGTTCTCAACCCAGACCTTAGGGTGTTTTATCCTGTAAAAACAACTGCAATAGGTAAGAGGAAAAAGCAGAAGGAGGATAAGTCCAAGGGCATAGAAACACTTGTCCTCACTAGTGGGGACATCGATGAGATTAGAGAGAAGGTCCAGGAGATCATGACAGAGACCTGGGATAGAATTGATTGTCAATATAGAACGATCTTGGCTAAAGTACAGAAGGCCATCATAGAGTTGGAGGTGTTGCAACAAGTAGCAAAACAACCAGAACAAAAATATAAACATTGCAGGTAGAGCAAAGAATAGAAACTCAATTCAGTGTTAGAGTTGTGCAGGTTCCAGTTGGGGCACTTCACTGGTACTCACTGGAGGACAAAGAATGAGCCAAATCAAGGAAGAATGTCAACATAAATATTGTCGCACTGCCCATTCAGATGCTGCACAAGTTCCATCAAAGTTTAACAACTAAGTTGTAGGAGCAGGAACAATGAACCATGATGATGACAATATAGAAGGGAAAGAAGAAAGATATACTAAAGAAGCAGCTGGAGGAGGTGGCTAAGAAAAGAGACCAAGCATACCAGCAACAAGAATAGTTGGAAAAATCCATCGAGGAAAGTTGCAACACTAATTCTTGTATTTGGTTTGTTTTCCTTATTTGTCTCCCATGTTCCTTTTTAGTTAAGGTTTACTTCCACTATGCTTTTGAATTTATCTTACTCTTATTCATTTTCTTTCTTTATTTTATTTAATAAGACTCTGCATGAAAATGATCAAAATACAATGTGGAAAAACTTGAAAATGGAAATTGTGACGACTAAAAATGCTTGGCTTATCTGTTATTATCTTCTTTATCTTAGGTTTACATATCCTTAAATTCAATGATGTCTAAATGGAAAATAAAATTCGTTTCAGATAGAAATCGTTTAGACAAACTATGAAGCCCATACCTTTATTAGGATATTCATTCCGACTCAGCCTTGTATTTGAATAATGTTTCGACCTCTCAACTCAATTGAGTAGATAAGGGAATGGGAAAAAAAAATACGAGTATATTCAGTTATCTTTCAAATCCCTTAGAAAAGGAACAACCTATTCTAATATGAATAAGTGGAGATATATCTTCCCCCATTTTACAAATATTCAATAAATGCTTCAAGCATATCTTTAAGAAAATAGAATAAAGGTTGAAGAAGAGAAAGGTTTCCTTTGCAGAGAGGTGAAGCAATAAACTTTGTCGGGGTACTAAACAAGCCTAAAGTGATACTTGTGTCCCCTTGAGGTGAATCTACAAGGGTACTGTCCAAGCTCATTAACATTAGAGAAACACCAGGAAATGTACTTGAAATCTTGGAATACCTACTATCCTTCTTCCATATCGAAAAAGTTGAGGTATGACTAATCTTATGTTAATGTGTTTGAAGTTGAGAAAGGAATAGAAGGGACTATGTCTTTAACGATGATAAGTGGAAAATTGGGGAAATATACATGGTGAATCAATACTTCCTGAAAGACTAAGACTTTGCACTTAAGGATTAAACCTGAACAAAGAATTTGGAGTTCTAACAGTGTGTCGCATGAATTTTGGAGCATACTTATGATCTTATGATCTGCCATTCCTCGATTCTCATAGCCATTTCATAATCAACTAATGTTCTTAACTGTCAGAGTCACTTTCTTACACATGCCTATCTTTCTATGCCTTCAAAAGCACGTTTCTTACAATTAATCCTGTGTATATTAGAGAGTCAAACCCTCCACAATCCTAGCTGATAGTAATTGCACAAATGCTGAGAACAATCATTGTGTAATTCCCCATGGTTGATGACTAAATAATCCCAGGAGGTAGTGCATGTGCAGTCTCCGAGGATAGTGATTGTGCAGTCCCTAGAGACAGAGACTATACAGTCCTTGTTGATGGTCAATGAATAATCCAAAGATTGATAGTTCCCTCACTGTTGGTTGTGATCGTATGATCTCTTAAGTAGTTTTCTCAACTGTCTCTTTTGTGCAATTTGGTTTTATTTAGTGTAGCTTCCCTTTTGTGATTGTCATTTCTTATTTCTCTTACTTCTACAAGTGGCGCTTTTATGTATTCTTTACTATAGCATGTGTCACTTTCACTTTCTTTAGATTTTGTAAGTTTCACTTTCATGTTTTCCTTACTGTTTCAAGTGTCCTCATTTTGGTTAGGGAAGTGCCACATTCGGTCAAAGGGAGTCATTTTTACATTCTTGAAGGGTAGTTCTGATGCATTCGCCTACACTACTGCGTTCTATTTGTCATAAATAGAACATTGAACACATTTCCAAAGTGGTGAGCATTGTTTCACCAGTGTCATCACTTGCATCATAAAATGGACCATAAGTGTCGCACATTATAAAAGAGGAGCTATTTTTCATTGTGAGAGGTAGACTTGGTACCAATGGGTCCTATTTATTATATAAACATGTATTAGACCCATTCCCAAATTTTCATGCACTGTCGCTCTAGTGTCGTCATTGTCATCACAAAGTGTACCCCAAGTGTCGCACTTGGAGGTAATTATTGTTCTATCTTTGTTTTGATGAGGAATTATGAAAAGGGGAGAGCATTTCCATCAATGACAAAGGGGGATATTGTTGGATAAAGTTTCCGTTGATGTCAATACCATGGAGCATTGTTGAAAACATGGCAACTAGGTGGAAATGTTAAAGATAACATAAACCTAACCTTAAGTGCATATGAAACCCTAACCCCATAGAAACCCTAAACCCTAAATTCTAGTTTACCCTAATTCCTAAATGGTGAAACCCTAATTTCTTCCTTGATGAATCCTTAACTCTATATACCCTAAATTAATGGCAAAACAAAAACCTAGATACAAAGCCTAATACAAAATCCTAGAATGGACATTAAAACCCTAAGTGTAATAGATGAAATTATAGGTAACAAAGTATATGCATTACTAAATCCCTTGATACAACGCTATACCATAATTCCATATATGTCCTAAAACACAAACCCTAAGTCATAAATCGTAAATCCCTAAAAGCTATTCATGAAAAAATTGTTATTTAAAAGAGCCTCAAAACATTTTTTATCTCCATCCCTTAACATTCTACCATAACAAATTTATAGATTGATAAAAAAAATTATAAAGCTACCTCCACGACATGCATAATTTTTGAAGATATAATATATTCAAAAGAAACATTATATAAGATAATGTTGAACATATTTTCAGCTCCATGTTGGACACACTACATGGCTCCACCAATTCGTTGATCGACTCCACCAGCAGAAGTCGACTTCCTGTATAGCCAATTGTCACATATCCTTAATTCACACACACACACACATCTGTGTGTTTGTGTAACATGGATTCGTTGAAGGAAACACCGAATAATTGAAAAACAATTAAAAAATAGCGCAAGGAATCACAAAAGACAAGATTATAAGGATATACAATGCGAAGAAGTAAAATATTTGTTAAGATCATGAAGTTTACACAAGGAAAACATGTAGAACAAAGAAAATAAAATAAAAGAATAGTGTGTGGTAACTGAAGCAAAATAGTGGAGAAAATTCTTTTGACAAGAAAACAAACCCTTTGTTAAAGGAACTAGAGGTCTGTTGATCAAACTCCTCCATATCATATCTCCAAAGTTGTAGATCAAAAGATCCTAGCACCTGAGAAATTCTCACATACCTGTGAAAATTCATGAACTTGTAGCATCTCTCTGAATCCTGAAATTTTTCAGACTTGTGGTAAAATTTGCACTATAACACACACAAGATTTAGGCTGAACCTAAAACCTAGTGCTTGAACTTGTGTTGGCTACCAAATTTGGTTTTGTAATCTATGAATAAATCTTGGATTTTTCACACTTCATTTACAATTTTGGGCATTAATTAAGCTTATGAATCATTCTCTGTTTCAAAGGAGCATGATCTGCAGTTTATCTTTAGCATACTTTTGGATAGCGGTGGAATTATAGTTATACCTTTTGAAGACTTTAAAATTTGCAGAACTTTGTTGAAGAGCTATTGAGGACACTAGTTGGTAGTCTTTGTGCAAACTTGTGGACAAATCTGAGTTGGAGGCAAAGTTTTAGAAACCTTGTTTAGATAACATCCTTTGGACCAAGTACTTCCTGTGAAGGTTTACCTTGGGATTAGAACTTGGATTGTTTCATTTTCCATAATTGTGAAGAAGAAACCTCTGAAGAGTTTATGAATAAGCTTCTTAATGCATGGTTGAAGCCTTGTAAAGAAAACCTAGGATCATGTCGTGAAGTAAATTTAGAGCAATTTTGTTAAAGTATTTATTGAGGCATCCCATGTGAATAGATCTATTAAAGAACCGTTGTAACAATCTTGGATCATCCTCTTGAAGATATCATGATGATCTAGGTGGCTCCAGGGACACACAGAGGACAAAAAGGACTTATGGAAGCTCAAAAATCAAAGTGAGCAAATTTTTTTTGAACCAAGACTGGAGCGTAGATCTTGTTGTCCTGATTGCAGCAGTTCAAATGGTTCGTCAATCCGAGCTCGTATGAGGGAGAACGAGCTAGTCAAAGTTTTGGTCAAAGTTGGATTGTGGGCCATGTTTAACTGTCCTACAATTTGACTGACCCCGAGGCATGAAACCTAGCTCCCGAAAGTGGGCGAATTTTTTGGATCATTAATTTGTCTAATATCCCATATATTAGACAAATTCAAAAAATGTGTTTAGATATATATATATATATATATATATATATATATATATATATATATATATATATATATATATATATATATATATATATATATATATATATATATATATATCAGGTGGCAGGCCACCACCCCCAGGCCACGTGGGCTAGCCCGCCACCATGGGGTGACCCCATGTCACACGCAACCAAACCATGTACCAACCATTTAAGTCAATACAACCACCACATTCCTTTTAATACCAACAGCGAGCCAATTTTAAGCGGTTATAAAAAATCATATGCCAAAATATATTTATGTGCTCGCCTAATTTTAGAGGTTCGGGATTTGATCCCCCAACAGCATGGAGGAGCCAAGAGCACGCATGGAAATTGAGACGATAATTTTTTTTAATTAATCTATTGCAGGTGGAACCATGAGCCCAGAGAAGAGGTAGGCGGGACCATGATTGGGAAAAATTCTCAGAAGGGTGAAATTTTTGCAGTGTCCAAATTGGACAAACTTTATGTCGATCCTACACCTCTCGACAACATGAACCCAATTGCACTATCAGTTTCCTGATTTGAGCATCAGAGTTTCAGACGACCTGGAGGAGGGAATCTTTGAGGAATCTAGGGGGAATCTAAAAGATTCCTTAAGCCCCAGATTTTCATTTTCTTAGAATTCAGAAATTTGACAATCTATTTTGCACTATTCGACGCCACAAATATGATGGTGCATTCAGAATTTCCATTTGACCATTCTATTTTTTGGCCATTTTTCAAAGTGGAGTGTAAGTGCCAGCGTTCAATGTGTGAGCAATCATTTCCATGGGATTCGATGCCATGAGATTGATGGTATGACCAGCTTCAGCATTTTGACATCTGTTTCTTCAGATGGCCCCAGGATGTGAGGTATATGTAGTATGTTCATGTACTTATTTTTGCTATGAGATGCATTGTGTTGCATAGATCCCTGTTTGATGTTTGATGTTTGATGTGGGATCTTGTTTTGTTACCTGTTTCATGATTCCTCCTTGATGTGACGTGGAATCATCTGTGTGATGTACTTGTTGTCATGATTCATCATGTTTTGTTTGAGATCCCTTTGTTGTTATGTTGATAGGATACTCATGTGTCTCCATGTATGTTTGCATTGAGATCCCTTTTATGCCATGTTGACGGGATGCTCATTATCATCATGCATGAGTTTAGGTCATACGAATAGGAGTCCTTTTTTACTGATAGTTCCTGTAGTAGAACATCTCTTGGAACCACTCTTGTGTGAGGGAATTTTCCTTGTATGATAGGGATGTCACCTCTTATGTACATCATCACTATTGACATCACTTAATGCAGCGACCTACACCATATTAACACCAGGGCCCAGAGACGTAGTGCCTCCTGGACGAACTCCGTTATCAAGGTCTTGTTATGTTATGTTGTTGATGATTGTCATGTTCCTTCTTCTTTACAACATGCATATATGTTAAATTATGCTATTTCAAATGAAATTCTAATCACATCACAAAAGTAAAAGATCTTGGTTAAATCCGGGAGTTGAGTCAACTCGGATCAAGTTTGGTATCAGAGCAATCTTTTCTTGGATGTGAATTGCAAGCATGAACAATGGAACATGCAACGACATAGGATGAAAAAACGATGTACGTGACCATGCTCAAAATTTCCAAAAGGGTGGAAATAATAGAGACAGAGGAAAAGGAGAAATTACAGCTTCAATTGTGAGCCATAGAAGAGGCCCTAGAAGAACTTCAACAGAACAAATAGAATCTTCAAAGTTGAATTGAAGATGCATATAGAAGAAGAGAAAGAGGAAAAACAATGTTTTCTACGACAATTGCAAGCTAACGACGAGGCCTTGGAAAAGTTTCAGTGTGAGCCATGTGAGGAAAAAAGTAGTTCTTTGAATTCATGTATGTTTCTTAATGATGATTTCATTGTTTTTGAAAATCATACCACAGGAATTGGCTCCAAACTATTGAAGAAAATGGGGTATGAAGGAAAAGGGTTGGGCGTTAATGGCCAAGGCATTGTCAACCCCATCAAAGTAGAAGAATTACCCCATCAGGCAGGACTTGGATATGTCAAGAAAGAAGCTGGGGAATGTGTTGAGACAACCATCGAACCACCGACAACAGATGATGAGCAGCCCTCATCAGTTCTTTCCAACTCGACAGTGGAGGTAAAAGATGTTGATTTCCTTTCAGTTTCATCTTCACATAGTATGATTTTTGTTGGATATTTGGATATCCCAATTACAGGGACAAACATGAGGCTCCTTACCAGGACGAGGCACAAGGAGGAAAAAGAACTTGGTGTTAATAACCAAGGAATAACTCAACCATTGGAGGTTGTGGAGAGACCTCAACTTGCAGGCTTGAGATACACAGAGGGAGAATGCTCGAAGGTGTGAGATTCTTCCGAGACATTGTCAAAATCATCGAGGAAAGAGAATGATGGGAACACATCCCCATAATCCCATCACCATACTTACACTAGAGACGGCAAGGAAAGGTATAATTAGTTTCGATCTTTGAATGTTCATTTCAATTATAATCATGTTTTTAATGATGAATGTAAAACATGAAATCGAAAAACCTGTACCTTTTGTGGATTACATAACCATGCATTTTCTAAGTGCTGGAAAAGAATAGCAGCACAAACAAAGAAGAGGCATGAAAGGCCCTCTCAACAGCAGGTAAAGGAACATGGTAAGCAGATCTAAAAGAAGAAAGCCCATTCCAATCATTGTGACAGAAGTGGCCATCAAAGAGCCACTTGTTGGAGGCTCCATCTAGTAGTGCCTTAAAGACAAAGTGTTGATACATGAACTACGTGAAACAATTGTTTGATAAGAAAAACCAGCATAGCGGGATGACCCATTCACAATGATACGCGAAAAATGGTTTCTAGATATGTTAGCTTGTCATGGTCATGCTTTTGTAAATCATTTGTTGCATTTCAAAATGTAAAAGTGATGACGTGTTTCCATCACCTGTTAAGCAACAATGATGTCTGGTCTTATTTTGAGTTGCATGACAAATTGTGAAAGTAATGTTGTGTTTCCATCACTTGTCAAAACAAAAATAGTGTTTGGCCTTATTGTAGTAAATCATGTGTTGCAGTGATGATGTGTTTTCCATCACTTGTTGAAGCAACAATGATATGTTGGCCTTGTTTCGTAGCTGGGGTATCATTTCCATTTTGATGTAAACTTGACCATCGATTATGTGTTATAAACTTGTGGCAAGTGTGGGATGCTTGGGTCATTAATTGGTCATCTAAGTCAAGCATGTAATTTGTAAAAAAATAATGTACTATAGGTTGCATGGTGCAGGTGTCGGCTCATCGCTTAAGAATCCGAAGAACAAAGGTGAAGGAGATGGAAGCAAGACCTTTCCAAGGATGCTTGTGATGCAAACAAGGTACACAAAAGTTGTAGATATTTTTCATGCTTTTGGAGGACCAAAAGCTCCTCAATGGGGAGGATTGATCCAAGTGGCTCCAGGGACACACACAGGACAAAGAGGACTTATGGAAGCTCAAAAATCAAAGTGATCAGAATGTTTTCAAACTAGGACCAGAGCATAGATCTTGTCATCTTGATCACACCAGTGTGAAAAATTTGTCAATCCGAGCTCGTATGAGGGAGAACGAGGCAATAAAAGTTGGACTGTGGGTCAGGTTTAAGTGTCCTACAATTTGACCGACCCCGAGGCATGAAACCTCACTCCCGAAAGCGGGAGAAATTGTTGGATCTTTAATTTGTCTAATATCCCCTATATTAGGCAAATTCGAAAAATGTGTTTATAACATATATATATATATATATATATATATATATATATATATTTATCCCCCGCCACCCCAAACTACATCACAAAAATTTCAATTATTAAAGGGCCAACGGGCCATGACCCCCGCTGGCCCAACCACACCAAATAACCATAGGAACCAACAGGCCATGACTCCCGTCACTCCACCCTCCAACCAACTCCATATAAAAAACTATATTACAAAGGGGTGGGCGGGCCACCTCCCGTGGACCCGACCCACACCCCAACACTTAATGCCAATGTTATGGATCCTAGCGAGTATCGAGCTTGCACCAACCACGTGGGTTGGCCCGCCACCATGCAGCGGTCCCATGTCACATGCAACCAAACCATGTACCAACCATTTAAGTCAATACAACCACCACATTCCATTTAATACCAACAGTGTACCAATTTTAAGCGGTTATAAAAAATCATATGCCAAAATATATTTATATGCTAGCCTAATTTCAGAGGGTCGAGATTTGATCCCCTGACCTCTCTCCAACCAAACACCAAATTTACCAATGCGCCAACAACCAATGTTGGTAACCCCGCCCAAAATTTTATATATAAACTCATTTGTCAATGCGCCCAGCAGCATGGAGGAGCCAAGAGCGTGCACAGAAATCAAGATGATAATTTTTTTAATTAATTTATTGTAGGTGGAACCATGAGCCCAGAGAAGTGGCAGAGGGAACCATGATTGGGCGAAATTCTCAAGAGAGTGAAAATTTTGTAGTGTCCATATTGGACAAACTTTATGTCAATCCTACACCTCTCTCTTAGCGACATGAACCCAATGGCGTAGTTAGTTTCCTAATCTGAGCAGCAGATTTTCAGAGGACCCGGAGGAGGGAATCTTTGAGGAATCTAGGGGGAATCTAAAAAATTCCTTAAGCCCCAGATTTTCATTTTCTCAGAATTCAGAAATTTGACAGTCGATTTTGTACTATTTGACGCCACAAATATGATGGTGCATTCAGAATTTCCATTTGACCACTCTATTTTTTGGCCATTTTTCAAAGTGGAGTGTAGGTGCCAACATTCAATGTGCGAGCAATCATTTCCATGGGATTTGATGCCACGAGATTGATGGTACGACCAGCTTCAGCATTTTGACATATGTTTCTTCAGATGGCCCTAGGATCTGAGGTATATGCAATATGTTCATGTACTTCTTTTTGCTATGAGATGCATTGTGCTGCATAGATCCCTGTTTGATGTTTGATGTGGGATCTTGTTTTCTTACCTGTTTCATGATTCCTGCTTGATGTGATGTGGAATCATCTGTGTGATGTACTTGTTGTCATGATTCATCATGTTTTGTTTGAGATTCCTTTGCTATTATGTTGATGGGATACTCATGTGTCGCCATGTCTGTTTGCATTGAGATCCCTTTTATGCCATGTTGGCGGGATGCTCATTATCATCATGCATGAGTTTAGATCATACAGATAGGAGTCCTTTTTTACTGAGAGTTCCTATAGCGAAACATCTCTTGGAGCCACTCCTACGCGAGGGCATTTTCCTTGTATGATAGCGATGCCACCTCTTATGTACATCATCAATATTGACAGCACTTAATGCAATGGCCTACACCATCTTGACACCAGGGCCTGGAGACATAGTCCCTCCCGGATGAAATCCATTATCAACGTCTTGTTATGTTATGTTGCTGATGATTTTCATGTTCCTTCTTCTTTACAACATGCATATATGTTCAATTATGCTATTTTAAATGCAATTCTAATCACATCACAAAAGTAAAATATCTTGGTTAAATCCAAAAGTTGAGTCAACTCGAATCACATGAAGACATCATTGTGAAACAGTCCTTGAGCCCTTGCAAAGAATATGATCTTGGAGGTATTCTTGGAGACTGATACATGATTGAAGCCCTCATGGATTACCATTGGAGAAGTTGGTTTGGGTAACATGAAGAATATTGGAGACACATTTTGCAATTGATAAAGTTGACATTGATGAAATAAGGATTCTTGAACACTAATTGAGAGTGGTATTAAATACTTTCAAGACTTGTTTCAGAAGGTATTGAGGAATACTTTAGGAATGATTGTACTTGCCTTGAAGAGTTGAATCAAAGGGTTAGAGACCTATAGGATAGGAGTCCTAAAGAAGAACATGTTAGAGCTTGTGCCTGTGGATATGGTTGGATCCCTAGAGTTTGGAGACTCTTAAACACAAGGTTGGAGCCTTGTGGAAGATAGGGTTGGAGACCTAGAGGTTGGAGCCTCATGAAGTCCAAGTTTTTGCTTGGAAGAGTACAGGTTGGAGCTTGTGCCTATGGATATGGTTGGATCCATAGAGGTTGGAGACTCTTAAACACAAGGTTGGAGCCTTGTGGAAGATAGGGCTGGAGACCTAGAGGTTGGAGCCTCATGAATTCCAAGTTGGTGCTTGGAAGAGTACAGGTTGGAGCCTAGTGGTTTGAAGATTGGAGTCTTCATCTAGGGTTGAAGATATGATCTATTATTGTAGTTGATTCATTGTAAAGAGGATTGGAGTCCTTGTCAATTCTTATTGATAAAATTATTTATCTTGTTATTTTTCATTTTGTGATTTATCTAAGTGATCTTAACTGGCATAAAAAATAACAATTGTAAAAGAAATAGTAATTCACAACCCCCCCCCCAGTATTTCCAACAATTTGTATAAGATCCAGTACCTTCACTCACATCCTAACAACTAGAAGGTAGATCCTTAGAACACAAATGGAAAGGTCAAGGAAGAAAGGCTCCAAACCTTCTGAAGATGTCTCCTCCTGAGTAAAAAAATTCAAATGAAAATCAATTAGTCAAAGCCCCCATGTTGAATGGAACAAATTTTGAAGTATGGAAGGGTAGAATGGAATTATTTTTGATGACTCAAGGTTTTTAAATTTGGTATTCAGTGTTTTATGGAAGCACTATAGAAGAAGAAGAATCCAAAGTGCATAATTCAATAGAAATTAAGGCAATTTTGAGTGGGATACCAAATCATATAGAGGGCAAAATTGAAAATTGTTCATCAACAAAAGAGCTTTGGGAAAAGCTTCAAGATCTTCACGCTAAAGGATTATTGTTAATAACCTCTGATCCAAAAGATTATTACAAAGAGAATCAAGATGAACCAAAGAAGACAAATGAGAAAAAATTAAGGGGCCAATTGTATAAAGGAAGATAATGATGAAGAAATTATTGAAGTAGAAGCTGAAATAGATCTTGAGACAAATCTTGTAGTTTCCATAGAAGAAATAAGAAAATTGAAAAAGTAAAACGAGGAACTCAAGATCCAAGCACATGATGGTGAAAATGACTTGGATAATACAAGCAAGAAATTTTACCTCTTCAAGCTTCAAGTACAAGAAAGAGATAAGGAGTTCACCAAAATTAAGGTGGAATTGCATCAAAAAAAGAAAGGGCATCATGAAGAAGTCAGATCCATGAAAAATTAGTTGGATAAAGAAAATAAAAGGGAATATATTTTGTCAAACCATCTTGAACAAAGACATGAAGACTTGAACAAATTTGAAGCAAAAATTGGTCAATACAAGGAATAGGTTTCCTCTGTTAAATAAAGAAACAAGTATAAGGATCTAAAGAGGTGATGGAAGTTTTGACCCTCATCGAAGGACATGTAGGTGAAGCAAGAAATGACATAAATACCATAACATCCCAACTAGAAGAAAAAGATGAAGAAATATTAAGATTGAAATCAGATGTCTCCTCTCTCAAGGCCCAAACATGTGAAGCAACAAGGATGAAGGAAGAAATGGAGAACCATCTAGAAAATAATGATGATGAAAGAAGAAATTGATATCCTAAGGAAATAATTTGATTAGCTGAACAAGAGTCTAAACCCTAGATGAAATCCTAAGTCATCAAAGATCTGCCCTTGATAAATCAAGTCTTGGTTATGCAGGTGAAACCTCAAGAAAAAATTATGTAAATGTAGAAATTCCTTGTAGATTCAAATTGAAAATTGTAATATGCTAAAACAACTTACTTGAATCTACTCTACTCATCATCAAAAACAGTAAATGATCAATGAAATCATGAAGCATAAAAGAGGAAGAATTCAATCACAAATAACACTATAATGTTTTGGGGAAAAGCACAACTAAAAACCATTGCTATCTATTTATTGCATAAAAAAGAAAATATGAGAAGATTACAATTCTTTTCTCAAGTCCAAGAAACCTCTACACTATCTTAATCTATCTCACCGCTTCAAAAACAAGCTCCAGCCAATACTTAGACAAATTTGTTGCCTGCCAAGATCCTATTTCCTTGCACAATTTACTAGGGAATTAACCCATATTTAATGGGTAAATTCCTCAATAATGAACTGCACAATCCTCATAGGCCTTCCTCTGATTGCATGCACCACCTGTACAATTCAAATGATTATAAAACTAATAGTACAATGTCCCTGAGCTCCAATCTCAACTGGGTCTTTCTCTTATCTGACATGCATGAGTTAATTATAAGTGAATCTTTAGTTTACTGGTTGAGTAGTGTTAGTTATGCTCCACTACTACAAGTTACACCCTGCTACTGGATCTCCCACTAATTCCTCCATCAGTTGGAACTAGTTTAACTGAATTTAACTCAATTAAACTGAATTGAATAATTACAGCTGAAAAGAACTCAACTTGGGCCCCTAAAATTTAGGAACCACTCTGCATGACTCTAGATAGACTCCTAACTCGAATTAACTGAGCCAACTAAGTAAAATTAACTTTGTTAAATATTACATCTTGCTATCAGAATTAGAATTACAATTTAATTCCTAATTTAATTAAAGGACAAAATTAAATTAGGATTTTCTCATTGCATTTTTTCAACACTCCCTCCCATCAAGAAATGGATTATATGCTACCTTGATCTTGCCTCTATGAAACTTGAATTTTCATCTTGATAATGCCTTTGTAAAAATATTTTCATCCTACTCCTCTGTATGAATATACTCCAGCAACATGATTCTCCTATGCACACAATCTCATAAATGTTGATACTAGATGTCAATATGCTTGGACCGATCATGAAAAAATGGATTCTCAAAGAGTTTGATACAATTTTTATTGTCACAGTAAATCACTGTAGAATCCATCTGCTGACCAAATAACCCAACAAGGATCTTCCTCATCCAGATAGCCTCACAAACTGCTTGACTAGCAGCCATGTACTCTGCTTCTGCCGAACTGAGTGCAAATGATCTTTGTTTCCTGTTGTACCAAGAAACTATTTTTGATCCAATATTAAAGATTCCCCCTAATATTCTCTTCCTGTTGGATGGAATCCTTGCCCAATTTTCATCTGTGAAGCCTTGAAGCTTCACTCCCTCTGTCCATTTTTACTAAATACTAAATTGAGTGGTGCCTCTAAGTATCTCAACACATGTTTATCTAGTTTCCAATAAATTTTGGTTGGATTAATGATGGCTTGACCAAGCTAGTTAACTGCAAAATACATGTCTGGTCGTGTGCTCACCAAATACATAAGTGAACCCACAAGCTGTCTATAAATAGTAGCCTCCACTACTTCACCTAAAGTAGCATCCTCCTTCCTCCAGTTACCTGATATAGGAGTCTCCATGGGTTTTCTCCTCTCCATGTGAAACTTCTTTAGTATCTCGTTGGCATATTTTCAGTGAGAGATAAACAATTCCTCATCTCCTTGACATACTTCCATACTAGGAAAGTTATGCATGAGCCCTAGGTCCTTCATCTCGAGTTCTCTTGAAAGATCCTCTTTGCAATATTTTATCAACTTCTCATCGCCTATTAGAATCAACTCATCAGCATATAATACTATAATAAAAAATTTACCTTCAACCATAATATGGTAAAGGTTATCATCTGCTTCACTTTTGGTGAATCCCAACCCTGTGAAATAGCTATCAATCCTGGTGTACCAAGCATGAGGTGCTTGTTTCAATGCATACAACGCTTACTTGAGTCTGCACACATGCCAATCTCTATCGATGGTCTCAAATCCTTTTGGATGCTCAATAAACACCTCTTCCTTAATCTTACCATTGAGGAATGTTATCTTCATATTCGTCTAATATATTCCATCCCACCTACACTGATGGTGCTAGAATAGATCTGATTGAAGAGAAACTTGCTACTGGAGAAAAGGTCTCATCATAATCAATTCCATCCGCACCTAAGAGAACCCTATAGCCGCAAATCTGGCCTTGTGTTTCTCCACACTCCCATCTTTGACTTTATTTACCTTGTAAATCCATATAGAACTCACCACTGACATGTCTTTTGGTCTTTGGAACACTTCCCAAACACTGTTTCTAATAATGGATTCATACTCCTAAACCATGGCATCAACCCATACTAGTTGTTGCACTGCTTCCTCAAATTAGGATGGCTCAATATTTTCACTCTCGCTCATCAGAGCCATGTAGCCAATGTACCAATCTAGAGACCTCCTCTTCTTGCATTATGATGTGGGTGCTCCCACATTCTCTCTAGCATCATGCATCAATTTGTCAGCCTCTCTGATGCACTTCCTTCCATCTCTGGAAGTCTCTTCATGAGTGGGTTCTTCCAATCTCTGCTCCTTTGCATGTGGTTGCTCCACATCATCCTGAGTTTCCACCTTTGGAGCTAAAATCTCCTCATCTACATGTAACTAAAGCTCCCTCTAAATGTTGAAATTTCTGAATCTAACACATCAGAAATCCCTACTGCATTATCTGGTTTATTTCACCTACTTTTTTATTCCTTAACAAGTTATTTATTCATATAAATACTAAAAATAAACACAAATGCAACCTCAACTCATATACAAATCATCAACTTAAATAATAGACAAACACAAAAGGGACACCATTATTTTTGGACAATATTTCCTAGAAAAACCCAATGTGGGAAAACTGGTGTAGCAGTTCTAAGGGTTTTATTATTATGAAAATTTCTTGAGTACAACGAGGGTGTCAAACTGGCTCACCCAACAGAGATTTTTACCCAGTAGTAATATCTCTTCTCGAAAGCAAATGTTCAACTTCTCAGCACTCATTTTCCCCATGAAAATCTTTCCAACACTTCTCCAAGGCTCTACGTCAGTAATTCTAGCCTCTGCGTAGCTATGGAACCCCCAACATCATCCCTTTTGCCTCTATGCATCATCTCTCTAGCCTTCTACGTCAGTCACGCATGCCCCTTAGCCTACGCGCGGTCTCTAGCTGCCTCTGCTTGGCTCCTACTACCTTTGTGTAGCCTCCTCAGTCACTGCACTGACCCTCTGGAACAATCTTTGCCTCTCTTCTATGTACTCATTGCCCCTCGTTGCAACTCAAATCACTTGTTCAAATTTTCTCAGCAAACCCCTCTCCAAAAAATCAAATTGACTGATCAATCTTGGTTTATCTCCAACTGAACCTCAAGCCTCCTCTTATATTTTTCCTATTGACTCTTCAATGGCCAAGATTAAGTCTCTAATCAACAGATAAGATTAGATTTGGCTTGATCCATGTCATTTAGAACCTTCTCACCCAATTTTATATTAATACCCATTAATATTTTATTTTTCCTAAGTTTAGACTTAAGACCCCATTAAAAATATTAATTATTTTAATATCTCTCTAATTAGGTGGAATTTCCCCAAACCATTTTTGGGCCTTGGATATCGCATGTGCTTTAGAATCTTCACCAATTTTCATGGCTAGAGAACATCTAATGCTACCCAAAATCAACACTAAAGAGAAAATCTCATGGCCTTCTCTTCATTGAATTTCACATCTCTACGAACCATTGTCATCTTGTTGGATGGAAAGTACACTTTATAGTTGAGGTGTATCATTGTACCCCACAAATATTCCCAATTCAATTGTTGGCTCTTTCTTTTCCATGCATCCTTAGTAACATGACAATAGATTGATGAACCGAATATCCTGAAGTGTGCCGCATCTGATTTCTTACTTGAAAAATCTTCTTTTGGTGTACTCATCCCGAGAATTCGATGAGGGCTTTTGTTTTTCAAATAAATAGTTGTGTTGCATACTTTAGCCCACAAGTGCAATGGTAGGCTCTGATCATGTAACATCACTTGTACCACTCCCACAATACTTATGTTCCTCCTTTCAGCCACCCCATTCTGCTGTGGGTTATGAGGTGCTATTAACTCTTTTTGAATGCCTTATGATGCACATAAGTGCTTGAATTCATTCAACACATATTCTCCATTGTTATCACTTCTGAGAGCTTTAAATTTCCTACCAGTATCTTTCTTGACAAGTGCTTTAAATTCACAAAATTTAGCGAACATCTGATATTTCTTATTAATGGATAAAATCCAATACTTATGATAAAAATCGTCAACAAATATTACATAATGCCTATGCTTGGTCGTGGATGTTGTCGATAAAAGTCCATACGCATTTGAGTGAACCCTATCAAGAATCGTTTGCGCTCAACTATATTTATCATGAAATGAAGCTTTGGTGTACTTCGCCAATGTACAACCTTTTCATATGTCTCTTTTCTCTATTGTACCCTAGGGAAGTCTTGTAGAAATTTTCTGCATGATATTCAAAGCTCTGTGGTGCAAGTGACCCAATATTCTATGTCACAACTCACCGATGTCCCAACTCTGCACCTTCTCTACTTTTGTGCTCAAAGCAGTGAAATATTCTACATACAATTTGTAGAGGTTATTCACCCAAACCTTGATCCTCTTCACTTGTCCTGAGGCTATGTGACGAAGTAAATCATTTCCATTAATAAATATCATATTGTAGCCATGGTCCTCCAACAGGGAAACAGAAACCAAATTCTTCTTCAAACCCAGAACACACATGACATCTTTTAATGTGAGATGAGTGCCAGACTCCCTCTGAAAGGTAATAGTACTAATTCTGGTCACACTATACCTCCCATCATATCCCATCTAGATTGGCATCTGGAGGTCCTTCTCCTCCAATTCATTGAAGAAATATTTGTAATGAGGCTCCAATATCCAGGTGTAACAACCCTGGTGAAAATTTCATGTAATAAAAGTTAATAAAGGATAAATAAGACCTTGGTTAAGGGGAACTTATTCCAAGATGAATGTTGGGATAAGATATCCTAGTGGGCATCACTAGATGTGTTTATGGATAAGAAAATTAGCAAAGGCATTAAAAGGAAAAAAGGCATTGTTGGATAGGTAAATACCCTCTGCGGACAGAGGCGATCCCACTAGCCTAAAAT
This sequence comes from Pinus tabuliformis, assembly GCA_031772625.1. Taxonomy (NCBI): domain Eukaryota; kingdom Viridiplantae; phylum Streptophyta; class Pinopsida; order Pinales; family Pinaceae; genus Pinus; species Pinus tabuliformis. The sequence continues at coordinate 2,935,487 of CM062819.1, forward strand.
AAGTCTAGCCACAATCGATTCACGCTACTATGCAGGCTCCTAGTTGTATACTAAAGGTGAATTACGAAAACCAACATGGAGTCCCACGCTAATGTCGAAGCAGAGTTGATATCCCCGCTCCCTTGCTCCAGCAGGTCACAATCCTTGCGATCCTCGCGAACGGACACCTGCACATGCAAAGGACGAAGCGAATACAAGCATAAAATCCACCAAAGTACAACTATATTTCAGTCAGAAAGGAAATAAATCAAACATCATTATAATAAACAATGAGATTGGAACCATAACAACAATCATTTATTAATGAATAAGAGACGGAGAAAGATACAACCAAGGTTCTGACGTTGAACCTCTCCTCTGGCTGGGCGAGCAGCTATGTATGTCTTGCAATAGACCTCCTCTCCGGCAGCATAACCTCTCTATGCTTCAAGACTCTTACTATCACTCAAGACAAGCATAATCACAACTAGAATTACTCAAAAACTAGCTTGTCTAATGCATGAGGACAGACTTTTATAGATGGAGAAGGGAGGAAGATTCAATGCACCAGGACACCCATTGTGGATTGACATTATCTCTGAAAAGCCGCTATGGATAGATGTCAAGGATGGATGATGACTCTCGACCTCTATCAGATGGATTTTACCCTCAAAAGACTTCGTGATCTGAAGGGAAAAAACATATGGGCGCGCGTTTGTCAAAAATCATTACCAAACTTGGTTGGCGCGGGTGTTGTTCTAAGACAGAGCGCCAATGGTCGCACCCCCTTTTGAGGATCTCAGTGATTGGTGCGGGTAAGATACTGTGGACCTGCGCCAATGGAAAAAGGGCACTTTTCAGGGATAATTTGCAGAAGGTGTCTTCAGGGAACATGAAGTACATACTCAGGGGAACATAATGCAAGTGTTTTTAGGTTATGTCACTGCTCACAGGTCCCGGAATGCGTCCTCCAACGTATGGAAACGGGGTGATAGGGACGGTGACCAATGGTGACAAATTACTGTGTAACAGATTCCCCCTAAAGCATGAGGCCCGAGAGAGAGAGAGGGGTGAAATGCTTTACAAGAACACATATAGCTGCCACCGAGGATCTGCATTGAGAGATACGACTGATAGTTCAATTACATGATGTACGTGGTATGGTCGCAGCCATCCATAAGAGAGTACATAAATAATCTAGATCCATAGTATGGACGCAGCCATCTGGTTAGGATCAATGAATAGACTCAGGCATGGTCGCAGCCATCCAGTGAATGAGTCATGTATCAAGAATCACGCCTGGATTACAACAGACACAATCCAGGGTCTTGCGCTCCATCTCGACCCAAACAAGAGTACAAGTTCAAGCATGCGAATATATGAGCTGAATTCGAACATGCATGAACATCGTCTGATTACCAGTCAATCATGGAAACTGTTAACATACGCGAGAGGTACCACCAATAATGACAATGGCCCTCAAGGTACTATAGGTACAATCTACGGCATGTGAATTAATGGGCTGGCGTCGAACACCCGTAGAATCATTCGATCGGAGGCCAATGATGAAAACCTCACGTCGAACATGAAGAACCTGCCATTGAGGGATGCAGGCTCCAAGGCACCGGAAGGGAGTCTCTAGATCAGCTTCCTGGATAATGAGCTGAAGTCGACAGGAAGTGACCTTGATTGAAGGTGGGCCATAATGTTTCCCACATCATCGACACGAGACAGAGAGATAATGTTGTGAATCAAGAGTATGTGAACTATCAGATGGAGGTTGTTTCTTTTCAGAGGTCAACTTCTCTTGAACATATCGGCGGCACGACAGTGGAATTGGCAGTATTTGAAATCAATGGATTAGAGGTCATGGTGACGGGGCAATGAGCAGATGAGAGGTCAAATAGGATTACCCAAATCCACGGAGGCCAGTGAAAAATGAGATGAGATATCCCCACCCAGACATGAAAGCAGACAAGTGCCATGTTCAAGAGTGACATACTGCCGACACGACAATAATTATGGTTCCAAAATTTTCTTTTTCCCCACCATTTTTGGCGAGTACCCCGATTATTTTTAACAAGCTTGATGGGGATAGCATATGCTTGTGGTGTGTCATTTCGACAAAATCCGATGTCATTAGGTTTTAACGAGTCTGACAAAGGAAGAACTCAGCGTCTTTTCATGTTTAGAGAGTTTGAAAAGACAGCAGAAAAGAAAACTCCAGGGGTGTCCTTTTTCGTAAAGTTGTGTCTCTTGAGCCCGAAAAAGTATAAAACAATGCACGAAAGAACCACCCGACCATTGCGATCGAGGAGTACTTTTCATAAATAGTGATTCCGACCTGAAAAAGTAAAAAAGCGGTCAAAATCACGTCGTTTCGTGACCATTAACGAGTTTGAAACGACAAAACCCGGTAATCTTTTTATGTTTTAACGGTCGACAAAAAGAACTTAAAACGACCGCCCCTTATTAACGTTTAACGAGTCAAGAGGAGTAACTCGGCCATCTTTTCCTTTTTAAACGGTCAGAAAAAGAGCTGAAAGCAGACCTTAGAGTAACCTTTTCATTTATTTTACTGAGCCTGAAAAAGTAGGAAAATAAGCTCGTTTCATTGCTTGAGTTGCACCAACCCCTGTCATCATACAAAAATAGCGTAAAACCCACTTTGACATAAATACATTCCAAAAATACCCAAAAAATATTATTTTAATGTATTTTTAGGCCAAAAAAAGCTATAAATAGTGAAATGGTAAAAAATAAATTTACTTTTCACTTTTTACCTTGTGAGTTTACCATTGGAGGGTTTTGGGTGCAAAGTTCAAGTGATGATTGCGATCAATCCGGGAGATCATTGGAGCCGCCGCCTGAAGCAGGTAAGAGGCCTCATCCTTAGCTTTATTTTCATTCCATTTTTTTAGTTTTTCATCCATAGATTAGTCCCCTGCCAGAGGAATTGCAAATTCCTAGGGTCGCGCCATTGGCGCGAGTTTTCCGCATGGGATCGTGCCAATGGGGTTTTTTGCCCAAAGGGAGCGCGACCTTGGCACGACTGTTTTAGAAATAGTCGCGCCAACCGCGCGAACGGATTTTCCAATAAATCTAGCCGTTGATTTTGCAAATTTCCTCTGATGTTGGTTTCATCAATGATCTAATGATGAAAATTTCGACTTTATGGTTGCAGGGATCGGTCAAAATGGCTGTAGAATGGAGAGAAAGGGAACATGAGGCCATAGATGCCATGGCATTAGAGGATGATGCATGCATGGATGCTTTGAGAGATTGCGGCTTGAAGAAATTCTTCCTTACCTCATACTTACGTGCACAACCTGAGTTACTGAGATTCATCGTGGATGCTTGGGACATGGAGGATCAGGTATTCCGCCTGAAGGACCAGACATTGGAGTTAGATGTTTCCGATGTCTACTTTATTACTGGACTATCGCGGAGAGGTGCACAGCCCATCTTGACTGGTAGCAGGCCTTCCGGGGAAAAGATGGGGGAGGTGATGGAAAGAGTTTGTCCTGGGGCACAGTTTGGATCAAACAGTGCCAAAGTAGATATTGTCACGATTCCGGACCTGGTGCTACGAGTGGTATTATTCACTATCACATGGACGACTGGGGTACAGGCGCCCCATGAGGCCAGCAAGAATCACTTGCTGCTGGCAACTGAGTGTCTCCACCCTACACTGTTTGATTGGGCCACGACAGTGACAACAAATATCAAGAGGCAGCTTACCAAGTGTAAGCGCGATGGCAACAAACAATTTGGATATGGATCCATCATAGTATCATTTTTCCTGGAGCGACTACCGATATTCCGGATCCAAGGAGGTCTAGTGGCAGATCCAGTGCCACGGGAGCCGAGGTTGGCTCGATGGGCAGCACTCATGCCCAGAGGAGGAGGGGGCCAGCAGATGGCCTGGAGGCCCGAGTTCTTCATTTGGCTCCGTCACCAGATGATCGTCGTGGAGGACTGGCCCTATGCGGGCACTGATTTTACTGGAGATCCAGATCTCCCATTGCCTGCGGGAGAAGATTGGGATGAGGAGCTCGGTAATAACTCTTTGTGTTTTTGATGTTTTTATGTATTTAAGTTTTTTTTTGATAATACATGCCAGTCTCTGACAATAGATATATATATGTATGCAGATGTTGGTGCAGAACGACCAGCTGACTTGTCTCACATAGCACGGAGGGCACCTGCTGCCGACCCTCAGGTAGAGGGTGACGCGGATGATGATCTAGTACAGAACCTCGAGGCACTTACTCGAGGGATCCCAGATTATGGCAGGTTGGCGGACATGCCCAGAGCGTATCAGAGGCACACGGTAGGAGTATCTACTCGCGTCCATCGTCTGTTGAGATGTGTGATGCGAGCGGTGACATGCTATCATGAGCATCACCGTGATTAGACGCCTAGGTTTCATTTTTGAATATTTTGAGAGACATGTTGTCAGCGGCCGTATGGGATTTGGACATGTATTATTTTTTGGATTATGTAATGCGCGTGGCGCAAACATTATGACACACACGTATATATATACATATGCCTATGGTTCATTATTGTGTTTTCATGTGCTTGCTTATATATTGTTTTGGTTACAAATTATGCAAATGTCTATCTAATACATGATTGGCCAATACATCAGATAATGTGTTTAATTGTCGTGGAACATGTTGATATGTGATAAAATCAAAATTCCTTTCTAACAATCTTACACGTAAATACAACCTTAGAATATGATGGTTTCTGACGGAATATTGCCTGTTGAGCTGGTGGACGACAAGTTGAGAGTCCAGGTTCAATACCAATGCACGAATGCCGAAATTAATTGCTTTAGCAAGTAGCTCGATTACAGCACAGTATTCGGCGACATTGTTAGTAGTACGACCTAAACACACACCCTGACAATCTATCAGCTCGCCATGAGGATCGTAGATCACCCATGCCGCAGAGGACAAATTGCGAGTACTGCAGCAGGCACCATCAGCGAAACCAACATAAGGTGCATCCGACATCTGCACAAGAAGCGAAAAACACAATAAGTGGTAGTTATTCCTTTAAAACTGACACACACACACAACACACTTACTAAAGTACATGTATGTACACAATAAAATGTACCAGCATCACGCATAGTACTTTTTCAAATAAAGCCCATTTCGGGGCTTCCCAAGAGGGTTCCCTTCGTAATCAATCAGCTCGTAGGCCCCTTTCTGCAGAACTTTCTTGACAATGTAAGGGCCTAGCCACATAGACTCGAGATTTCCTGATCCTAGCTTATCTTTTGCCTGATCATAGAGCAGGACTAAGTCTCCCTCAACGAAAGAACGTGGACGTACGGTCTGGTCGAAGTGAGTCTTGACTCGCTTCTTCTGTGTTTCGATGGCCAAAGAGGCCAGCGACGAGTCTCATCTAGCCGTTCTAAGTAAAGAAGGCGTTCTTCTAATGGAGTGGTGTTGGGAAGTAGCTCGACAGCTAATTTTAACGAAGGGATTTCACATTCAATTGGAAGGGTAGCCTCTAGTCCATAAACTAGTTGAAATGGAGTGAAACTAGTGGCATCCTTCACAGAGGTTCGGTAGGCCCACAAGGCAGGGAACAACATCAAATGCCAGTTAGACTTATGCACGCCAACGATACGTTGAAGCATTGTAACCAAGATCTTATTGATAGCTTCAATTTGACCATTGGACTGAGGGTAGTATGGAGTTGAACTATCGTGTTGCAAGCCTAGCTGGGTTGTTAATTCCGACGTCATATGATTACGGAAATGCTTTCTGTGATCGGTAACGATGGCTTGAGGGACGCCGAATCACGAAATAACATGATTGAATAAAAATTGCGCTACTGTGTGGTTGTCTTCAGTTAATGTAGGCATCGCCTCGGCCCATTTAGTAAAGTAATCAACGACAACGATGATAAACCCATGCCCCCCGGCCGAGCGAGGGTTACAGGTCATATAATCAATGCCCCATTTTGCAAAAGGGCCGACGACGACAACAGGGTGCAATGGAGCAGGAGGCGCTCGCATTTTGCGCTGGTAGATCTGGCACTCATGACAAGAGCGGATGGCAAGGATGCAATCCTTGAAAATAGAGGGCCAAAAGTAGCCAGCACGAAGGATTTTTTGGGCAGTAGCATATCCGGACATATGTCTGCCACAGGCACCGGAGTGACAGTCATTCAAGACCTGCTCAGCTTCCTCGAGAGTAAGACAACGGCGGAGAACAGAGTCGGCGCCGAGACGATATAATGTATCTCCAATGATACGGTATGGTTGAGATTTTTACACAAACAAAGTGATCACTAAGCAATCAACAAAGATCCTAATGCAGCTAATAACAAGAAATGAAAATTTAGCAACAAATAACAATAAATGCTAAGTAATATTATGCAAAAAGATCTTTTGTTTTTCTTTCTTTTAAGATGGCATGATGCATTTAATCGAATCTTAAGAGATATTCACAAGCATAAACAAACAAAATTCACTCAATAGAAATAGAACCAATCCTGAAACACCAAGATGAACTGTGCAAGCAAGGAAAAACACAAAGACTTTCAATGAACCATGTGATCTAAGTTCAAATGAAGTCAAGCAAAATCCAAACAAGCTAGAAGTGAACCGCTCGAAGCATAGAATACCAAGCTTTAACAACCACTAGATAGGTGCGGAGAACAATCAAAAATTCGACTGGAAAATCAAAGAACCGAAACTTCCGACAGAAGGCTCAACATGCAAAGCCACTAGATGTTCTAGGGCTAGAATACAAAGTCGATAGAAATAAGCAAACAACAGAAGGATAAAGGAAAAACCAGTCAAACAGAGGTCCAACACACTTCCAGAAGCTGCAAAGGATATAAAAAGACAAAAATCTGAGTTTAAAGAGCTTCCAACAAACACACAAGCAAAATTCATAGGGCTGGCACGACTGTCAGCCTGCAACTTGCGCTACCAAAAGATTGGTGCGGGTTGCTGTTTGGCAACATGCGCCAACTGGCGCGACTGTCAGATTAAAAAACGCGCCAAAAACGTTTGCCGGCTTAAAAAAATAAATAACACGACCCAAGGTCGGGCCGACAGTGTTCAGACGGATCAAACCGTAAATAACAATCTCACAACTGACCCAGAAAGCTCATTCACTCAAGCAAGCAAGAGAAAACTAACATGCAAGACAAACTCCAAATAGCTTCTCCCCAGTGGAGTCGCCAAATTGTTGGATAGGTAAATCCCCTCTGCGGACAGAGGCGATCCCACTAGCCTAAAATAAGTCTAGCCACAATCGATTCACGCTACTATGCAGGCTCCTAGTTGTATACTAAAGGTGAATTACGAAAACCAACCTGGAGTCCAACGCTAATGTCGAAGCAGAGTTGATATCCCCGCTCCCTTGCTCCAGCGGGTCACAATCCTTGCGATCCTCGCGAACAGACACCTGCACATGCAAAGGACGAAGCGAATACAAGCATAAAATCCACCAAAGTACAACTATATTTCAGTCAGAAAGGAAATAAATCAAACATCATTATAATAAACAATGAGATTGGAACCATAACAGCAGTTGTTTATTAATGAATAAGAGACGAAGAAAGATACAACCAAGGTTCTGACGTTGAACCTCTCCTCTGGCTGGGCAAGCAGCTATGTATGTCTTGCAATAGACCTCCTCTCCGGCAGCATAACCTCTCTATGCTTCAAGACTCTTACTATCACTCAAGACAAGCATAATCACAACTAGCATTACTCAAAAACTAGCTTGTCTAATGCATGAGGACAGACTTTTATAGATGGAGAAGGGAGGAAGATTCAATGCACCAGGACACCCATTGTGGATTGACATTATCTCTGAAAAGCCGCTATGGATAGATGTCAAGGATGGATGATGACTCTCGACCTCTATCAGATGGATTTTACCCTCAAAAGACTTCGTGATCTGAAGGGAAAAAACATATGGGCGCCCGTTTGTCAAAAATCATTAAAAACTTGGTTGGCGCGGGTGTTTTTCTAAGACAGAGCGCTAATGGTCGCACCCCCTTTTGAGGATCTCAGTGATTGGCACGGGTAAGATACTGTGGACCTGCGCCAATGGAAAAAGGTCACTTTTCAGGGATAATTTGCAGAAGGTGTCTTCAGGGAACATGAAGTACATACTTAGGGGAACATAATGCAAGTGTTTTTAGGGTATGTCACTGCTCACAGGTCCCGGAATGCGTCCTCCAACGTACGGAAACGGGGCGATAGGGACGGTGACCAATGGTGACAAATTACTGTGTAACAGGCATTTTTGGCACATTTATTTACGAAAATAAAGGAAATTAGGAAAAAGTAAGGTGAAAGGTCACAGGTTGCATGTGAGGAGGAAATTGAAGGAAAATAATGGAAAATGAAGAAATTAGAGGCCTCATTAATAAAAAGGCTTCTGAGGATCAGTCGATAACTTTTTGTCAGTTGAAGTTTTGGAGCTCTCTTATTATTCTCTCTGTCACACTCTTGGTCACTTAGAGTTTTCTTGGATCACTCTAGCTTTGGATCAAGGAAGGAAAAGCAAGCAAAGGGAAGGGAAGGAAATCAAGGATCAAGGAAGGAAGAGCAGGATTAGGCAACTTCTAAGCAGTAATACTTGCAGGTAACATATTTCATGTGTGATTTCCTAGCTGTTTTTGACATGCATGACTTTGCATGTTGGTGTATGGTTCTCTTGCTGTTGGTGTATGGTTCGCTTGCTGTCAGTGTTGAATTTCCATAGTAGAGGAGATAATGGTTTAGTGTCTTAAAATCTCTAACATAACCAAATAAAATGCCTCAACTTATCCTACTTTGCACAACGAAAAATAACACATGAGTAAATCATGACATTTTTAAACTTTTTCAACCCATATTTGTTATATTATCAACATATAATACAAATATCTAGCGCTCTCATACTAGGAATAATGGCCCTCATACATCCACAAGTTCAAGATACAAACAAGAAAAAGATACACTGATCATCTAGTTGATGTAGAGCTTAATCACAGCTACCATGATTATATCCTGCACACATCTGCCTGTCCTTTGGCTCCCTATCTACAACATTTGCCTCTATCAATGAACCAAGTCCATATGCCCACTGAAAATACCTCCACCTACTCTCACGTTGATTGTAAGTCCATCTACATATCAACACAACAAGACTCCATTTGAGTTGTTCACAACTCCTTCTACCCACTGCTGCTACTACTTAGCTACATATGGTATTCTTCCCACTATAGCCTTCCACTGCTGCTATTTGAAGGCTAACACAAGGCAGGAGGGTTGCCACCTATCACTGTTGGAAGTCCTTCTCCAATCAGTGAACATGGACTGATGTGATATTCTCCCTTGACCTCCTTTATTTGTCCTTCAAGAAACAGTCCTGAGCTCACCAATTATTCCACTGCTAGCAGTCCATTAGTCCTTCAATGTACTGCACTTAGGGCTCCAATATTCATCCATCTTAGCGCTATCAAAGTACTTCTTGACACGCTGATCTAGGACTACTTTGGGTCACCTAATCGCTTCCCTCCACCAACCTTAAGGCACCCAATGCATCTATCCACCTGGACCCTTCAGATCTGCCCACTTACAATACCATATGGATTGATCTAAGGCTCTAAGTAAACTTCCCTCTGTTCTGCAATAGAGGATCTATTGCACAAATTTTGGTCTCTACTATGTTGCTGCTCAAAACCTTGAAGCTGCTTCATAAATATGCCCCATCTAAGGCTTGTACAATCTGCCCTTTGTTATGCAATTTGAGTCCTCATATTACACAGATATGGGCTCATGGATATTCCCTCATATAGGGCACATTTTTACTATGAAACTCTTCCATCTTTGCATAGATCTTCAGCTCCAAATCTTTCTATTGCTCCATGCCTTGAAATAGACTTATGAATCTGCCTTTTCTCCTTCACTTATGCGAGCCCTATTCTTTGTCCCAGTTGCTCACTTCACAATGCATCTTCATAGACATAACACTACCTTGTTGAGGGTCAGGCTACTTATACCACATAGCAGTCAACCCTTCCTTCACACAGGGTCTCAACCTCCATTTCTTACATTGATCTTGAGTTATATTGCATCGATCTATAGGACTGATCTATAGGAAAACACATCATGAAGGTGCCCTAAACTACCGTATCCAAATGTTTTTTTCATGATCCTTATGAACAAACCTTACCTTAAATCTTCCATCTAACCAATCCATAGTCCTATTACTCATACTTTGCACCATATCTAAGCTTCTTTGAGTTAGTCACATAGGACAATTTCATGGGTTAGTTCTAGGCATCAAAGTCTGCCCATATACGTAGTCATAGCTTGAATTTTTTAGGGCATATAGCTATGCTATATCTAAACCCTTGAGACAACCCAACACTTAGTATTATTGTTCATGAGATAGACCTCTAGACTGTTGGAAATACTGAGAGGGGGGGGGGGGGGGTGAATCAATTTTTCTTTTCAATTATTATTTTTATCAGTTAAATACATTTATAATTGGAACACAGAAATAGATAATAGGAATAGATGCTTTTATTAATGTGATCTTTGCAAAAATCAAGTACATATATATATATATATATATATATATATGGTTTCAATCAGTTGCCAAGCACCAAGTTGGACTCTTTGTGAGGCTTCAACCTCTAGAGCACCAACTTTGTCTTATCAATGCACCAACCTTGAATTTAGGAGCACCAACTCCGAGGACACCGATCCTTTTAGTTCTGAGGCACCAACCTCAAGGGCTCCAACCGTATGTTGTAATTGTCTGGATCTGTTTGGTTGTAATTCTCTGCTCCCAATCCTGCTGGACTTATGATTTACTTATGTCCTCCTGTTCCTTCCACTTCTGCCAGAACTTTGGCTCCCTTTTTTTCTTATAGTTCGCCAGCACTTTAAAACTTTCCTTGTTCTTTGTTTTATATGCCTGATACCCCTGACCTTTGGCTTTCTCCTTGCTTGCTTGAGCTTCTGCTTCCTCAACGCTCTCTCGACCTTTTGGATTCCCTCCTCAGTCGCTTGAGCTTCAGCTTCCTCTGCGCTCGCTCGACCATCTACGTTCGCTTGATTCTTTGGCTTCTCGATCTATGGCTTCCTCTATATATTCGGGTTTACCAATATTCATAGGACATGTTAATCTGAAAGAGAGGCCGAATTAAAATAGAAAATGTTGCATATTAAAACTATATTAGAGAGGCCCTTTTTCAATATTTATACAATAGATTCAACATTTATGGAGGATTTCATAGGAGAGGCTGTACCAACAGGGAGGTCCCACATGCCACGTCACAATCTCAATCGCAATCGCAAGTTCTGGAGGTCTTTTATAAGTCATGCCCAAAACATAGCCGATGGTTGATTCCCCTTCTGGATGCGATATTATATTAACTCCACAACTTTATTGCAATCGGCAGATTTGCACATAACATAGCCAATTCCCCGATACTCGAACACGATATTATTATAAACTATTTTTAATAACTCCGTTGGGTCCATCTATATATATATATATATATATATATATATATATATATATATATATATATATATAGATATTGCATTCAGCGCTTTCAATGTGGCAAGGCTTTACAAGAGGCTTGAGATATGCGACATATGCGATAATATATTAAATCATATTGAAATGGTCCAGTCGGGTTCGTATACATGCACATTTTCCGATGTTTGCCCTTTTCGGATCAATCCTCCACCATAGATCTTACCATCCCATCTGACAGATGATATTACACCCAAAGTTTCAAACAATCCGTTGATCCTCTATCATCGATTACCTCCTGTAAGATCCAATGGTTCACAAGGATTTCAAGTTGACAAATAGCTCAAGGATTACCCACCTGAAAAACGGTTTCCTCTCTCCTCCTCGCTGCTACGTGTCACTCGATAAGTGGAATCGGGAGCTCACCCTTCAATACCACTTCTGCCTCAACTGAAATACCACTCCCTATTGCAAAAATGCTTTCCTCACGATTTAACACCCTCACATCTATGCCATGCGATGACCATTAGATCTGTCAATCTATCGATTGGACGGTTCTCGCTTACTTCGGGTTTAGCTCAAGTTTTTTCAGGTTACCCTCTGTTCCTCAGCGGATTGATCTGGACCATTGATCTCTGAGATCCAACGGCCCTAATTCATTTGGGTCCATAATATATCACATCTATATAATATATATACTACTCCACTCTTTTCTTCTCGTGGTTTCAAATGAATCTTCCTCTATGCTTCTCTTGCTTCATAACCTGCTTCTTTGAGGGCTTCCAATGGACTCTTCCTCTCACTTTTTGGGCATACATTACACGCAATACTCCCAATATGGATCCTCTGATGTGGCTCCTCCTCAATCTTCCTCTCTTACACTTGCTTCTCTTCTTTGCTTTGATAGCTTTGTTGCTCTTTGTTCTTCTGATAGCGGTTTCCCTTGGACATATCTCTCTATGAATTCCGATGACTCTATTTATGTACCTTCGCTAATGCGATCATCTTTCCAGTGGCTATACTCTTGTTCTTCACAAGTATTCTCTGCTTCTACTTGGCTTCATATTGACATTAATGACAATCTATATCAACATAGCCTTCAGTCACACCCGCCCATGTTGTTGTTCCTCTAATTCGAATTTTTGTGCACAAATCTGAGCACAATGACCTTCTTTCAGATGCATATAACCCAAAGATATGTGTCTAACTTCTGAAGAAATGTGGCCTCTTATTTCAGGAATGTTTCAATATATATGTAGTCTCCTAGGGTCTCGACTCTTTTGTATTTGACACATGAATATATAGCGAATATCTGGACATCTGAACAACTCTCGGCATGATAGATCATCCCACACTAGGGTACGACCTATTCACAGAAGTACGACCTCCTTCCTCATGCGTAGATCTGCCCTCTTGAGGAACAAGGGTTCTGGATATCCTTCTCCAAATTTTTGAGCAACATCGAACTTATATCCCAAGTCAGATCAGACTTCTCATGCTCCCTCTTAGCCTCCTTAGCTTACTATGACTGGTGAGGTACTCAGACCTCCTTCTAGGGCTACATCTCTCCCACAAACTTCCTTGATCAAAATGAATTCTTCATTTTATACTTAGCCTTATGCTAAGGCCTCCTTTAAATAGATTTCTCAAGCCTTCTTATGAATTCTCTAAACCTTAGGGTTTCGATCTTCCTTTTAGATTTAGGAATTTAATTTTAATTTCCCTTTAATTTTTCTTTTTGAATTTTAAACCCCAACTAGGTCTAAAACACCTTTACTTGGATATTTCTCTCACAAACCCCTTTTTTTGACCAAAATTCTCACAAACCCCATCTCGGCTTGTAGAATACCTCCCAAGCTACACTTTTCAACGGTGGGTGGCATGGTTTTTCTGAGTTATGACAATGGTTTTTAGCCCAGCTTTGCATTTTTCTGGATGCCATGGTATGTTGGTATGTTTATCTCAGTTTTTAGCTTTGGTTTGATTGATGGATTTCAGAATCTAGGCAGAGGTGGTCTAAAGGTTCATTCCCAAAGGCCTAGGAATCCCTTTACTAGTTGTAGCAGGATACACGGTAAAGCCTGAGGGAGAAGTCATGATTTAGGGCCTAGTGATCTGAGTTTGGATTATAGTCAAACCTAAGAGACTGGTCTTGGTTTAGGGCCTAAAGATTCGAGATTGGATTGTGGTAAATCCTAAGAGACAAGGATATGGAAAATTCCTCAAGGATAGTGATGGATTCCGAATGGAATTCCAAGTTCGGTCCAGTTGTGATCGGAACACCGGTTTTGGTATGATCAAGGTTTGGTAAGGGTGGAGGTGGTTTAACATTTGGATACCCTTAGTTGTTTTCGGATTATTTTATCCATGAGATCCCACATTCATGCTTGGAATATGGCATGGGGTGACCGGCTGAAAGAAATATTTGGTTCAACCATTTCTACGGTCGGGTGGTACGTGCAAGTCCTGAACCTAGTCAGATTTGCCTATGATTAATGAAAGCTAAGTTATCTTGATTTTTCACTTGTTCATATGTGGATTTAACGGCTATTATATCTATGTTATTTACATGGTTTTATGCTGGTTATAAGCATAGTTAATTGAGTGGTTCATGTCATGGTCGTTTCATGCATTTACTTGTAATTGATAAAATGATGGATGAAAAACCCAATTGATGTGATAACAGTTCAAGGGAGAAGATGGTGATCCTTCTTGTCATGATTCATAAGAGTTTTCAGTCATTCATGTTGTGTCTTGTATCCTAGACTTGTAGGTTTCATTGATGCCAAGTGTTGGATAGAATGTCAGTCTTGGTTGGGGATGGCTATGCCTGGTCCTCAAGTTGATTTTTGGTTTATTAGTCTTGTTATCATGTCTTTGATGGATTCTGAAAGTTATAACAAGTTTTGGGTAGTGGCCAGAATTCTGGGCTAGAAACGTGCCTTGAATTCTGTGGATGCTGGCACAAGTCTGCTAGGAAAAGTCCCTGGATGCTGGCTTGTGGGCATGTGAGAGTGTCCAAAGGTCCCTGGATGCTGGCATGCCCATAACTTGAGAGCATCCATAGGTCAAGAGGTTCAAATTATTAGTGGGACCTAGGGGAAGGATGTCTAAGTGGCTGAGATGTCTCCTAGGGGTGTTGTTGCTGATGTGGAAGGTATGGTTGATGTGTTTCGTCGATACCATTTCCTTAAGGTCACCAAGGAGGTTAAATCCCTTCATAGCACCCTCTCTCATCGTAGTTTTACCCTAGTTGGCTAGTTACTTGGGTAGATGTTGAAGGAGGGTGGTTACAGATTGGTACCAGAGTGTGCTTACGCGCTCCTTGGGTGAATGTGTTTGTCATGCATTCATGTCAATTGTACATGTGTCAGTAATACTTGTGTTCTATGTGCTTATTTCATATGCATGGTGTTGGTCATGTCATAGTGATGTCACCATGGGAATAAGTATGTCGTTGTGTGAAGCATGTTGTCATGAGTGTATGACTAGTTATATGTTGTTATATGTCACTTAAATTTGTCATTTTTTATGCATGGTTACATTCTCGTATGTTTGGTTACATTCTTTCATGCTTGGTTACATGTATCATTCCTATAGGTTTGGTTACAAGTATCATCATTCATGCTTGATCATATGCATTTGTGCGTGTGTGTGGTCGATTACGCATTGCTTGTGCATGTCAATGTTTGCATGTCGTCAAGTATATAGTGTTATTATGGTTGTTTTTTTCATGCATATAGTCATGGTATGTGTGTAGTTGATATGGGCATGCATTGATGACTGGACTCTAGCTAGGCTGATGGTTACATGGTTATGTTCTTATGTATCATATTTATATATTATATTATGATTATGTTAAACATGTATCACAATGATTTGACGATATTGTGGATGAGATATCCTCTCTGAACTATGCTAAGGTACGTTGGTTTATTGTGATTTGGTTCAGCTGACACAATATGCCTTGTAAGAGAAAGATCAAAATGAATAGAAAGATGGTAGATTACAAAGAATCTCCTTATGAATTGAATGAGCAATGTGGTGTTGGGCTCTCTTCTGATTTGGAAGATACATTGAGAAGCTTGAAGGAAGAAATAAGGAGTTGTAAGGTGGACAATGACAAAATCATACAGGCACAAGAGAAACAAGCAAAGGTTAATGCAATACTACTTCAGAGTTTTTCAAAATTGCAGTGACAGGGACCACTTTGGATTAGCCATGAGCAAAGAGGAAAGAACTAATGGGGCATGTGGAAACATGTATTATGGTGGTCACAAGTCATACATGGATTACACGGTTAGAGATGGTAGGTTGTTGGACACTCCGGATAAGAGAGGTTATAGACACATGTACTATTCTAGTTTTGGTTCAAACATGCATCATGATCGTCATCGTTATCATCCTTACATGATAAGTGATAGGGAATACTTGCTGCATGAGTTTAAGAAAGAAAATCCACCTACCTTTGATGGAGAGATGAAGAAATTACTTGACATAGATGCATGGTTTCTTGGTATGAGGAAATTATTCAAATTGCATGATTATTTAGAAAACATGAAAGCAAAGATGACCACTTTCAGTCTCAAAGGTAAAGCAGATATTTGGTGGGAAGATGTGAAGAATGCTAAAGGTATACATGAGGACAATTGACTTGGCATGAGTTTGAAATGCTCTTCAAGAAGAAGTATTTATTGGAAAGATACTTTGATGACCGAGCTACAAAATTTTATGATTTGTAGATGGGTTCCATGAAAGATAATGAGTATACTAACATCATCTTGGATCTATTGAGATATGTACCTTACCTCAAGGAGGAGAAGGAAAAGGTTTTGAGATTCATCAGTGGAATACTAGTAGGATACATAGACCAGATTGAGTTCGATGAGCCTAGATCATTGGAGGAGGCCATCCGAAAGTTGAAACATTGTTATGAGAAGTCGAAGCACAAAGTTGAGACTAAGCATGGCTTCAAAAGAAATGAGAAAGCTAAAGGAAAATGGCCACCAAAGCGGGGAAGACAACAAGATAAATGTGAGAATGAAAATTTAGTTCCTTACAAGAGGTTAATTACAATTGATAAAGGACATGGAGAGCAGCAGACCAAAGGCGGTGGTAGTGAACCATTGTAGTGTTGGATAGGTGGTAAGGATCATCATAAGAGGGATTGTTTTTAGTATTAGAGTGGTTGTAGACCCTATATCTACAATGCTCAGGAGGTGCATACAGTTGGTGATGTTGGTCATATTATTCCTCGTATCTATGCAGTTGTGGACAATAGGCAGGTGGATCATCAAGCAATTATCATTGAGATGGACAGTAAGCTTTGTGATCAAGTTGTTTCTATTTTGATTGATCCTGGATATAACTATAGTTATATTAATCCTAACCTAGTGGATAAGTGTGGTTTGATAAAATAAGTGCATGCAAAATCTTGGTTGGTGTAGTTGGATACAAGTACAAAGAAGAGAGTTCACCATTGGGAAAGATCTTGTGCATTTGAGTTAAATGGTATGCCTATAGTAGCACATTTGAATTCACTGCCATTGGGTTCGTATAGTATGATTTTGGGTATGGATTGGCTGTACCTTCACAGGACTAAAGTGGATTTCTTCAACAACAGTGTGTGGATGATAAAAGATAAATTTGCAGGGGAAGAAGAAGCCTGCATAAGTGATGATGGTTACCTCTATGCAGGCTAAGCATAGTTTTAGAAAATGTTGTGTGATGTTTTTAGTGCACATTTATAGCGACAAAGGTAAGGAAGTTGGGGATGCAGATGTTTTGAGCAGATACCCAGTTCTACAACAGTTTCAAGATGTATTTCTTGATGAAATTACAGAGTTGTCACCTCACAGCGAGATAGATGTTTCTATTGAGATGGTGCTAGGGGTAGATCTGAGATCAAAAGAACCTTACCGAATGAGCACACCTGATTTGGTAGTGTTGAATTTCTAGTTAAAGGAGATGCTTGACATGGGATACATTAGGCTAAGTGTATCGCCTTGGCGTGCACCAGTTTCGTTTGTAAACAAGAAAGATGGTACTCAGAGATTGTGCCTTGACTACAAGCAACTAAACAAGGCAATGATTAATAACAAGTACCCATTGCCGAGGATTGATGCTTTTTTTATCAGTTGAAGGGAGCAACAATTTTCTCTAAGATTGATTTGAGATTGGGATACCATCAGGCATGCATCAAGGAAGAGGATATCTTCAAGACTGCGTTCAGGACTAGGTATGGGCATTATGAGTTTGTTGTAGTTCCATTTGGTTTGACTAATGCTCCAGATACATTTATGTGTTTGATGAATAGTGTGCAGTGTCCTTATCTGGACAAGTTTTTTATTGTATTCATTGATGACATACTGGTATATTCTAAAAATGAGGAAGAACATGCTGAGCATTTAGCAACAATGTTGAGATTGCTAAGAGAGTATCAGTTGTATGCTAATTTTATCATGTGCAGCTTCTTATAGAATGAGGTACATTACTTGGGGAATGTTGTCTCCAAGGAAGG
Organism: Pinus tabuliformis; assembly: GCA_031772625.1. NCBI lineage: Eukaryota > Viridiplantae > Streptophyta > Pinopsida > Pinales > Pinaceae > Pinus > Pinus tabuliformis. The sequence continues at coordinate 2,953,511 of CM062819.1, forward strand.
CATAACAGTAGATCCAGAAAAGATAAGGGCCATCATGGAGTGGGCAGCTCCTAAGAAGGTGGATGAGGTGAGATCATTCATGGGATTGGTAAGTTACTGCAGGAGGTTCATCAGGAACTTCTCATGCATTGCATATCCTATCACATCATTGTAGAGGAAAGGTAAGAAGTTCATACAGATAGAAGAATGTGCAGCTAGTTTTGAGCAGCTCAAGCAGTTGTTGACACATTCACGAGTTTGAAAGATTGTAGATCCAGACAAGGAGTTTGTAGTGTGTACACATGCTTGCAAGAGAGGACATGGTGGATTTCTCATGTAAGAGGGACATGTAGTCTGATGTGACTCATGAAAACTGACTGAGCACAAGCATAATTATCCAACACATGATCTTGAGCTAGTAGTGATCAGACATGCATTGAAGATGTGGAAGTACTATCTTATTGGAAGGAGGTTTGTACTGATGAGCGACCAAAGTGGGTTGAGGTATTTGTTTGACCAGTTGAATCTAAATCCCAGGGAAGCTATATGGTTGGCCACCCTCAATGAGTTTGACTTTGAGATCAAATAAATCAAAGGAAAGGAGAAACAGGTTGTAGATGCTTTTAGCAAGAAGGTATAGGAAAATCATATAAAAGCTATGAGATCTTATGGGACAGAGTTAAATGACAGGATCTTGCAAGCAGGACAACAGGATGACAAGTAGATGGAGATCATGCACATGTCACAACAAAATACAGGTATAGGTGTAGGTACAAGTACATGCACAGGTGTGGGTGTAGGTTAAGGTGATTGGGATGCATATTATCATCTCCTGATAGATGGTGTGGTGAGGTTCAGGGATAGGATCTATGTGCCGAACTGCAATGATCTCAAGAAGCTTGTCTTGAGAGAATTTCATGTCAAGCTATACTCGGGTCCCCCGAATATTAGAATACATTGACAGAAGTGAAGAAGTTCTATTATTGGCCAAATCTGAAGAAGGAAGTGGCAGATTTTGTGGCTAGATGTTTATATTGTCAGCAGGTAAAAGAAAAATTTAAGCATCCATGTGGTCTATTGTAGCCTATAGCGATTCCGAAATGGAAATGGGTGGTCATTTCCATGGATTTCATTATAGGTCTTCCGAGGACAGTGAGATAACATGATTCTATTATGGTCATGGTCAACGGGTTGAGAAAGTTAGCCCACTTTATTCCAATGAATACTACATATTCATCCAGTGAGGTAGCACAGGTTTTCATTAGAGAGATAGTGAGATTACATGTTGTTCCGAAGAAGATTGTGTCATACAGGGATGAAAATTTCACTTCCAAGTTCTGGAATGATGTATTTGTAGGTTTGGGTATAGAGTTGGCCTTAAGTAAAGTTATCATCTACAGACAGATGGACATTTAGAGAGTGTCAACATGATCTTGGAGGATATGCTGAGGATGTATGTGATGCACCAATAGGGGAAATGGGAAGAGTATCTTCCATTGGTCGAGTTTGCATACAACAATGGTTATCAGGAGTCATTGAGGATGAATCCTTTTGAGGCATTGTATGGATGGAGTTGGAATATTCCCATCACGTGGAGTGATCCATTGAACAAAATACTTATTGGACTAGATATCTTCGCAGATATGGAACAAGAAATGCAGGTTATAAAGAAGAACCTAAAGGAAACACAGGATAGACAGAAGAGCTACCCATACCGATACAAGGTATTTAAGGAGTTTCAAGTTGGGGAGCATGTGTATTTGTGCATCAAGGCCAATAAAAGCTCTATGAGGTTTGGATCATGTGCCAAGTTGGAAACATGGTATTGTGGGCTTTTTTAGATCCTTGGGAGGATTGGACCAGTGGCCTATCAACTTGCATTACCTCCAACAGTGAAAGTCCATAATTTTTTCCATATTTCATTGCTTAAGAGGCATATAAAGGATGTTTATCATGTTATTGATTGGTCTGTATTGTAGGTGCAACAAGAAGGAGAGTTCCAGCTGAAGCCTTAGTGCATATTGCAATGAAAGCATCTCATGCTCAAGAATAGAGGCATAGACAATGTTAAAGTGCACTGGAAGTACTTTGGGGCAGAAGAAGCTACATGGGAGATGGTATATCAAATGCGGGTCTTGTATCCTTCGTTGTTTTCTAGTTGAGGTAAACCAATTTTTTTTTGATGTTTGGTATATATTTGGAATATATTTTGTGTTAGCCTTGCAAGGTAACCATCATTTTTCATAACAGTCGGCCAGCTTGGCCAGAAAGCGACGTGCATTGGCATAAGGGCCAGGGGAGCGAGAATTAAGGGGTGAAGTTGATTGTTGATGTACTCTCATATTAAATAAAAACATATCTTTTCGTAAGGAGATTATAGGTACACTTTGTGTTGTGAATGTGCTTGCATGATTTGAGTCAAATTTGGAAAACACTCTCTTTATTATGCTTAAACAAAACAACTACATGCACATAAGAAAGTTTACATATACAAGTCATCGATCAAGCCGCTGCAATCAAAGCTTCCATAATCAATTAAGTTCATAAGCATAAAGCATGACATCATCAACTTGATAAAAGTAATATTCTGTAACAACATTTCACATCATGTAATCAAAGCAATCAAGTTAAGGACGCTACAAATCAAGCATTTCAAACCAAGACGACATCAACATTATCAACACTTTTTGTATCACTTGCAGATACACATTTTTTAATTCAATTGTACGGGTGCGATCTCAGTTGTAACCGACACCCTAATTTGCATTGTTAAGGTGAATACATTAAGTCAAGTAAGTCTTCAATTAAGCCATCACGATTGAACTTGTCATTTGTCACTTGGGTGGATTTTCATCAGTGTTCAACACCCTTCCTTTTTTAAAATCAGCACATTTAGTGAGTACATTCAAGAAAGCACAAAGTCTCAGTAATCAATCAAGCAAGTTAAAGAAAGCCATCTAGAAAGCAATCGTCATTCAAAGAAAGCGAGCATGAGAGAAAGAAGGTGTGAGTTCAAACAATCAATTGTTAAAAAAATTTCAAGCGAGTGTGCAACAATCAATCGAACATCAAGCGAGCGATTTCTAAAAATCCAGCAAACATTAAAAGTAAGCAAGCGTGATTTCAAACAAGTTCGCATGGTGAAAAGCATTCAGTTATTATAGATTCTTAACAATTTGATCCTCTCAACTACTAAAGACATAGTGCAAATCAGCAAAACAACTCTTGCTGACATTCAAGTGCATATTCAACATGCACATGAAATGATTGAGTTCCTTCAACTAGGGTTGCAACTACAGAGAAATGAGTTGCAAGAGAAGCGTGTTGCTTCCAAGTCTTTGACCAATCCAGAGACAGCTGATCATTCAACTTCATTCATCCAACCAGCTTCAAGTGTTGAAGTTGTTCTAGTTCAAATTTCTTCTAAACCCATTATCAATCCATGGGAAGAAATTCAAAGTAATCGAAATCGACGTGGCTTAGGATATGTCAAAGGTAATGACAACTTACATATCCCTGATTATTCAAAGCCCATTCATTTCATCAGTGTCTGATTACTTGAACAAATCACCTCAGCAAGTTCTCAGCAACTTGTAGACTGACGTCAATGCACACAAGTTGCAGTTGCAAACAAACAGAAATGCACACAAACTCAAGTTGCAAACAAACCGAAATGTTCTCATTGTCAAAGAACCAGTCATCTAGAAAATCAATGTTTTGGTCTCCATCCTTGTAGCCATTGCAGCAAATCAAATCATACATCAGAGAAATGTTGCAACCAACGACAGTCAGCCAAATTAAAGATAAATTATTCATGGATTGATCCTTGGGAATGGTCATCCATAGCCAGAATATTGTACAAGTTTTACAATCAGATTCACTCACACATATTGCAACCAACAGTCAATTGAAGATGGTACTCTCATGCACCTGAAAGCGGGAGTACCACAGTGAAACTCTCCTACACCTGAAGGGGGGAGTTCAGATATAATTTGGAGAATATTGCCTCTCCTTTCAGGTGACAAAGGGGGGAAAATGTCAATGAAATTGAAAAGTGGTTTTCAGACTGAAAGTCTCAACAACATCAGCGAAGCAACCAGTGGGCGATCATCATCAACAAATACGCTAGTGGGCGTTCATCAAATTATGTCAGTGGACAACAGATGTTGTTTTCAAGCAAAGGACAGTTGGATCCTTTTGTGGCTTGGCACATGATGGATTTTTCAAGTGACATTCATAGATAAATCAGTCATGCAACTGACTCATGGTCTCTTCATATTTCAATTTCTTCAACATCCAGCTTTGGCGGTTTTTCATGCAAATGTTTTTTGAGGATCAACTTGAGAACTTGGAAGATGGTTCCTTGTTCATTTTGGATTTATCATTGGGGGGGGAATGTTAGCCTCACTCTCTTAAAAATAAATAATAAATCCAATTATTAAATTAAATAAATAAAATCATGAGAATTCCTCAAACTAAGGAGTCTAGTTTGGATGAGAGATCCTCTCCAACTAGCTCTCCTAAATTAGTGTGTAAGTTGAGAAATTGTCTCAACCAAGTGAGTCTAAGATAGACGCACTATCTTAAGACCACTTAATCATGTATTTAAATGTATTATTAAATTATTTGAATAATGAGAATTACATGAGCAAGAGAGACCACATGATGGCTCTCTGCCTTTTCCACAAGTTTAATTTTTGTGTGTTAATTTGTTGTGCATATGGTTATATGGTTTTGTGATTCTTCTTCATTTTTATGAGGTTTTGGAATATCTATATATGTATATGGATGTAAATACCAGCATGAGCTACGTTATAAAGCTTCAATAAGCGGTCTAGTTGTTATCTTGTCATGTTGTCATGATGTTTTGGTTTTGAGCAGGTCTTTCATTGTAAATACTGCAACAAGCTAAATTATAAAGCTCCATGGGAAGTATGTTTTCTTTTCAGCGGCTTTGCTAAGGTCTTGGTGTGGTTCACCAAGGATGATGTTCCCCAAGGGGGAGGGTTCTATAACAACCCTGGTGAAAAATTCGTGTAATAAAAGTTAATAAAGGAAAAATAAGACCACGATTAAGGGACACTTATTCTATGCTGAATGTTGGGCAAATATATCCTAGTGGGCATCAATGGATGTGTTATGGCTAAGGAAATTGGCAAAGGCATTAAAAGGCAAAAAAGCATTTTTGGCACATTTATTTATGAAAATAAAGATAATTAGGAGAAAAGTAAGGTGAAATATCACAGGTTGCTGTGAGGAGGAAATTGAAGGAAAATAATGGAAAATGAAGAAATTAGAGGCCTCATTAATAAAAAGGCTTCTAAGGATCATTTGGTAACCTTTTTTTAGTTCAATTTTTGGAGCTCTCTCATTATTCTCTCTCTCTCACTCACTCTTGGCCACTTAGAGTTTTCTTGGAGCACTTTATCTTTGGATCAAGGAAAGGAAAGCAAGCAAAGGGAAGGGAAGGAAAGCAAGGATCAAGGAAGGAAGAGGAGGACCAAGAAGCTTCAATAGGAATAATTGCAAGTAACATATTGTGTGTTTGATTTACTAGCTGGTTTTGAAATTCATGGCTTTTCATGCTGGTGTATGGTTCTCCTGTTGTCAATGACATGATTTTTCAAGTTTATGACAGTGGTTTTCAGCCTAGCCTTCCCTTTTTCCGGATGTGATGGTATGTTGGGATGTTTATCTTGGTTTTGAGCTTTGGTTTTTCAGATGGATTTTAGAATTCGAGGCAGAGGTTCTCTCAAGGTTCATTCTTTAAAGCTTAGGAATCCATTGATTGGTTTTGGCAAGATAGATGGTAAAGCTTGAGGTAGAAGTCTCAGTTTAGGACATAGTTATCCAGGTTTGGATTGCGGTAAACCCTGAGAGATTCATCTTGGTTTAGGTCCTAATGATCCGGGATTTGATTGCGGTAAATCCTGAGAGACAAGAAGATGAAAAATTCCTCAAGGATAGTGATGGATTCCATATGTCATTCCAAGTTTGGTTCGGTTGTGATTGGAGCATTGGTTTTGGTGTGATCACGGTTTGGTGAGGGTGGAGGTGGTTTAACCTTTGGATAACCTTGGTTTTTTTGGATCGATTTATCCATGAGAAATATCACATTAATGCTTAGAATATGGCATGGGGGTGACTAGCTGAAAGAAAGATTTGGTTCAGCCATGTCTACGGTCAGGTGCTACAAGGAAATATCGAACATAGTCTTATTTTCTTATGACTAATGAAAGCTACGTTCTCTTGCTTTTGCATTTGTTTATATGTGGATTTAATGGTTGCTATATCTCTATTATTTACATGGTTGTATGCTGGTTATAAGCATGGTTAATTGACTAGTTCATGTCATGGTCATTTCATGTATTTAGTTGTAAGTGTTAAAATGATGGATGGAAGACCTAATTGTTGTCATAAAATTTCAAGGGAGAAGGCGGTGATCCTTCTTGTCATGTTTCATAAGTGTTTTCAGTCATTCATGCTCTGTCTTGTATCCTAGACTTGTAGGTTGCATTGATGCCAAGTGTTTGACAGAATGCCAGTCCAAGTTGGGGATGGTCAGGCCTAGTCCTAAGGTTGTTTTTTGGTTTATTAGTCTTGTTATCATGTCTTTCATGGATTCTTAAAGGTATAAAAATTTATGGGCGGTGGCCAGAATTCTAGGCTAGAAACGTGCCTTGAATTTTGTGGATGTTGGCACAGTTTTGCTGGGAAAATTCCCTAGATGTTGGCTTGCTGGCCCGTGAGAGCGTCCAAAGGTCCTTAGATGCTGACATGCCCATAGCATGAGAGAATACAAAGGTAAAGAGGTCTAAAATATCAGTGGGACTGAGGGGCATGATGTATGAGAGTTTGAGATGTCTCTTGGGGGTGTTTTTGCTGATGTGGAAGGTATGTTTAATTTGTTTCATCGATTCCATTTCCTTAAGGTCACTAAGGAGGTTGAATCCCTTCATAGTGGCCTCTCTTGTCATATGTTTACCCTAATTTGTAGTTACTTGGGTAGATGTGGGAGGAGGTTGGCTACACCAGGTACAACACACTACCCATCACCGATGTCACGATGCAAGCGATGAGGGTGAAATCCAGTTCAAAATATGAAGCAAGAGCTTCACCTGGCACTCCTCCTAAGGGCTTCTTACTGAACTTATTGTGTGGAAACATTTTGGCATAATTTCCCAGCTCATGACAATGAAAACTGTTACACAGTAATTTGTCACCATTGGTCACCGTCCCTATCATCCCTGTTTCCGTACGTTGGAGGACGCATTTCGGGACCTGTGAGCAGTGACATAACCTAAAAACACTTGCATTATGTTCACCTGAGTATGTACTTCATGTTCCCTGAAGACACCTTCTGCAAATTATCCCTGAAAAGTGCTCTTTTTCCATTGGCGCAGGTCCACAGTGTCTTACCCGCGCCAATCACTGAGATCCTCAAAAGGGGGTGCGACCATTGGCGCTCTGTCTTAGAACAACACCCGCGCCAACCAAGTTTGGTAATGATTTTTTACAAACGCGCGCCCATATGTTTTTCCCTTCAGATCATGAAGTCTTTTGAGGATAAAATCCATCTGATAGAGGTCGATAGTCATCATCTATCCTTGACATCTATCCACAGCAGCTTTTCAGAGATAATGTCAATCCACAATGGGTGTCCTGGTGCATTGAATCTTCCTCCCTTCTCCATCTATAAAAGTCTGTCCTCATGCATTAGACAAGCTAGTCTTCAGTAATGCTAGTTGTGATTATGCTTGTCTTGAGTGATAGTAAGAGTCTTGAAGCATAGGGAGGTTATGCTGCCGGAAATCTGAGAGAGAAGAGGCCTACTGCAAGACATACATAGCTGCTCGCCCAGCCAGAGGAGAGGTTCAACGTCAGAACCTTGGTTGTATCTTTCTCTGTCTATTATTCATTAATAAACGACTGCTGTTATGGTTCCAATCTCATTGTTTATTATGATGATGTTTGATTTATTTCCTTTCTGACTGAAATATAGTTGTACTTTGGTGGATTTTATGCTTGTATTCGCTTCGTTCTTTGCATGTGCAGGTGTCCGTTCCCGAGGATTGCAAGGATTGTGACCTGCTGGAGCAAGGGAACGGGAGTATCAACTCTGCTTCGACATTAGCGTTGGACTCCAGGTTGGTTCTCGTAATCCACCTTCAGTATACAACTAGGATTTTGCATAGTAGCGTGAAGTGATTGTGGCTACATTTTAGGCTAGTGGGATCGCCTCTGTCCACCTATCCAACAATTTGGTGACTTATTTTTTACTTTGTTGGTGCATTTTTTAATCTGACAGTCGTGCCAGTTGGCGCATGTTTACTTGTGGGACCTCCGTTTGAAATTCATTTAACAAATTGATTCAAGGGCAACCTTTGTTAAGTTCCAATGCGTTGTTAGTTTCATTCAGTTTATTTTACAGTTTATCTTCAATTATGTTTCAGTTTTTTGGTCCTACCGTATGTGATCTCTCAAAACTTCCTAAATGCAAACTATATGCCAAAATTATATCATTTCATTCAATGAATTCTATCTACAGGAGAGTTGAGATCTTTACACAAACAAAATGATCACTAAGCAATCAACAAAGATCCTAATGCAGCTAATAACAAGAAATGAAAATTTTTCCTTTTTCTTTTTAAAAGCGACAAATAACAATAAATGCTAACTAATATGATGCAAAAAGATCTTTTGTTTTTCTTTCTTTTAAGATGGCATAATGCATTTAAACAAATCTCAAGAGATATTCACAAGCATAAACAAACAAAATTCACTCAATGGAAATAGAACCAATTCTGAAACACCAAGATGAACTGTCAAAGCAAGGAAAAACACAAAGACTTTCAATGAACCATGTGATCTAAGTTCAAATGAAGTCAAGCAAAATCCAAACAAGCTAGAGGTGAATCGCTCGAAGCATAGAATAACAAGCTTTAACAACCACTAGATAGGTGTGGAAAACAACCAAAAAGTTGACTTGAAAATCAAAGAACCGAAACTTCCCACAGAAGGCTCAACATGCGAAGCCACTAGATGTTCTAGGGCTGGAATACAAAATCGATAGAAATAAGCAAACAACTGAAGGATAAAGGAAAAAACCAGTCAAACGGAGGTCCCACACTTCCAGAAGCTGCAAAGGATATAAAAAGACAAAAATCTGAGTTTAAAGAGCTTCCAACAAACACACTGGCAAAATTCACAGGGTTGGCGCGACTGTCAGCCTGCAACTTGCGCTACCAAAAGATTGGCGCGGGTTGCTGTTTGGCAACATGCGCCAACTGGCACGACTGTCAGATTAAAAAACGCACCAACAAAGTTTGCTGGCCTAAAAAATAAATAAACCGACCCAGGGGCGAGCTGACAGTGCTCAAACGGATCAAACAGTAAATAACAATTTTAAAACTGACCCAGACAGCTCATTTACTCAAGTAAGCAAGAGAAAACTAACATGCAAGACAAACTCCAAATAACGCCTCCCCAGTGGAGTCGCCAAATTGTTGGATAGGTAAATCCCCTCTGCGGACAGAGGCGATCCCACTAGCCTAAAATGGGTCTAGCCACAATCACTTCACGCTACTATGCAAAATCCTAGTTGTATACTGAAGGTGGATTACGAGAACCAACCTGGAGTCCAACGCTAATGTCGAAGCAGAGTTGATACTCCCGTTCCCTTGCTCCAGCAGGTCACAATCCTTGCAATCCTCGGGAACGGACACCTGCACATGCAAAGAACGAAGCGAATACAAGCATAAAATCCACCAAAGTACAACTATATTTCAGTCAGAAAGGAAATAAATCAAACATCATCATAATAAACAATGAGATTGGAACCATAACAGCAGTCGTTTATTAATGAATAATAGACAGAGAAAGATACAACCAAGGTTCTGACGTTGAACCTCTCCTCTGGCTGGGCGAGCAGCTATGTATGTCTTGCAGTAGGCCTCTTCTCTCTCAGATTTCCGGCAGCATAACCTCCCTATGCTTCAAGACTCTTACTATCACTCAAGACAAGCATAATCACAACTAGCATTACTGAAGACTAGCTTGTCTAATGCATGAGGACAGACTTTTATAGATGGAGAAGGGAGGAAGATTCAATGCACCAGGACACCCATTGTGGATTGACATTATCTCTGAAAAGCTGCTGTGGATAGATGTCAAGGATAGATGATGACTATCGACCTCTATCAGATGGATTTTATCCTCAAAAGACTTCGTGATCTGAAGGGAAAAAACATATGGGCGCGCGTTTGTCAAAAATCATTACCAAACTTGGTTGGCGCGGGTGTTGTTCTAAGACAGAGCACCAATGGTCGCACCCCCTTTTGAGGATCTCAGTGATTGGTGCGGGTAAGACACTGTGGACCTGCGCCAATGGAAAAAGAGCACTTTTCAGGGATAATTTGTAGAAGGTGTCTTCAGGGAACATGAAGTACATACTCAGGGGAACATAATGCAAGTGTTTTTAGGTTATGTCACTGCTCACAGGTCCCAAAATGCGTCCTCCAACGTACGGAAACAGGGATGATAGGGACGGTGACCAATGGTGACAAATTACTGTGTAACAGTTTTCATTGTCATGAGCTGGGAAATTATGCCAAAATGTTTCCACACAATAAGTTCAGTAAGAAGCCCTTAGGAGGAGTGCCAGGTGAAGCTCTTGCTTCATATTTTGAACTGGATTTCACCCTCATCGCTTGCATGGTGACATCGATGATGGGTAGTGTGTTGTACCTGGTGTAGCCAACCTCCTCCCACATCTACCCAAGTAACTACAAATTAGGGTAAACATATGACAAGAGAGGCCACTATGAAGGGATTCAACCTCCTTAGTGACCTTAAGGAAATGGAATTGATGAAACAAATTAAACATACCTTCCACATCAGCAAAAACACCCCCAAGAGACATCTCAAACTCTCATACATCATGCCCCTCAGTCCCACTGATATTTTAGACCTCTTGACCTTTGTATTCTCTCATGCTATGGGCATGTCAGCATCTAGGGACCTTTGGACGCTCTCACGGGCCAGCAAGCCAACATCTAGGGAATTTTCCCAGCAAAACTGTGCCAACATCCACAAAATTCAAGGCACGTTTCTAGCCTAGAATTCTGGCCACCGCCCATAAATTTTTATACCTTTAAGAATCCATGAAAGACATGATAACAAGGCTAATAAACCAAAAAACAACCTTAGGACTAGGCTTGACCATCCCCAACCTGGACTGGCATTCTGTCAAACACTTGGCATCAATGCAACCTACTAGTCTAGGATACAAGACAGAGCATGAATGACTGAAAACACTTATGAAACATGACAAGAAGGATCACCGCCTTCTCCCTTGAAATTTTATGACAACAATTAGGTCTTCCATCCATCATTTTAACACTTACAAGTAAATACATGAAATGACCATGACATGAACTAGTCAATTAACCATGCTTATAACCAGCATACAACCATGTAAATAATAGAGATATAGAAACCATTAAATCCACATATAAACAAATGCAAAAGCAAGAGAACGTAGATTTCATTAGTCATAAGAAAATAAGACTAGGTTCGATATTTCCTTGTAGCACCTGACCGTAGACATGGCTGAACCAAATCTTTCTTTCAGCTAGTCACCCCCATGCCATATTCCAAGCATTAATGTGATATTTCTCATGGATAAATCGATCCAAAAAAACCAAGGTTATCCAGAGGTTAAACCACCTCCACCCTCACCAAACTGTGATCACACCAAAACCAATGCTCCAATCACAACCGAACCAAACTTGGAATGACATATGGAATCCATCACTATCCTTGAGGAATTTTTCATCTTCTTGTCTCTCAGGATTTACCACAATAAAATCCCGGATCATTAGGCCCTAAACCAAGATGAATCTCTCAGGGTTTACCGCAATCCAAACCTGGATAACTATGTCCTAAACTGAGACTTCTACCTCAAGCTTTACCATCTATCCCGCCAAAACCAATCAATGGATTCCTAAGCTTTAAAGAATGAACCTTGAGAGAACCTTTGCCTCAGATTCTAAAATCCATCTGAAAAACCAAAGCTCAAAACCAAGATAAACATCCCAACATACCATCACATCCAGAAAAAGGGAAGGCTAGGCTGAAAACCACTGTCATAAACTTGAAAAATCATGTCATTGACAACAAGAGAACCATACACCTGCATGAAAAGCCATGAATTTCAAAACCAGCTAGTAAATCAAACACACAATATGTTACTTGCAATTATTCCTATTGAAGCTTCTTGATCCTCCTCTTCCTTCCTTGATCCTTGCTTTCCTTCCCTTCCCTTTGCTTGCTTTCCTTTCCTTGATCCAAAGATAAAGTGCTCCAAGAAAACTCTAAGTGGCCAAGAGTTAGTGAGAGAGAGAGAATAATGAGAGAGCTCCAAAAATTGAACTAAAAAAAGGTTACCAACTGATCCTTAGAAGCCTTTTTATTAATGAGGCCTCTAATTTCTTCATTTTCCATTATTTTCCTTCAATTTCCTCCTCACAGCAACCTGTGATATTTCACCTTACTTTTCTCCTAATTATCTTTATTTTCATAAATAAATGTGCCAAAAATGCTTTTTTGCCTTTTAATGCCTTTGCCAATTTCCTTAGCCATAACACATCCATTGATGCCCACTAGGATATATTTGCCCAACATTCAGCATAGAATAAGTGTCCCTTAACCGTGGTCTTATTTTTCCTTTATTAACTTTTATTACACAAATTTTTCACCAAGGTTGTTATAGAACCCTCCCCCTTGGGGAACATCATCCTTGGTGAACCACACCAAGACCTTAGCAAAGCCGCTGAAAAGAAAACATACTTCCCATGGAGCTTTATAATTTAGCTTGTTGCAGTATTTACAATGAAAGACCTGCTCAAAACCAAAACATCATGACAACATGACAAGATAACAACTAGACCGCTTATTGAAGCTTTATAACGTAGCTCATGCTGGTATTTACATCCATATACATATATAGATATTCCAAAACATCATAAAAATGAATAAGAATCACAAAACCATATAACCATATGCACAACAAATTAACACACAAAAATTAAACTGGTGGAAAAGGCAGAGAGCCATCATGTGGTCTCTCTTGCTCATGTAATTCTCATTATTCAAATAATTTAATAATACATTTAAATACATGATTAAGTGGTCTTAAGATAGTGCATCTATCTTAGACTCACTTGGTTGAGACAATTTCTCAACTTACACACTAATTTAGGAGAGCTAGTTGGAGAGGATCTCTCATCCAAACTAGACTCCTTAGTTTGAGGAATTCTCGTGATTTTATTTATTTAATTTAATAATTGGATTTATTATTTATTTTTAAGAGAGTGAGGCTAACATTCCACCCCCAATGATAAATCCAAAATGAACAAGGAACCATCTTCCAAGTTCTCAAGTTGATCCTCAAAAAACATTTGCATGAAAAACCGCCAAAGCTGGATGTTGAAGAAATTGAAATATGAAGAGACCATGAGTCAGTTGCATGACTGATTTATCTATGAATGTCACTTGAAAAATCCATCATGTGCCAAGCCACAAAAGGATCCAACTGTCCCTTTCTTGAAAACAACATCTGGTGTCCACTGACGCAATTTGATGAACGCCCACTGGTTGCTTCGCTGATGTTGTTGAGACTTTCAGTCTGACAACCACTTTTCAATTTCATTGACATTTTCCCCCCTTTTTCACCTGAAAGGAGAGGCAATATTCTCCAAATTATATCTGAACTCCCCCCTTCAGGTGTAGGAGAGTTTCACTGTGGTACTCCCGCTTTCAGGTGCATGAGAGTACCATCTTCAATTGACTGTTGGTTGCAATATGTGTGAGTGAATCTGATTGTAAAACTTGTACAATATTCTGGCTATGGATGACCATTCCCAGGGATCAATCCATGAATAATTTATCTTTAATTTGGCTGACTGTCATTGGTTGCAACATTTCTCTGATGTATGATTTGATTTGCTGCAATGTCTACAAGGATGGAGACCAAAACATTGATTTTCTAGATGACTGGTTCTTTGACAATGAGAACATTTTGGTTTGTTTGCAACTTGAGTTTGTGTGCATTTCTGTTTGTTTGCAACTGCAACTTGTGTGCATTGACGTCAGTCTACAAGTTGCTGAGAACTTGCTGAGGTGATTTGTTCAAGTAATCCGACACTGATGAAATGAATGGGCTTTGAATAATCAGGGATATGTAAGTTGTCATTACCTTTGACATATCCTAAGCCACATCGATTTCGATTACTTTGAATTTCTTCCCATGGATTGATAATGGGTTTGGAAGAAAGTTGAACTAGAACAACTTCAACACTTGAAGCTGGTTGGATGAATGAAGTTGAATGATCAGCTGTCTCTGGATTGGTCAAAGACTTGGAAGCAACACGCTTCTCTTGCAACTCATTTCTCTGTAGTTGCAACTCTAGTTGAAGGAACTCAATCATTTCATGTGCATGTTGAATATGCACTTGAATGTCAGCAAGAGTTGTTTTGCTGATTTGCACTATGTCTTTAGTAGTTGAGAGGATCAAATTGTTAAGAATCTATAATAACTGAATGCTTTTCACCATGCGAACTTGTTTGAAATCACGCTCGCTTACTTTTAATGTTTGCTGGATTTTTAGAAATCGCTCGCTTGATGTTCGATTGATTGTTGCACACTCGCTTGAAATTTTTTTAACAATTGATTGTTTGAACTCACACCTTCTTTCTCTCATGCTCGCTTTCTTTGAATGACGATTGCTTTCTAGATGGCTTTCTTTAACTTGCTTGATTGATTACTGAGACTTTGTGCTTTCTTGAATGTACTCACTAAATGTGCTGATTTTAAAAAAGGAAGGGTGTTGAACACTGTCGAAAATCCACCCAAGTGACAAATGACAAGTTCAATCGTGATGGCTTAATTGAAGACTTACTTGACTTAATGTATTCACCTTAACAATGCAAATTAGGGTGTCGGTTACAACTGAGATCGCACCCGTACAATTGAATTAAAAAATGTGTATCTGCAAGTGATACAAAAAGTGTTGATAATGTTGATGTCGTCTTGGCTTGAAATGCTTGATTTGTAGCATCCTTAACTTGATTGCTTTGATTACATGATGTGAAATGTTGTTACAGAATATTACTTTTATCAAGTTGATGATGTCACGCTTTATGCTTATGAACTTAACTGATTATGGAAGCTTTGATTGCAGCGGCTTGATCGATGACTTGTATATGTAAACTTTCTTATGTGCATGTAGTTGTTTTGTTTAAGCATAATAAAGAGAGTGTTTTCCAAATTTGACTCAAATCATGCAAGCACATTCACAACACAAAGTGTACCTATAATCTCCTTACGAAAAGATATGTTTTTATTTAATATGAGAGTACATCAACAATCAACTTCACCCCTTAATTCTCGCTCCCCTGGCCCTTATGCCAATGCACGTCGCTTTCTGGCCAAGCTGGCCGACTGTTATGAAAAACGATGGTTACCCTGCAAGGCTAACACAAAATATATTCCAAATATATACCAAACATCAAAAAAAAATTGGTTTAGCTCAACTAGAAAACAACGAAGGATACAAGACCCGCATTTGATATACCATCTCCCATGTAGCTTCTTCTGCCCCAAAGTACTTCCAATGCACTTTAACATTCTCTATGCCTCTATTCTTGAGCATGAGATGCTTTCATTGCAATATGCACTAAGGCTTCAGCTGGAACTCTCCTTCTTGTTGCACCTACAATACAGACCAATCAATAACATGATAAACATCCTTTATATGCCTCTTAAGCAATGAAATATGGAAAAAATTATGGACTTTCACTGTTGGAGGTAATGCAAGTTGATAGGCCACTGGTCCAATCCTCCCAAGGATCTAAAAAAGCCCACAATACCATGTTTCCAACTTGGCACATGATCCAAACCTCATAGAGCTTTTATTGGCCTTGATGCACAAATACACATGCTCCCCAACTTGAAACTCCTTAAATACCTTGTATCGGTATGGGTAGCTCTTCTGTCTATCCTGTGTTTCCTTTAGGTTCTTCTTTATAACTTGCATTTCTTGTTCCATATCTGCGAATATATCTAGTCCAATAAGTATTTTGTTCAATGGATCACTCCACGTGATGGGAATATTCCAACTCCATCCATACAATGCCTCAAAAGGATTCATCCTCAATGACTCCTGATAACCATTGTTGTATGCAAACTCGACCAATGGAAGATACTCTTCCCATTTCCCCTATTGGTGCATCACATACATCCTCAGCATATCCTCCAAGATCATGTTGACACTCTCTAAATGTCCATCTGTCTGTAGATGATAACTTTACTGAAGGCCAACTCTATACCCAAACCTACAAATACATCATTCCAGAACTTGGAAGTGAAATTTTCATCCCTGTATGACACAATCTTCTTCGGAACAACATGTAATCTCACTATCTCTCTAATGAAAACCTGTGCTACCTCACTGGATGAATATGTAGTATTCATTGGAATAAAGTGGGCTAACTTTCTCAACCCGTTGACCATGACCATAATAGAATCATGTTATCTCACTGTCCTCGGAAGACCTATAATGAAATCCATGGAAATGACCACCCATTTCCATTTCGGAATCGCTATAGGCTACAATAGACCACATGGATGCTTAAATTTTTCTTTTACCTGCTGACAATATAAACATCTAGCCACAAAATCTGCCACTTCCTTCTTCAGATTTGGCCAATAATAGAACTTCTTCACTTCTGTCAATGTATTCTAATATTCGGGGGACCCGAGTATAGCTTGACATGAAATTCTCTCAATACAAGCTTCTTGAGATCATTGCAGTTCGACACATAGATCCTATCCCTGAACCTCACCACACCATCTATCAGGAGATGATAATATGCATCCCAATCACCTTAACCTACACCCACACCTGTGCATGTACTTGTACCTACACCTATACCTGTATTTTATTGTGACATGTGCATGATCTCCATCTACTTGTCATCCTGTTGTCCTGCTTGCAAGATCCTGTCATTTAACTCTGTCCCATAAGATCTCATAGCTTTTATATGATTTTCCTATACCTTCTTGCTAAAAGCATCTACAACCTGTTTCTCCTTTCCTTTGATTTATTTGATCTCAAAGTCAAACTCATTGAGGGTGGACAACCATATAGCTTCCCTGGGATTTAGATTCAACTGGTCAAACAAATACCTCAACCCACTTTGGTCGCTCATTAGTACAAACCTCCTTCCAATAAGATAGTACTTCCACATCTTCAATGCATGTCTGATCACTACTAGCTCAAGATCATGCGTTGGATAATTATGCTTGTGCTCAGTCAGTTTTCATGAGTCACATCAGACTACATGTCCCTCTTACATGAGAAATCCACCATGTCCTCTCTTGCAAGCATGTGTACACACTACAAACTCCTTGTCTGGATCTACAATCTTTCAAACTCGTGAATGTGTCAACAACTGCTTGAGCTGCTCAAAACTAGCTGCACATTCTTCTATCTGTATGAACTTCTTACCTTTCCTCTACAATGATGTGATAGGATATGCAATGCATGAGAAGTTCCTGATGAACCTCCTGCAGTAACTTACCAATCCCATGAATGATCTCACCTCATCCACATTCTTAGGAGCTGCCCACTCCATGATGGCCCTTATCTTTTCTGGATCTACTGTTATGCCTTCCTTGGAGACAACATTCCCCAAGTAATGTACCTCATTCTATAAGAAGCTGCACATGATAAAATTAGCATACAACTGATACTCTCTTAGAAATCTCAACATTGTTGCTAAATGCTCAGCATGTTCTTCCTCATTTTTAGAATATGCTAGTATGTCATCAATGAATACAATAAAAAACTTGTCCAGATAAGGACACTGCACACTATTCATCAAACACATAAATGTATCTGGAGCATTAGTCAAACCAAATGGAACTACAACAAACTCATAATGCCCATACCTAGTCCTGAACGCAGTCTTGAAGATATCCTCTTCCTTGATGCATGCCTGATGGTATCCCAATCTCAAATCAATCTTAGAGAAAATTGTTGCTCCCTTCAACTGATAAAAAAAGCATCAATCCTCGGCAATGGGTACTTGTTATTAATCATTGCCTTGTTTAGTTGCTTGTAGTCAAGGCACAATCTCTGAGTACCATATTTCTTCTTTACAAACAAAACTGGTGCACGCCAAGGCGATACACTTAGCCTAATGTATCCCATGTCAAGCATCTCCTTTAACTAGAAATTCAACACTACCAAATCAGGTGTGCTCATTCGGTAAGGTTCTTTTGATCTCAGATCTACCCCTAGCACCATCTCAACAGAAACATCTATCTCGCTGTGAGGTGACAACTCTGTAATTTCATCAAGAAATACATCCTGAAACTGTTGTAGAACTGGGTATCTGCTCAAAACATCTGCATCCCCAACTTCCTTACCTTTGTCGCTATAAATGTGCACTAAAAACATCACACAACATTTTCTAAAACTATGCTTAGCCTGCATAGAGGTAACCATCATCACTGATGCAGGCTTCTTCTTCCCCTGCAAATTTATCTTTTATCATCCACACACTCTTGTTGAAGAAATCCACTTTAGTCCTGTGAAGGTACAGCCAATCCATACCCAAAATCATACTATACGAACCCAATGGCAGTGAATTCAAATGTGCTACTGTTAGGGTCCCACCCTAACCCCCTTATTTATGTCATGGGATCACGTCATAGTCAAGAGTCAATAAAGCCCATATTAATATTTGTAAGTGGTTAACCCGCAATTAATGACGGGACCACAGTTAGTTGCAAATGGGCGGTAGTATTTGTTAGATGGTAAATATGCGGTAGTATTAGATAGATGGTATTAATAAAATCCACGATATTGGCTCGTGGTATTGCATGTATGAGTCATATATAAAGGATAGAGACTCCCTGCGAGGAGCATTGTGTCTTGTTTTGTAATCGAGCTCTGCTCTATTGGAGGTTGCCCCCTCGAAGAGGCCTGTGAACATTTCTCTCTGAATAATAAAATCATTGCTATTCTGTGCTCTGGGTATATTTTCTTCGCATATTCTGTGTCTCAGTATCTTTTCTTCGCAAATTCTATGTTTGGGTATCGTTTTGCAGGTTAAGAGCATAACAAGTGGTATCAGAGCACTTTCCAGGGCTCAGTGAGATCTCCAAATTTTAGCAAAATTTTTTTTAGGCTAGAGACGTGTTTCGACGTCTTTAAACCACGGGATCTGTCGTTAAGCGAATAAACCTGCGGATTTGGGGAGGCATGCACGCAAGAAATACAAGAGGTGGTCACGTCTGTTGGACTCCCTTGTAACCCCTGTGGGTACCCCTTCGAGTAGTAGCGCATTAGACAGAACCGTGCACGAACTGTCTTCCACGTACCCTCTGGGTATATAGGAAGCCCCCTAGCTCCCTTGAAACCTCGCCATAGATAAACCTTCGGCCGTCTTGTGGTTACAGTACACCGAGAACAGCACTCGGAGAGATTACTCGCCCGTACGATAGGGTAGTCGGGTTGTACGGCTAAGGGTACGGTCGATCCTCCTTAGTTAGAGCCCTGAAACATTGGGCCGAGTACTACTGTCAGACCCTTATGTATATTGCGATCTGTAGCACCTGACACTCCCCAAGACCATAGTGCCCTTTCTATCGGGGGATCACACATCATCTATTCCAGATCAGCAGCAGCAGTTGTCCCACCATTCAGATCTCTCAGATCCACCAGATCGGATATTCCAGTTCAGCAGCAGCAGTTGTCCACCGTTCAGATCTCTCAGATCCACCAGATCGGATATTCCAGATCAGCAGCAACAGTTGTTCCACCATTCAGATCTGTTAGATTCGCCAGATCGGAGTAGTTGGGAAGGGTTCCTGTACCTGGATATAATTTTCGCAGGACTTTTGGCGGCATTGACATTCTGAGGATTTGGCGACTGCAGTATTGATCAAGGAGTAAAACTCCGTTAGGAGTTTTCAAAAAAAAAAAGAGTCTGAGATCTTCCAGGGCGCTTATTGGTGACCTAGCCCATCAGAATCAGGACGACGAGCTGAGCAAGGTGGTACCATTCAATTCTTAGCAAAAATTTTTAGGCGGTCCCAAATTTTCGTCAGACAGGTGTATGGTAGAAACTCGCGCTCAAGCAATGGCCAATGAAAGGATAGAAAAAATTGAAGAAGATGTGCACTCCCTCCACTCGGCGGTGGAAAGGATCGAAAATCATCTTAAGGGATTAGATTGCCTACTACAGGACAAGGGCAAGGAACCAGCCCACGAGGAGGCATATAAGGGTCATGAATACCATGAGGGGGAGTCTAGCCACTCTCCTCACGTCTGGCACACCCATCCACCACCCAATCAGAGACCTCCCAAGTTGGATATGCATAAATTTGATGGTTCTCACACGTCCGCATGGCTAGCACAAATGGAGCAGTATTTTCAATTGAATCATATCATAGATGAGGGGACTAAGCTTATGGTGGGCACCATGTACTTGGACAGTGAACGATGGCAATGGAAGGAATGGTATCAGTGTTGCAATGGACAATTTCAGAATTGGGGCCAATTTACTAAAGCTCTTCGAAATCGCTTTGAACAGGAAGACTCTTTTTTGGGGCGTCTCACTAAGCTCCGACAGACGGGTACAGTGGATGAATATATTACCACTTTTGAAGCCTTAGCCTTCCGCACTAAGGGTCTCACAGATGAATTCTACATGGAATGCTTTATCAGCGGTCTTAAAGAAGCCATCAAAGCTTAGGTTCTACTCCACCACCCCCCCACATGGAACGAGGCTTGCCAGGTAGCCCGTAAGGTAGAACGGGCATTAACAGCTCAATCCAGCCGCCCCAACTTTCCCGCTAAAGGTCGTCCCTCACAGGCTCCCAATATGACCCAAAAACTTAAGATTCAAAAGGTGTCACCTGCAGAAATGGCCGAAAGAAGGAAGCAAGGACTATGTTACTACTGTGATGAAAAATATTCCCCGGGTCATAAATGCAGAGAGCACAATTTTTTTCAAATAGATGCCACTGACTACAGCTCCACCGAGGAAGATCCACCACTTGAGGAACCAGAGGCGACCGAAGAAGATAACCAACAGGAGATGGTATCTGATGAACCAATGATTTCGCTACATGCATTGGCAGGAATTTCTTCACCTCAAACTCTCAAAATCAGGGGTTTTCTTAAACATCGGCCAGTAATAGTCTTGATTGATAGTGGAAGTACCCATAATTTCATCCACCAAAAGATCGCTGAAGCAGCACATTGTTATGTCCGAGCAGTTTCTAACTTCCAAGTCCAGATTGCAGATGGGGGCACAATGAAATGTGAAGGTCGCTGTGAAAATGTCAAAATTCAAATGGGGGATTATCAATTGAAAACCCACATGTTTGCAATACACGTGGGGGGTTGCGACATTGTCCTAGGTGCAGAATGGCTCCGCACTCTTGGGCCAATCACAATGGATTTCCAGGAGTTATATATGAGTTTTAAGCAGAACGACTACACTCATACCCTCCGTGGGCTACAAGCGGGAGCCCCCTCTGTCATAAGCTCGCATCGTATGGAAAAATTGTTAAAAAAGGGCCATCATGGAGTAGTAGCTTAACTTAATGCCATCCAGGTAGTAGATACCATGTCTTCGCCAATTCATCCTGAGATGCAACAGATTTTGAATAAACAACGGACGGTCTTTGACAAACCTCATGAACTTCCACCCTCGCGAGGGGAACATGATCATAGCATCACATTAGTTCCAGGGGCCCAACCCCCAAATGTGCGGCCATACAGACATCCGTTCACCCAAAAGAATGAAATAGAAAAAATCATCAAGGAATTGTTGGAAGCAGGTGTCATTCGTCCTAGTATTAGCCCTTACTCATCTCCAGTCATCATGGTCCTCAAGAAAGATGGGGAGTGGCGGATGTGTCCAAATTTCTGGGCACTCAATAAGTTAACAGTCAAAGATAAATTTCCCATCCCAGTGGTTGACGATTTGCTGGACGAACTCAATGGGGCTCAATTCTTCACTAAATTGGATCTTCGCTCAGGCTACCACCAAATTCGCATGAAGGAAGTCGACATTCCCAAGACAGCTTTCAGAACTCATGAAGGCCATTATGAGTTCTTGGTCATGCCATTTGGTCTCTGTAATGCCCCCTCTACTTTTCAGAGCCTTATGAATCACCTCCTCAAACCATATCTCAGAAAATTTGTCCTGGTCTTCTTCGATGACATCCTCATCTATAGTGGCACTTGGGCGACACATCTTCAGCATGTAGATATCGTCTTGCAACTGCTCCGCAAGCATAAACTATTTGTCAAAATGTCTAAGTGTGCATTTGGCATGGAAGAAGTTGAGTATTTAGGCCACATTGTGGGCCGTGAAGGTGTCAAGGTGGATCCCAAAAAGATCCAGGCAATGCAAGAATGGCCTCAACCTAAGACCTTGAAAAGCTTGAGAGGATTTTTGGGTCTCACAGGCTATTATCGTAAATTTGTCCGCAACTATGGCCGCATAGCGAAGCCCCTGACGCAACTACTAAAGAAAAATTCCTTCGTCTGGAACAACGAAGCACAATTGGCATTTACCGCTCTCAAAACCGCCATGTGTTCCACTCCGGTTTTAGCACTACCGGACTTCACCAAAACATTTATCATTGAATCTGATGCTTCGGGAACAGGTATTGGAGCTGTCTTAATGCAGGAAGGGCGACCATTGGCCTTCACCAGCCAACAACTAAGTGGGAAGAACTTGGGCCAATCCACCTATGAGAAGGAAATGATGGCCATCTTACATGCAGTTGAGACCTGGCGACCTTACTTGTTGGGGCGACGTTTCCAGATCCGCACACATCATCACAGTCTTAAATATTTTTTGGAGCAACGCCTATCTTCCCCACAAAAAAATAAATGGTTAGCCAAAATGATGGGTTATGATTATGAGATCATTTACAAGAAAGGGAAAGACAACAGGGTAGCAGATGCATTGTCACGCCAATTTAAGGAGGAAAGTACGCTGCTTGCAATATCCCTCCCCATTCCAGACTGGATTGAAGAGGCTCGCGGGGAATGGTTTTCACATCCTGGGCTCTCCCAACTCATTTCTCAATTACAGGCAGATCCTAATTCCAGCAAGGGCTACTCATGGCAGAATGATATTCTTCGCTACAAGGACAGAGTTGTCATATCACCAACATCCACCCTCAAAAATCGCATTTTGGCAGAATTGCATTCCTCTCCCATTGCAGGACATTCGGGCTTTCAGAAGACATACGCTCACACCAGAAGATCATTTTTTTGGACCGGCATGAAACAAGACATCCTTACTTTTGTAGCAGAATGTGACGTCTGTCAACGCCACAAGGGGGAAACCATCAACACACCAGGCACATTACAACCATTGCCCATTCTGGCGTCAATTTGGATGGAGGTCTCCATGGATTTCATTACAGGTCTTCCAAAGTCTGGGAACAAATCAGTCATCATGGTGGTTGTAGACTGACTATCGAAGTATGCTCATTTCTGCGCTCTACCCCAACCATTCACACCTACTTTGGTTGCTCAAACTTTCATGGATCAAATCTTCAAATTGCATGGCATGCCCACTTCTATTGTGTCCGACCGCGACCCAATCTTCACCAGTAATTTTTGGCAAGAACTCTTCAGAATACAAGGCACTCAACTCAAACTCAGTACTTCATATCATCCGCAAACAGATGGTCAAACCGAAGCCGTCAAAAAATGTCTAGAAACCTACCTTAGGTGTTTCACTTCAGAAAAACAACACCTTTGGGTACAGTGGTTACCTCTGGCGGAATGGTGGTATAACACCAACTATCATGCCACCACCAAGATGACTCCCTATGAAGCAGTCTATGGACAACTTCCGCCATCCCCTACTTCTTATCTCAAGGGGTGCTCCAAAGTACAAGCAGTGGATCAACTCTTACAACATCGTGCAACCATGCTTGCCCACCTGCGCGAGAATCTTCATCAAGCTCAGAACCGTATGAAGCAATAGGCTGACCAACATCGCTCAGAGCGCCAATTTCAAGAAGGTGATCAGGTCTTTTTGAAGCTGCAACCATATAAGCAAACATCACTCAAAGACAAGGGATGTCAAAAGCTCTCTCCAAAATTCTACGGACCATATCAAGTACTTCAGCACATTGGAGAAGTGGCTTACAAGATGGCTTTGCCACCTACAGCAAAAATTCACCCCGTTTTCCATGTAGCGTGCCTCAAGAAAGTGATTGGGAACAATTGCTGAGTTCAAACCAGTCTACCTGAATTGGATGAAGAAGGATCAATCTGGCTTCAACCAGAACAGGTTCTAGACACACGAGACAAGCACCTGCGCGGCCGCATGATTAAGGAGGTCCTCGTCAAATGGAAAGACACCTCGCCGGAAGATGCAACTTGGGAACCAGCCGCTATTCTTCAGCAGTTTCCGCAGCTTCAGCCTTGAGGACAAGGCTAGTCTTAAGGGGGAGGGCATGTAACCCCCTTATTTATGTCATGGGATCACGTCATAGTCAAGAGTCAATAAAGCCCATATTAATATTTGTAAGTGGTTAACCCGCAATTAATGACGGGACCACAGTTAGTTGCAAATGGGCGGTAGTATTAGTTAGATGGTAAATGGGCGGTAGTATTAGATAGATGGTATTAATAAAATCCATGATATTGGCTCGTGGTATTGCATGTATGAGTCATATATAAAGGATAGAGACTCCCTGCGAGGAGCATTGTGTCTTGTTTTGTAATCGAGCTCTGCTCTATTGGAGGTTGCCCCCTCGAAGAGGCCTGTGAACATTTCTCTCTGAATAATAAAATCATTGCTATTCTGTGCTCTGGGTATATTTTCTTCGCATATTCTGTGTCTCGGTATCTTTTCTTCGCAAATTCTATGTTTGGGTATTGTTTTGCAGGTTAAGAGCATAACAGCTACTATAGGCATACCATTTAACTCAAATGCACAAGATCTTTCCCAATGGTGAACTCTCTTCTTTGTACTTGTATCCAACTACACCAACCAAGATTTTGCATGAACTTATTTTATCAAACCAAACTTATCCACTAGGTTAGGATTAATATAACTATAGTTATATCTAGGATCAATCAAAATAGAAACAACTTGATCACAAAGCTTACTGTCCATCTCAATGATAATTGCTTGATGATCCACCTGCCTATTGTCCACAACTGCATAGATACGAGGAATAATATGACCAACATCACCAACTGTATGCACCTCCTGAGCACTGTAGATATAGGGTCTACAACCACTCTAATACTACAAACAATCCCTCTTATGATGATCCTTACCACCTATCCAACACTACAATGGTTCACTACCACTGCCTTTGGCTTGCTGCTCTCCATGTCCTTTATCAATTGTAATTAACCTCTTGTAAGGAACTAAATTTTCATTCTCACATTTATCTTGTTGTCTTCCCCGCTTTGGTGGCCATTTTCCTTTAGCTTTCTCATTTCTTTTCAAGCCATGCTTAGTCTCAACTTTGTGCTTCTACTTCTCATAACAATGTTTCAACTTTCGGATGGCCTCCTCCAATGATCTAGGCTCATCGAACTAAATCTGGTCTATGTATCCTACTAGTAGTCCACTGATGAATCTCAAAACCTTTTCCTTCTCCTCCTTGAGGTAAGGTACATATCTCAATAGATCCAAGATGATGTTAGTATACTCATCATCTTTCATGGAACCCATCTACAAATCATAAAATTTTGTAGCTCGGTCATCAAAGTATCTTTCCAATAAATACTTCTTCTTGAAGAGCATTTCAAACTCATGCCAAGTCAATTGTCCTCATGTATACCTTTAGCATTCTTCACATCTTCCCACCAAATATCTGCTTTACCTTTGAGACTGAAAGTGGTCATCTTTGCTTTCATGTTTTCTGAATAATCATGCAATTTGAATAATTTCCTCATACCAAGAAACCATGCATCTATGTCAAGTAATTTCTTCATCTCTCCATCAAAGGTAGGTGGATTTTCTTTCTTAAACTCATGCAGCAAGTATTCCCTATCACTTATCATGTAAGGATGATAACGATGACGATCATGATGCATGTTTGAACCAAAACTAGAATAGTACATGTGTCTATAACCTCTCCTATCCGGAGTGTCCAACAGCCTACCATCTCTAACCGTGTCATCCATGTATGACTTGTGACCACCATAATACATGTTTGCACATGCCCCATTAGTTCTTTCCTCTTTGCTCATGGCTAATCCAAAGTGGTCCCTGCCACTGCAATTTTGAAAAACTCTGAAGTAGTATTGCATTAACCTTTGCTTGTTTCTCTTGTGCCTGTATGATTTTGTCATTGTCCACCTTACAACTCCTTATTTCTTCCTTCAAGCTTCTCAATGTATCTTCCAAATCAGAAGAGAGCCCAACACCACATTGCTCATTCAATTCATAAGGAGATTCTTTGTAATCTACCATCTTTCTATTCATTTTGATCTTTCTCTTACAAGGCATATTGTGTTAGCTGAACCAAATCACAATAAACCAACGTACCTTAGCATAGTTCAGGGAGGATATCTCATCCACAATATCGTCAAATCACTGTGATACATGTATAACATAATCATAATAGAATATATAAATATGATACATAAGAACATAACCATGTAACCATCAGCCTAGCTAGAGTCCAATCATCAATGCATGCCCATATCAACTACACACATACCATGACTATATGCATGAAAAAAACAACCATAATAACACTATATACTTGACGACATGCAAACATTGACATGCACGAGAAATGCGTAATCAACCACACACACATACAAATGCATATGATCAAGCATGAATGATGATACTTGTAACCAAACCTATAGGAATGATACATGTAACCAAGCATGAAAGAATGTAACCATGCATAAAAAATGACAAATTTAAGTGACATATAACAACATATAACTAGTCATACACTCATGACAACATGCTTCACACAACGACATACTTATTCCCATGGTGACATCACTATGACATGACCAACACCATGCATATGAAATAAGCATATAGAACACAAGTATTACTGACACATGTACAATTGACATGAATGCATGACAAACACATTCACCCAAGGAGCGTGTAAGCACACTCTGGTACCAATCTGTAACCACCCTCCTTCAACATCTACCCAAGTAACTAGCCAACTAGCGTAAAACTACGATGAGAGAGGGTGCTATGAAGGGATTTAACCTCCTTGGTGACCTTAAGGAAATGGTATCGACGGAACACATCAACCATACCTTCCACATCAGCAACAACACCCCCAGGAGACATCTCAGCCACTTAGACATCCTTCCCCTAGGTCCCACTAATAATTTGAACCTCTTGACCTATGGATGCTCTCAAGTTATGGGCATGCCAGCATCCAGGGACCTTTGGACACTCTCACATGCCCACAAGCCAGCATCCAGGGACTTTTCCTAGCAGACTTGTGCCAGCATCCACAGAATTCAAGGCACGTTTCTAGCCCAGAATTCTGGCCACTACCCAGAACTTGTTATAACTTTCAGAATCCATCAAAGACATGATAACAAGACTAATAAACCAAAAATCAACCTGAGGACCAGGCATAGCCATCCCCAACCAAGACTGACATTCTATCCAACACTTGGCATCAATGAAACCTACAAGTCTAGGATACAAGACACAACATGAATGACTGAAAACTCTTATGAATCATGACAAGAAGGATCACCATCTTCTCCCTTGAACTGTTATCACATCAATTGGGTTTTGCATCCATCATTTTATCAATTACAAGTAAATGCATGAAACGACCATGACATGAACCACTCAATTAACTATGCTTATAACCAGCATAAAACCATGTAAATAACATAGATATAATAGCCGTTAAATCCACATATGAACAAGTGAAAAATCAAGATAACTTAGCTTTCATTAATCATAGGCAAATCTGACTAGGTTCGGGACTTGCACGTACCACCCGACCGTAGAAATGGTTGAACCAAATATTTCTTTCAGCCGGTCACCCCATGCCATATTCCAAGCATGAATGTGGGATCTCATGGATAAAATAATCCGAAAACAACTAAGGGTATCCAAATGTTAAACCACCTCCACCCTTACCAAACCTTGATCATACCAAAACCGGTGTTCTGATCACAACTGGACCGAACTTGGAATTCCATTCGGAATCCATCACTATCCTTGAGGAATTTTCCATATCCTTGTCTCTTAGGATTTACCACAATCCAATCTCGAATCTTTAGGCCCTAAACCAAGACCAGTCTCTTAGGTTTGACTGTAATCCAAACTCAGATCACTAGGCCCTAAATCATGACTTCTCCCTCAGGCTTTACCGTGTATCCTGCTACAACTAGTAAAGGGATTCCTAGGCCTTTGGGAATGAACCTTTAGACCACCTCTGCCTAGATTCTGAAATCCATCAATCAAACCAAAGCTAAAAACTGAGATAAACATACCAACATACCATGGCATCCAGAAAAATGCAAAGCTGGGCTAAAAACCATTGTCATAACTCAGAAAAACCATGCCACCCACTGTTGAAAAGTGTAGCTTGGGAGGTATTCCACAAGCCGAGATGGGGTTTGTGAGAATTTTGGTCAAAAAAAGGGGTTTGTGAGAGAAATATCTAAGTAAAGGTGTTTTAGACCTAGTTGGGGTTTAAAATTCAAAAAGAAAAATTAAAGGGAAATTAAAATTAAATTCCTAAATCTAAAAGGAAGATCGAAACCCTAAGGTCTAGAGAATTCATAAGAAGGCTTGAGAAATCTATTTAAAGGAGGCCTTAGCATAAGGCTAAGTATAAAATGAAGAATTCATTTTGATCAAGAAAGTTTGTGGGAGAGATGTAGCCCTAGAAGGAGGTCTGAGTACCTCACCAGTCATAGTAAGCTAAGGAGGCTAAGAGGGAGCATGAGAAGTCTGATCTGACTTGGGATATAAGTTCGATGTTGCTCATAAATTTGGAGAAGGTTATCCAAAACCCTTGTTCCTCAAGAGGGCAGATCTATGCATGAGGAAGGAGGTCGTACTTCTGTGAATAGGTCGTACCCTAGTGTGGGATGATCTATCATGTCGAGAGTTGTTCAGATGTTCAGATATTCGCTATATATTCATGTGTCAAATACAAAAGAGTCGAGACCCTAGGAGACTACATATATATTGAAACATTCCTGAAATAAGAGGCCACATTTCTTCAAAAGTTAGACACATATATTTGGGTTATATGCATCTGAAAGAAGGTCATTGTGCTCAGATTTGTGCACAAAAATTCGAATTAGAGGAACAACAACATGGGCGGGTGTGACTGAAGGCTATGTTGATATAGATTGTCATTAATGTCAATATGAAGCCAAGTAGAAGCAGAGAATACTTGTGAAGAACAAGAGTATAGCCACTGGAAAGATGATCGCATCAGCGAAGGTACATAAATAGACTCATCGGAAGTCATAGAGAGATATGTCCAAGGGAAACCGCTATCAGAAGAACAAAGAGCAACAAAGCTATCAAAGCAAAGAAGAGAAGCAAGTGTAAGAGAGGAAGATTGAGGAGGAGCCACATCGGAGGATCCATATTGGGAGTATTGCATGTAATGTATGCCCAAAAAGTGAGAGGAAGAGTCCATTGGAAGCCCTCAAAGAAGCAGGTTATGAAGCAAGAGAAGCATAGAGGAAGATTCATTTGAAACCACGAGAAGAAAAGAGTGGAGTAGTATATATACTATATAGATGTGATATATTATGGACCCAAATGCATTAGGGCCGTTGGATCTCAGAGATCAATGGTCCAGATCAATCCGCTGAGGAACAGAGGGTAACCTGAAAAAACTTGAGCTAAACCCAAAGTAAGCGAGAACCGTCCAATCGATAGATTGACAGATCTAATGGTCATCGCATGGCATAGATGTGAGGGTGTTAAATCGTGAGGAAAGAATTTTTGCAATAGGGAGTGGTATTTCAGTTGAGGCAGAAGTGGTATTGAAGGGTGAGCTCCCGATTCCACTTATCGAGTGACACGTAGCAGCGAGGAGGAGAGAGGAAACCGTTTTTCAGGTGGGTAATCCTTGAGCTATTTGTCAACTTGAAATCCTTGTGAACCATTGGATCTTACAGGAGGTAATCGATGATAGAGGATCAACGGATTGTTTGAAACTTTGGGTGTAATATCATCTGTCAGATGGGATGGTAAGATCTATGGTGGAGGATTGATCCGAAAAGGACAAACATCGGAAAATGTGCATGTATACGAACCCGACTGGACCATTGCAATATGATTTAATATATTATCGCATATGTCGCATATCTCAAGCCTCTTGTAAAGCCTTGCCACATTGAAAGCGCTGAATGCAATATATATATATATATATATATATATATATATATATATATATATATATATATATAGATATATAAATATATAGATGGACCCAACGGAGTTATTAAAAATAGTTTATAATAATATCGTGTTCGAGTATCAGGGAATTGGCTATGTTATGTGCAAATCTGCCGATTGCAATAAAGTTGTGAGTTAATATAATATCACATCCAGAAGGGGAATCAACCATCGGTTATGTTTTGGGCATGAATTATAAAAGACCTCCAGAACTTGCAATTGCAATTGAGATTGTGACGTGGCATGTGGGACCTCCCTGTTGGTAGAGCCTCTCCTATGAAATGCTCCATAAATGTTGAATCTATTGTATAAATATTGAAGAAGGGCCTCTCTAATATAGTTTTAATATGCAACATTTTCTATTTTAATTCGGCCTCTCTTTCGGATTAACATGTCCTGTGAATATTGGTAAACCCAAATATATAGAGGAAGCCATAGATCGAGAAGCCAAAGAATCAAGCGAACGTAGATGGTCGAGCGAGTGCAGAGGAAGCTGAAGCTCAAGCGACTGAGGAGGGAATCCAAAATGTCGAGAGAGCGTTGAGGAAGCAGAAGCTCAAGCAAGCAAGGAGAAAGCCAAAGGTCAGGGGTATCAGGCATATAAAACAAAGAACAAGGAAAGTTTTAAAGTGCTGGCGAACTGTAAGAAAAAAAGGGAGCCAAAGTTTTGGCAGAAGTGGAAGGAACAGGAGGACATAAGTAAATCATAAGTCCAGTAGGATTGGGAGCAGAGAATTACAACCAAACAGATCCAGACAATTACAACATACGGTTGGAGCCCTTGAGGTTGGTGCCTTGATAAGACAAAGTTGGTGCTCTAGAGGTTGAAGCCTCACAAAGAGTCCAACTTGGTGCTTGGCAACTGATTGAAACCATATATATATATATATATATATATATATATATATATATATATATATATATATATATATATATATATTGTACTTGATTTTTGCAAAGATCACATTAATAAAAGCATCTATTCCTATTATCTATTTCTGTGTTCCAATTATAAATGTATTTAACTGATAAAAATAATAATTGAAAAGAAAAATTGATTCACCCCCCCCCTCTCAGTATTTCCAACAGGCTAGAGGTCTACCTCATGAACAATAATACTAAGTGTTGGGTTGTCTCAAGGGTTTAGAGATAGCATAGCTATATGCCCTAAAAAATTCAAGCTATGACTACGTATATGGGCAGACTTTGATGCCTAGAACTAACCCATGAAATTGTCCTATGTGACTAACTCAAAGAAGCTTAGATATGGTGCAAAGTATGAGTAATAGGACTATGGATTGGTTAGATGGAAGATTTAAGGTAAGGTTTGTTCATAAGGATCATGAAAAAAACATTTGGATACAGTAGTTTAGGGCACCTTCATGATGTGTTTTCCTATAGATCAGTCCTATAGATGGATGCAATATAACTCAAGATCAATGTAAGAAATGGAGGTTGAGACCCTGTGTGAAGGAAGGGTTGACTGCTATGTGGTATAAGTAGCCTGACCCTCAACAAGGTAGTGTTATGTCTATGAAGATGCATTGTGAAGTGAGCAACTGGGACAAAGAATAGGGCTCGCATAAGTGAAGGAGAAAAGGCAGATTCATAAGTCTATTTCAAGGCATGGAGCAATAGAAAGATTTGGAGCTGAAGATCTATGCAAAGATGGAAGAGCTTCATAGTAAAAAGGTGCCTATATGAGGGAATATCCATGAGCCCATATCTGTGTAATATGAGGACTCAAATTGCATAACAGAGGGCAGATTGTACAAGCCTTAGATGAGGGCATATTTATGAAGCAGCTTCAAGGTTTTGAGCAGCAACATAGTAGAGACCAAAATTTGTGCAATAGATCCTCTATTGCAGAACAGAGGGAAGTTTACTTAGAGCCTTAGATCAATCCATATGGTATTGTAAGTGGGCAGATCTGAAGGGTCCAGGTGGATAGATGCATTGGGTGCCTTAAGGTTGGTGGAGGGAAGCGATTAGGTGACCCAAAGTAGTCCTAGATCAGCGTGTCAAGAAGTACTTTGATAGCTTTAAGATGGATGAATATTGGAGCCCTAAGTGCAGTACATTGAAGGACTAATGGACTGCTAGCAGTGGAATAATTGGTGAGCTCAGGACTGGTTCTTGAAGGACAAATAAAGGAGGTCAAGGGAGAATATCACATCAGTCCATGTTCACTGATTGGAGAAGGACTTCCAACAGTGATAGGTGGCAACCCTCCTGCCTTGTGTTAGCCTTCAAATAGCAGCAGTGGAAGGCTATAGTGGGAAGAAGACCATATGTAGCTAAGTAGTAGCAGTGGGTAGAAGGAGTTGTGAACAACTCAAATGGAGTCTTGTTGTGTTGATATGTAGATGGACTTACAATCAACGTGAGAGTAGGTGGAGGTATTTTCAGTGGGCATATGGACTTGGTTCATTGATAGAGGCAGATGTTGTAGATAGGGAGGCAAAGGACAGGCAGATGTGTGTAGGATACAATCATGGTAGCTGTGATTAAGCTCTACATCAACTAGATGATCAGTCTATCTTTTTCTTGTTTGTATCTTGAACTTGTGGATGTATGAGGGCCATTATTCCTAGTACGAGAGCACTAGATATTTGTATTATATGTTGATAATATAACAAATATGGGTTGAAAAAGTTTAAAAATGTCATGATTCACTCATGTGTTATTTTTCGTTGTGCAAAGTAGGATAAGTTGAGGCATTTTATTTGGTTATGTTAGAGATTTTAAGACACTAAACCATTATCTCCTCTACTATGGAAATTCAACACTGACAGCAAGCGAACCATACACCAACAGCAAGAGAACCATACACCAACATGCAAAGTCATGCATGTCAAAAACAGCTAGGAAATCACACATGCAATATGTTACCTGCAAGTATTACTACTTAGAAGTTGCCTAATCCTGCTCTTCCTTCCTTGATCCTTGATTTCCTTCCCTTCCCTTTGCTTGCTTTTCCTTCCTTGATCCAAAGCTAGAGCGATCCAAGAAAACTCTAAGTGACCAAGAGTGTGAGAGAGAGAATAATGAGAGAGCTCCAAAACTTCAACTGACAAAAAGTTATCAACTGATCCTCAGAAGCCTTTTTATTAATGAGGCCTCTAATTTCTTCATTTTCCATTATTTTCCTTCAATTTCCTCCTCACATGCAACCTGTGACCTTTCACCTTACTTTTTCCTAATTTCCTTTATTTTCATAAATAAATGTGCCAAAAATGCCTGTTACACAGTAATTTGTCACCATTGGTCACCGTCCCTATCGCCCCGTTTCCGTACGTTGGAGGACGCATTCCGGGACCTGTGAGCAGTGACATAACCTAAAAACACTTGCATTATGTTCCCCTGAGTATGTACTTCATGTTCCCTGAAGACACCTTCTGCAAATTATCCCTGAAAAGTGACCTTTTTCCATTGGCGCAGGTCCACAGTATCTTACCCGCGCCAATCACTGAGATCCTCAAAAGGGGGTGCGACCATAAGCGCTCTATCTTAGAACAACACCCGTGCCAACCAAGTTTGGTAATGATTTTTGACAAACGCGCGTCCATATGTTTTTTCCCTTCAGATCACGAAGTCTTTTGAGGGTAAAATCCATCTGATAGAGGTCGAGAGTCATCATCCATCCTTGACATCTATCCATAGCGGCTTTTCAGAGATAATGTCAATCCACAATGGGTGTCCTGGTGCATTGAATCTTCCTCCCTTCTCCATCTATAAAAGTCTGTCCTCATGCATTAGACAAGCTAGTTTTTGAGTAATGCTAGTTGTGATTATGCTTGTCTTGAGTGATAGTAAGAGTCTTGAAACATAGAGAGGTTATGCTGCCGGAGAGGAGGTCTATTGCAAGACATACATAGCTGCTTGCCCAGCCAGAGGAGAGGTTCAACGTCAGAACCTTGGTTGTATCTTTCTCCATCTCTTATTCATTAATAAACGACTGCTGTTATGGTTCCAATCTCATTGTTTATTATAATGATGTTTGATTTATTTCCTTTCTGACTGAAATATAGTTGTACTTTGGTGGATTTTATGCTTGTATTCGCTTCGTCCTTTGCATGTGCAGGTGTCCGTTCGCGAGGATCGCAAGGATTGTGACCTGCTAGAGCAAGGGAGCGGGGATATCAACTCTGCTTCGACATTAGCGTTGGACTCCAGGTTGGTTTTCGTAATTCACCTTTAGTATACAACCAGGAGCCTGCATAGTAGCGTGAATCGATTGTGGCTAGACTTATTTTAGGCTAGTGGGATCGCCTCTGTCCGCAGAGGGGATTTACCTATCCAACAATTTGGCGACTCCACTGGGGAGAAGCTATTTGGAGTTTGTCTTGCATGTTAGTTTTCTCTTGCTTGCTTGAGTGAATGAGCTTTCTGGGTCAGTTGTGAGATTGTTATTTACGGTTTGATCCGTCTGAACATTGTCGGCCCGACCTTGGGTCGTGTTATTTATTTTTTTAAGCCGGAAAAATTTTTTGGCGCGTTTTTTAATCTGACAGTCGCGCCAGTTGGCGCATGTTGCCAAACAGCAACCCGCACCAATCTTTTGGTAGCGCAAGTTGCAGGCTGACAGTCGCGCCAGCCCTGTGAATTTTGCCTGTGTGTTTGTTGGAAGCTCTTTAAACTTAGATTTTTGTCTTTTTATATCCTTTGCAGCTTCTGGAAGTGTGTTGGACCTCTGTTTGACTGGTTTTGCCTTTGTCCTTCAGTTGTTTGCTTATTTATATCGACTTTGTATTCCAGCCCTAGAACATCTAGTGGCTTTGCATGTTGAGCCTTCTGTCGGAAGTTTCGGTTCTTTGATTTTCCAGTCGAATTTTTGATTGTTCTCCGCACCTATCTAGTGGTTGTTAAAGCTTGGTATTCTATGCTTCGAGCGGTTCACTTCTAGCTTGTTTGGATTTTGCTTGACTTCATTTGAACTTAGATCACATGGTTCATTGAAAGTCTTTGTGTTTTTCCTTGCTTGCACAGTTCATCTTGGTGTTTCAGGATTGGTTCTATTTCCATTGAGTGAATTTTGTTTGTTTATGCTTGTGAATATCTCTTAAGATTCGATTAAATGCATCATGCCATCTTAAAAGAAAGAAAAACAAAAGATCTTTTTGCATAATATTACTTAGCATTTATTGTTATTTGTTGCTTTTAAAAAGAAATGGAAAAATTTTCATTTCTTGTTATTAGCTGCATTAGGATCTTTGTTGATTGCTTAGTGATCATTTTGTTTGTGTAAAAATCTCAACCATACCGTATCATTGGAGATACATTATATCGTCTCGGCGCCGACTCTGTTCTCCGCCATTGTCTTACTCTCGAGGAAGCTGAGCAGGTCTTGAATGACTGTCACTCCGGTGCCTGTGGCGGACATATGTCCGGATATGCTACTGCCCAAAAAATCCTTCGTGCTGGCTACTTTTGGCCCTCTATTTTCAAGGATTGCATCCTTGCCGTCCGCTCTTGTCATGAGTGCCAGATCTACCAGCGCAAAATGCGAGCGCCTCCTGCTCCATTGCACCCTGTTGTCGTCGTCGGCCCTTTTGCAAAATGGGGCATTGATTATATGACCTGTAACCCTCGCTCGGCCGGGGGGCATGGGTTTATCATCGTTGTCGTTGATTACTTTACTAAATGGGCCGAGGCGATGCCTACATTAACTGAAGACAGCCACACAGCGGCGCAATTTTTATTCAATCATGTTATTTCGTGATTCGGCGTCCCTCAAGCCATCGTTACCGATCACGAAAAGCATTTCCGTAATCATATGATGTCGGAATTAACAACCCAGCTAGGCTTGCAACACGATAGTTCAACTCCATACTACCCTCAGTCCAATGGTCAAGTTGAAGCTATCAATAAGATCTTGGTTACAATGCTTCAATGTATCGTTGGCGTGCATAAGTCTAACTGGCATTTGATGTTGTTCCCTGCCTTGTGGGCCTACCGAACCTCTGTGAAGGATGCCACTGGTTTCACTCCATTTCAACTAGTTTATGGACTAGAGGCTACCCTTCCAATTGAATGTGAAATCCCTTCGTTAAAATTAGTTGTCGAGCTACTTCCCAACACCACTCCGTTAGAAGAACGCCTTCTTTACTTAGAACGGCTAGATGAGACTCGTCGCCTGGCCTCTTTGGCCATCGAAACACAGAAGAAGCGAGTCAAGACTCACTTCGACCAGACTGTACGTCCACGTTCTTTCGTTGAGGGAGACTTAGTCCTGCTCTATGATCAGGCAAAAGATAAGCTAGGAGCAGGAAAGCTCGAGTCTATGTGGCTAGGCCCTTACATTGTCAAGAAAGTTCTGCAGAAAGGGGCCTACGAGCTGATTGATTACGAAGGGAACCCTCTTGGGAAGCCCCGAAATGGGCTTTATTTGAAAAAGTACTATGCGTGATGCTGGTACATTTTATTGTGTACATACATGTACTTTAGTAAGTGTGTTGTGTGTGTGTGTCAGTTTTAAAGGCATAACTACCACTTATTGTGTTTTTCGCTTCTTGTGCAGATGTCGGATGCACCTTATGTTGGTTTCGCTGATGGTGCCTGCCGCAGTACTCGCAATTTGTCCTCTGCGGCATGGGTGATCTACGATCCTCATGGCGAGCTGATAGATTGTCAGGGTGTGTGTTTAGGTCGTACTACTAACAATGTCGCCGAATACTGTGTTGTAATCGAGCTACTTGCTAAAGCAATTAATTTCGGCATTCGTGCATTGGTAGTGAACCTGGACTCTCAACTTGTCGTCCACCAGCTCAACGGGCAATATTCCGTCAGAAACCATCATATTCTAAGGTTGTATTTACGTGTAAGATTGTTAGAAAGGAATTTTGATTTTATCACATATCAACATGTTCCACGACAATTAAACACATTATCTGATGCATTGGCCAATCATGTATTAGATAGACATTTGCATAATTTGTAACCAAAACAGTATATAAGCAAGCACATGAAAACACAATAATGAACCATAGGCATATGTATATATATACGTGTGTGTCATAATGTTTGCACCACGCGCATTACATAATCCAAAAAATAATACATGTCCAAATCCCATACAGCCGCTGACAACATGTCTCTCAAAATATGCAAAAATGAAACCTAGGCGTCTAATCACGGTGATGCTCATGATAGCATGTCACCGCTCGCACCACACGTCTCAACAGACGATGGACGCGAGTAGATACTCCCACCGTGTGCCTCTGATACGCTCTGGGCATGTCCGCTGACCTACCATAATCTGGGATCCCTCGAGTAAGTGCCTCGAGGTTCTGTACTAGATCATCATCCGCGTCACCCTCTACCTGAGGGTCGGCAGCAGGTGCCCTCCGTGCTATGTGAGACAAGTCAGCTGGTCGTTCTGCACCAACATCTGCATACATATATATATCTGTTGTCAGAGACTGGCATGTATTATCAAAAAAAAACTTAAATACATAAAAACATCAAAAACACAAAGAGTTCTTACCGAGCTCCTCGTCCCAGTCTTCTCCCGCAGGCAATGGGAGATCTGGATCTCCAGTAAAATCAGTGCCCGCATAGGGCCAATCCTCCACGACGATCATCTGGTGACGGAGCCAAATGAAGAACTCGGGCCTCCAGGCCATCTGCTGGCCCCCTCCTCCTCTGGGCATGAGTGCTGCCCATCGAGCCAACCTCGGCTCCCGTGGCACTGGATCTGCCACTAGACCTCCTTGGATCCGGAATATCGGTAGTCGATCCAGGAAAAATGATACTATGATGGATCCATATCCAAACTGTTTGTTGCCATCGCGCTTACACTTGGTAAGCTGCCTCTTGATATTTGTTGTCACTACCGTGGCCCAATCAAACAGTGTAGGGTGGAGACACTCAGTTGCCAGCAGCAAGTGATTCTTGCTGGCCTCATGGGGCGCCTGTACCCCAGCCGTCCGTGTGATAGTGAATAATACCACTCGTAGCACCAGGTCCGGAATCGTGACAATATCTACTTTGGCACTGTTTGATCCAAACTGTGCCCCAAGACAAACTCTTTCCGTCACCTCCCGCATCTTTTCCCCGAAAGGCCTGCTACCAGTCAAGATGGGCGTGCACCTCTCCACGATAGTCCAGTAATAAAGTAGAGATCGGAAACATCTAACTCCAATGTCTGGTCCTTCAGGCGGAATACCTGATCCTCCATGTCCCAAGCATCCACGATGAATCTCAGTAACTCAGGTTGTGCACGTAAGTATGAGGTAAGGAAGAATTTCTTCAAGCCGCAATCTCTCAAAGCATCCATGCATGCATCATCCTCTAATGCCATGGCATCTATGGCCTCATGTTCCCTTTCTCTCCATTCTACAGCCATTTTGACCGATCCCTGCAACCATAAAGTCGAAATTTTCATCATTAGATCATTGATGAAACCAACATCAGAGGAAATTTGCAAAATCAACGGCTAGATTTATTGGAAAATCAGTTCGCGCGGTTGGCGCGACTATTTCTAAAACAGTCGCGCCAAGGTCGTGCTCCCTTTGGGCAAAAAACCCCATTGGCGCGATCCCATGCGGAAAACTCGCGCCAATGGCGCGACCCTAGGAATTTGCAATTCCTCTGGCAGGGGACTAATCTATGGATGAAAAACTAAAAAAATGGAATGAAAATAAAGCTAAGGATGAGGCCTCTTACCTGCTTCAGGCGGCGGCTCCAATGATCTCCCGGATTGATCGCAATCAGCACTTGAACTTTGCACCCAAAACCCTCCAATGGTAAACTCACAAGGTAAAAAGTGAAAAGTAAATTTATTTTTTACCATTTCACTATTATAGCTTTTTTGGCCTAAAAATACATTAAAATAATATTTTTTGGGTATTTTTGGAATGTATTTATGTCAAAGTGGGTTTTACACTATTTTTGTATGATGACAGGGGTTGGTGCAACTCAAGCAATGAAACGAGCTTATTTTCCTACTTTTTCAGGCTCAGTAAAATAAATGAAAAGGTTACTCTAAGGTCTGCTTTCAGCTCTTTTTCTGACCATTTAAAAAGGAAAAGATGGTCGAGTTACTCCTCTTGACTCGTTAAACGTTAATAAGGGGCGGTCGTTTTAAGTTCTTTTTGTCGACCGTTAAAACATAAAAAGATTACCGGGTTTTGTCGTTTCAAACTTGTTAATGGTCACGAAACGACGTGATTTTGACCTCTTTTTTACTTTTTCAGGTCGGAATCACTATTTATGAAAAGTACTCCTCGATCACAATGGTCGGGCGGTTCTTTTGAGCATTGTTTTATACTTTTTCGGGCTCGAGAGACACAACTTTACGAAAAAGGACACCCCTGGAGTTTTCTTTTCTGCTGTCTTTTCAAACTCTCTAAACATGAAAAGACGCTGAGTTCTTCCTTTGTCAGACTCGTTAAAACCTGATGACATCGGATTTTGTCGAAATGACACACCACAAGCATATGCTATCCCCATCAAGCTTGTTAAAAATAATCGGGGTACTCGCCAGAAATGGTGGGGAAAAAGAAAATTTTGGAACCATAATTATTGTCGTGTCGGCAGTATGTCGCTCTTGAACATGGCACTTGTCTGCTTTCGTGTCTGGGTGGGGATATCTCATCTCATTTTTCACTGGCCTCCATGGATTTGGGTAATCCTATTTGACCTCTCATCTACTCATTGCCCCGTCACCATGACCTCTAATCCATTGATGTCAAATACTGCCAATTCCACTGTCGTGCCGCCGATATGTTCAAGAGAAGTTGACCTCTGAAAAGAAACAACCTCCATCTGATAGTTCACATACTCTTGATTCACAACATTATCTCTCTGTCTCGTGTCGATGATGTGGGAAACATTATGGCCCACCTTCGATCAAGGTCACTTCCTGTCGACTTCAGCTCATTATTCAGGATGCTGATCTAGAGACTCCCTTCTGGTGCCTTGGAGCCTGCATGCCTCAATGGCAGGTTCTTCATGTTCAACGTGAGGTTTTCATCATTGGCCTCCGATCGAATGATTCTACGGGTGTTCGACGCCAGCCCATTAATTCGCACACCGTAGATTGTACCTATAGTACCTTGAGGGCCATTGTCATTATTGGTGGTACCTCTCGCGTATGTTAACAGTTTCCATGATTGACTGGTAATCAGACGATGTTCATGCATGTTCGACTTCAGCTCATATATTCGCATGCTTGAACTTGTACTCTTGTTTGGGTCGAGATGGAGCGCAAGACCCTGGATTGTGTCTGTTGTAATCTAGGCGTGATTCTTGATACATGACTCATTCACTGGATGGCTGCGACCATGCCTAAGTCTATTCATTGATCCTAACCAGATGGCTGTGTCCATACTATGGATCTAGATTATTTATGTACTCTCTTATGGATGGCTGCGACCATACCACGTACATCATGTAATTGAACTATCAGTCGTATCTCTTAATGCAGATCCTCGGCGGCAGCTATATGTGTTCTTGTAAAGCATTTCACCCCTCTCTCTCTCTCGGGCCTCATGCTTTAGGGGGAATCTGTTACACAGTAATTTGTCACCATTGGTCACCGTCCCTATCGCCCCGTTTCCATACGTTGGAGGACGCATTCCGGGACCTGTGAGCAGTGACATAACCTAAAAACACTTGCATTATGTTCCCCTGAGTATGTACTTCATGTTCCCTGAAGACACCTTCTGCAAATTATCCCTGAAAAGTGCCCTTTTTCCATTGGCGCAGGTCCACAGTGTCTTACCCGCGCCAATCACTGAGATCCTCAAAAGGGGGTGCGACCATTGGCGCTCTGTCTTAGAACAACACCCGCGCCAACCAAGTTTGGTAATGATTTTTGACAAACGCGCGCCCATATGTTTTTTCCCTTCAGATCACGAAGTCTTTTGAGGGTAAAATCCATCTGATAGAGGTCGAGAGTCATCATCCATCCTTGACATCTATCCACAGCGGCTTTTCAGAGATAATGTCAATCCACAATGGGTGTCCTGGTGCATTGAATCTTCCTCCCTTCTCCATCTATAAAAGTCTGTCCTCATGCATTAGACAAGCTAGTTTTTGAGTAATGCTAGTTGTGATTATGCTTGTCTTGAGTGATAGTAAGAGTCTTGAGGCATAGAGAGGTTATGCTGCCGGAGAGGAGGTCTATTGCAAGACATACATAGCTGCTCGCCCAGCCAGAGGAGAGGTTCAACGTCAGAACCTTGGTTGTATCTTTCTCCGTCTCTTATTCATTAATAAACGATTGTTGTTATGGTTCCAATCTCATTGTTTATTATAATGATGTTTGATTTATTTCCTTTCTGACTGAAATATAGTTGTACTTTGGTGGATTTTATGCTTGTATTTGCTTCGTCCTTTGCATGTGCAGGTGTCCGTTCGCGAGGATCGCAAGGATTGTGACCTGCTGGAGCAAGGGAGCGGGGATATCAACTCTGCTTCGACATTAGCGTGGGACTCCAGGTTGGTTTTCGTAATTCACTTTTAGTATACAACTAGGAGCCTGCATAGTAGCGTGAATCGATTGTGGCTAGACTTATTTTAGGCTAGTGGGATCGCCTCTGTCCGCAGAGGGGATTTACCTATCCAACAATGCCTTTTTTCCTTTTAATGCCTTTGCTAATTTTCTTATCCATAAACACATCTAGTGATGCCCACTAGGATATCTTATCCCAACATTCATCTTGGAATAAGTTTCCCTTAACCAAGGTCTTATTTATCCTTTATTAACTTTTATTACATGAAATTTTCACCAGGGTTGTTACACCTGGATATTGGAGCCTCATTACAAAGATTTCTTCAATGAATTGGAGGAGAAGGACCTCCAGATGCCAATCTAGATGGGATATGATGGGAGGTATAGTGTGACCAGAATTAGTACTATTACCTTTCAGAGGGAGTCTAGCACTCATCTCACATTAAAAGATGTCATGTGTGTTCTGGGTTTGAAGAAGAATTTGGTTTCTGTTTCCCTGTTGGAGGACCATGGCTACAATATGATATTTAATAATGGAAATGATTTACTTCGTCACATAGCCTCAGGACAAGTGAAGAGGATCAAGGTTTGGGTGAATAACCTCTACAAATTGTATGTAGAATATTTCACTGCTTTGAGCACAAAAGTAGAGAAGGTGCAGAGTTGGGACATCGGTGAGTTGTGACATAGAATATTGGGTCACTTGCACCACAGAGCTTTGAATATCATGCAGAAAATTTCTACAAGACTTCCCTAGGGTACAATAGAGAAAAGAGACATATGAAAAGGTTGTACATTGGCGAAGTACACCAAAGCTTCATTTCATGATAAATATAGTTGAGCGCAAACGATTCTTGATAGGGTTCACTCAAATGCGTATGGACTTTTATCGACAACATCCACGACCAAGCATAGGCATTATGTAATATTTGTTGACGATTTTTATCATAAGTATTGGATTTTATCCATTAATAAGAAATATCAGATGTTCGCTAAATTTTGTGAATTTAAAGCACTTGTCAAGAAAGATACTGGTAGGAAATTTAAAGCTCTCAGAAGTGATAACAATGGAGAATATGTGTTGAATGAATTCAAGCACTTATGTGCATCATAAGGCATTCAAAAAGAGTTAATAGCACCTCATAACCCACAGCAGAATGGGGTGGCTAAAAGGAGGAACATAAGTATTGTGGGAGTGGTACAAGTGATGTTACATGATCAGAGCCTACCATTGCACTTGTGGGCTAAAGTATGCAACACAACTATTTATTTGAAAAACAAAAGCCCTCATCGAATTCTCGGGATGAGTACACCAAAAGAAGATTTTTCAAGTAAGAAATCAGATGCGGCACACTTCAGGATATTCGGTTCATCAATCTATTGTCATGTTACTAAGGATGCATGGAAAAGAAAGAGCCAACAATTGAATTGGGAATATTTGTGGGGTACAATGATACACCTCAACTATAGAGTGTACTTTCCATCCAACAAGATGACAATGGTTCGTAGAGATGTGAAATTCAATGAAGAGAAGGCCATGAGATGTTCTCTTTAGTGTTGATTTTGGGTAGCATTAGATGTTCTCTAGCCATGAAAATTGGTGAAGATTCTAAAGCACATGCGATCTCCAAGGCCCAGAAATGGTTTGGGGAAATTCCACCTAATTAGAGAGATATTAAAATAATTAATATTTTTAATGGGGTCTTAAGTCTAAACTTAGGAAAAATAAAATATTAATGGGTATTAATATAAAATTGGGTGAGAAGGTTCTAAATGACATGGATCAAGCCAAATCTAATCTTATCTGTTGATTAGAGACTTAATCTTGGCCATTGAAGAGTCAATAGGAAAAATATAAGAGGAGGCTTGAGGGTCAGTTGGAGATAAACCAAGATTGATCAGTCAATTTGATTTTTTGGAGAGGGGTTTGCTAAGAAAATTTGAACAAGTGATTTGAGTTGCAACGAGGGGCAATGAGTACATAGAAGAGAGGCAAAGATTGTTCCAGAGGGTCAGTGCAGTGACTGAGGAGGCTACACAAAGGTAGTAGGAGCCAAGCAGAGGCAGCTAGAGACCGTGCATAGGCTAAGGGGCCTGCGTGACTGATGTAGAAGGCTAGAGAGATGATGCATAGAGGCAAAAGGGATGATGTTGGGGGTTCCATAGCTACGCAGAGGCTAGAATTACTGACGTAGAGCCTTGGAGAAGTGTTGGAAAGATTTTCATGGGGAAAATGAGTGCTGAGAAGTTGAACATTTGCTTTCGAGAAGAGATATTACTACTGGGTAAAAATCTCTGTTGGGTGAGCCAGTTTGACACCCTCGTTGTACTCAAGAAATTTTCATAATAATAAAACCCTTAGAACTGCTACACCGGTTTTCCCACATTGGGTTTTTCTAGGAAATATTGTCCAAAAATAATGGTGTCCCTTTTGTGTTTGTCTATTATTTAAGTTGATGATTTGTATATGAGTTGAGGTTGCATTTGTGTTTATTTTTAGTATTTATATGAATAAATAACTTGTTAAGGAATAAAAAAGTAGGTGAAATAAACCAGATAATGCAGTAGGGATTTCTGATGTGTTAGATTCAGAAATTTCAACATTTAGAGGGAGCTTTAGTTACATGTAGATGAGGAGATTTTAGCTCCAAAGGTGGAAACTCAGGATGATGTGGAGAAACCACATGCAAAGGAGCAGAGAGTGGAAGAACCCACTCATGAAGAGACTTCCAGAGATGGAAGGAAGTGCATCAGAGAGGCTGACAAATTGATGCATGATGCTAGAGAGAATGTGGGAGCACCCACATCATAATGCAAGCAGAGGAGGTCTCTAGATTGGTACATTGGCTACATGGCTCTGATGAGCGAGAGTGAAAATATTGAGCCATCCTAATTTGAGGAAGCAGTGCAACAACTAGTATGGGTTGATGCCATGGTTTAGGAGTATGAATCCATTATT
This sequence comes from Pinus tabuliformis, assembly GCA_031772625.1. NCBI lineage: Eukaryota > Viridiplantae > Streptophyta > Pinopsida > Pinales > Pinaceae > Pinus > Pinus tabuliformis. The sequence goes on from CM062819.1 coordinate 2,998,414, forward strand.
AGAAACAGTGTTTGGGAAGTGGTCCAAAGACCAAAAGACATGTCAGTGGTGAGTTCTATATGGATTTACAAGGTAAATAAAGTCAAAGATGGGAGTGTGGAGAAACACAAGGCCAGATTTGCGGCTAGAGGGTTCTCTTAGGTGCGGATGGAATTGATTATGATGAGACCTTTTCTCCAGTAGCAAGTTTCTCTTCAATCAGATCTATTCTAGCACCATCAGTGTAGGTGGGATGGAATATATTAGACGAATATGAAGATAACATTCCTCAATGGTAAGATTAAGGAAGAGGTGTTTATTGAGCATCCAAAAGGATTTGAGACCATCGATAGAGATTGGCATGTGTGCAGACTCAAGTAAGCGTTGTATGCATTGAAACAAGCACCTCATGCTTGGTACACCAGGATTGATAGCTATTTCACAGGGTTGGGATTCACCAAAAGTGAAGCAGATGATAACCTTTACCATATTATGGTTGAAGGTAATTTTTTTATTATAGTATTATATGCTGATGATTTGATTCTAATAGGCGATGAGAAGTTGATAAAATATTGCAAAGAGGATCTTTCAAGAGAACTCGAGATGAAGGACCTAGGGCTCATGCATAACTTTCCTAGTATGGAAGTATGTCAAGGAGATGAGGAATTGTTTATCTCTCACTGAAAATATGCCAACGAGATACTAAAGAAGTTTCACATGGAGAGGAGAAAACCCATGGAGACTCCTATATCAGGTAACTGGAGGAAGGAGGATGCTACTTTAGGTGAAGTAGTGGAGGCTACTATTTATAGACAGCTTGTGGGTTCACTTATGTATTTGGTGAGCACACGACCAGACATGTATTTTGCAGTTAACTAGCTTGGTCAAGCCATCGCTAAGCCAACCAAAATTTATTGGAAACTAGATAAACATGTGTTGAGATACTTAGAGGCACCACTCAATTTAGTATTTAGTAAAAATGGAAAGAGGGAGTGAAGCTTCAAGGCTTCACAGATGAAAATTGGGCAAGGATTCCATCCAACAGGAAGAGAATATTAGGGGGAATCTTTAATATTGGATCAAAAATAGTTTCTTGGTACAACAGGAAACAAAGATCATTTGCACTCAGTTCGGCAGAAGCAGAGTACATGGCTGCTAGTCAAGCAGTTTGTGAGGCTATCTAGATGAGGAAGATCCTTGTTGGGTTATTTGGTCAGCAGATGGATTCTACAGTGATTTAATGTGACAATAAAAATTGTATCAAACTCTTTGAGAATCCATTTTTTCATGATTGGTCCAAGCATATTGACATCTAATATCAACATTTATGAGATTGTGTGCATAGGAGAATCATGTTGCTGGAGTATATTCATAAAGAGGAGTAGGATGCAAATATTTTTACAAAGGCATTATCAAGATGAAAATTCAAGTTTCATAGAGGCAAGATCAGGGTAGCATATAATCCATTTCTTGATGGGAGGGAGTGTTGAAAAAATGCAATGAGAAAATCCTAATTTAATTTTGTCCTTTAATTAAATTAGGAATTAAATTGTAATTCTAATTCTGATAGCAAGATGTAATATTTAACAAAGTTAATTTTACTTAGTTGGCTCAGTTAATTCGAGTTGGGAGTCTATCTAGAGTCATGTAGAGTGGTTCCTAAATTTTAGGGGCCCAAGTTGAGTTCTTTTCAGCTGTAATTATTCAATTCAGTTTAATTGAGTTAAATTCAGTTAAACTAGTTCCAACTGATGGAGGAATTAGTGGGAGATCCAGTAGCAGGGTGTAACTTGTAGTAGTGGAGCATAACTAACACTGCTCAACCAGTAAACTAAAGATTCACTTATAATTAACTCATGCATGTCAGATAAGAGAAAGACCCAGTTGAGATTGGAGCTCAGGGACATTGTACTATTAGTTTTATAATCATTTGAATTGTACAGGTGGTGCATGCAAGCAAAGGAAGGCCTATGAGGATTGTGCAGTTCATTATTGAGGAATTTACCCATTAAATATGGGTTAATTCCCTAGTAAATTGTGCAAGGAAATAGGATCTTGGCAGGCAAAAAATTTGTCTAAGTATTGGCTGGAGCTTGTTTTTGAAGCGGTGAGATAGATTAAGATAGTGTAGAGGTTTCTTGGACTTGAGAAAAGAATTGTAATCTTCTCATATTTTCTTATTTATGCAATAAATAGATAGCAATGGTTTTTAGTTGTGCTTTTCCCCAAAACATTATAGTGTTATTTGTGATTGAATTCTTCCTCTTTTATGCTTCATGATTTCATTGATCATTTACTGTTTTTGATGATGAGTAGAGTAGATTCAAGTAAGTTGTTTTAGCATATTACAATTTTCAATTTGAATCTACAAGGAATTTCTACATTTACATAATTTTTTCTTGAGGTTTCACCTGCATAACCAAGACTTGATTTATCAAGGGCAGATCTTTGATGACTTAGGATTTCATCTAGGGTTTAGACTCTTGTTCAGCTAATCAAATTATTTCCTTAGGATATCAATTTCTTCTTTCATCATCATTATTTTCTAGATGGTTCTCCATTTCTTCCTTCATCCTTGTTGCTTCACATGTTTGGGCCTTGAGAGAGGAGACATCTGATTTCAATCTTAATATTTCTTCATCTTTTTCTTCTAGTTGGGATGTTATGGTATTTATGTCATTTCTTGCTTCACCTACATGTCCTTCTGTGAGGGTCAAAACTTCCATCACCTCTTTAGATCCTTATACTTGTTTCTTTATTTAACAGAGGAAACCTATTCCTTGTATTGACCAATTTTTGCTTCAAATTTGTTCAAGTCTTCATGTCTTTGTTCAAGATGGTTTGACAAAACATATTCCCTTTTATTTTCTTTATCCAACTAATTTTTCATGGATATGACTTCTTCATGATGCCCTTTCTTTTTTTGATGCAATTCCACCTTAATTTTGGTGAACTCCTTATCTCTTTCTTGTACTTGAAGCTTGAAGAGGTAAAATTTCTTGCTTGTATTATCCAAGTCATTTTCACCATCATGTGCTTGGATCTTGAGTTCCTCGTTTTACTTTTTCAATTTTCTTATTTCTTCTATGGAAACTACAAGATTTGTCTTAAGATCTATTTCAGCTTCTACTTCAATAATTTCTTCATCATTATCTTCCTTTATACAATTGGCCCCTTAATTTTTTCTCATTTGTCTTCTTTGGTTCATCTTGATTCTCTTTGTAATCATCTTTTGGATCAGAGGTTATTAACAATAATCCTTTAGCGTGAAGATCTTGAAGCTTTTCCCAAAGCTCTTTTGTTGATGAACAATTTTCAATTCTGCCCTCTATATGATTTGGTATCCCACTCAAAATTGCCTTAATTTCTATTGAATTATGCACTTTGGATTCTTCTTCTTCTATAGTGCTTCCATAAAACACTGAATACCAAATTTAAAAACCTTGAGTCATCAAAAATAATTCCATTCTACCCTTCCATACTTCAAAATTTGTTCCATTCAACATGGGGGCTTTGACTAATTGATTTTCATTTGAATTTTTTTACTCAGGAGGAGACATCTTCAGAAGGTTTGGAGCCTTTCTTCCTTGACCTTTCCATTTGTGTTCTAAGGATCTACCTTCTAGTTGTTAGGATGTGAGTGAAGGTACTGGATCTTATACAAATTGTTGGAAATACTGGGGGGGGGGGTTGTGAATTAGTATTTCTTTTACAATTGTTATTTTTTATGCCAGTTAAGATCACTTAGATAAATCACAAAATGAAAAATAACAAGATAAATAATTTTATCAATAAGAATTGACAAGGACTCCAATCCTCTTTACAATGAATCAACTACAATAATAGATCATATCTTCAACCCTAGATGAAGACTCCAATCTTCAAACCACTAGGCTCCAACCTGTACTCTTCCAAGCACCAACTTGGAATTCATGAGGCTCCAACCTCTAGGTCTCCAGCCCTATCTTCCACAAGGCTCCAACCTTGTGTTTAAGAGTCTCCAACCTCTAGGGATCCAACCATATCCATAGGCACAAGCTCCAACTTGTACTCTTCCAAGCAAAAACTTGGACTTCATGAGGCTCCAACCTCTAGGTCTCCAACCCTATCTTCCACAAGGCTCCAACCTTGTGTTTAAGAGTCTCCAAACTCTAGGGATCCAACCATATCCACAGGCACAAGCTCTAACATGTTCTTCTTTAGGACTCCTATCCTATAGGTCTCTAACCCTTTGATTCAACTCTTCAAGGCAAGTACAATCATTCCTAAAGTATTCCTCAATACCTTCTGAAACAAGTCTTGAAAGTATTTAATACCGCTCTCAATTAGTGTTCAAGAATCCTTATTTCATCAATGTCAACTTTATCAATTGCAAAAGATGTCTCCAATATTCTTCATGTTACCCAAACCAACTTCTCCAATGGTAATCCATGAGGGCTTCAATCATGTATCAGTCTCCAAGAATACCTCCAAGATCATATTCTTTGCAAGGGCTCAAGGACTGTTTCACAATGATGTCTTCATGTGATTCGAGTTGACTCAACTTTTGGATTTAACCAAGATATTTTACTTTTGTGATGTGATTAGAATTGAATTTAAAAAAGCATAATTGAACATATATGCATGTTGTAAAGAAGAAGGAACATGAAAATCATCAGCAACATAACATAACAAGACGTTGATAATGGATTTCATCCGGGAGGGACTATGTCTCCAGGCCCTGGTGTCAAGATGGTGTAGGCCATTGCATTAAGTGCTGTCAATATTGATGATGTACATAAGAGGTGGCATCGCTATCATACAAGGAAAATGCCCTCGCGTAGGAGTGGCTCCAAGAGATGTTTCGCTATAGGAACTCTCAGTAAAAAAGGACTCCTATCTGTATGATCTAAACTCATGCATGATGATAATGAGCATCCCACCAACATGGCATAAAAGGGATCTCAATGCAAACAGACATGGCGACACATGAGTATCCCATCAACATAATAGCAAAGGAATCTCAAACAAAACATGATGAATCATGACAACAAGTACATCACACAGATGATTCCACATCACATCAAGCAGGAATCATGAAACAGGTAAGAAAACAAGATCCCACATCAAACATCAAACAGGGATCTATGCAGCACAATGCATCTCATAGCAAAAAGAAGTACATGAACATACTGCATATACCTCAGATCCTAGGGCCATCTGAAGAAACAGATGTCAAAATGCTGAAGCTGGTCGTACCATCAATCTCGTGGCATCAAATCCCATGAAATGATTGCTCGCACATTGAATGCTGGCACCTACACTCCACTTTGAAAAATGGCCAAAAAATAGAGTGGTCAAATGGAAATTCTGAATGCACCATCATATTTGTGGCGTCAAATAGTACAAAATCGACTGTCAAATTTCTGAATTCTGAGAAAATGAAAATCTGGGGCTTAAGGAATTTTTTAGATTCCCCCTAGATTCCTCAAAGATTCCCTCCTCCGGGTCCTCTGAAAATCTGCTGCTCAGATCAGGAAACTAACTACGCCATTGGGTTCATGTCGCTAAGAGAGAGGTGTAGGATTGACATAAAGTTTGTCCAATATGGACACTACAAAATTTTCACTCTCTTGAGAATTTCGCCCAATCATGGTTCCCTCTGCCACTTCTCTGGGCTCATGGTTCCACCTACAATAAATTAATTAAAAAAATTATCATCTTGATTTCTGTGCACGCTCTTGGCTCCTCCATGCTGCTGGGCGCACTGACAAATGAGTTTATATATAAAATTTTGGGCGGGGTTACCAACATTGGTTGTTGGCGCATTGGTAAATTTGGTGTTTGGTTGGAGAGAGGTCAGGGGATCAAATCTCGACCCTCTGAAATTAGGCTAGCATATAAATATATTTTGGCATATGATTTTTTATAACCGCTTAAAATTGGTACATTGTTGGTATTAAATGGAATGTGGTGGTTGTATTGACTTAAATGGTTGGTACATGGTTTGGTTGCATGTGACATGGGACCGCTGCATGGTGGCGGGCCAACCCACGTGGTTGGTGCAAGCTCGATACTCGCTAGGCTCCATAACGTTGGCATTAAGTGTTGGGGTGTGGGTCGGGTCCACGGGAGGTGGCCCGCCCACCCCTTTGTAATATGGTTTTTTATATGGAGTTGGTTGGAGGGTGGAGTGACGGGAGTCATGGCCCGTTGGTTCCTATGGTTATTTGGTGTGGTTGGGCCAGCGGGGGTCATGGCCCATTGGCCCTTTAATAATTGAAATTTTTGTGATGTAGTTTGGGGTGGCGGGGGATATATATATATATATATATATATATATATATATATATATATATATATATATATATATATATAGATATTGTTATAAACACATTTTTCGAATTTGCCTAATATAGGGGATATTAGACAAATTAAAGATCCAACAATTTCTCCCGCTTTCGGGAGCGAGGTTTCATGCCTCGGGGTCGGTCAAATTGTAGGACACTTAAACCTGACCCACAGTCCAACTTTTATTGCCTCGTTCTCCCTCATACGAGCTCGGATTGACAAATTTTTCACACTGGTGTGATCAAGATGACAAGATCTATGCTCTGGTCCTAGTTTGAAAACATTCTGATCACTTTGATTTTTGAGCTTCCATAAGTCCTCTTTGTCCTGTGTGTGTCCCTGGAGCCACCTGGATCAATCCTCCCCATTGAGGAGCTTTTGGTCCTCCAAAAGCATGAAAAATATCTACAACTTTTGTGTACCTTGTTTGCATCACAAGCATCCTTGGAAAGGTCTCGCTTCCATCTCCTTCACCTTTGTTCTTCGGATTCTTAAGCGATGAGCCGACACCTGCACCATGCAACCTATAGTACATTATTTTTTTACAAATTACATGCTTGACTTAGATGACAAATTAATGACCCAAGCATCCCACACTTGCCACAAGTTTATAACACATACTCGATGGTCAAGTTTACATCAAAATGGAAATGATACCCCAGCTACGAAACAAGGCCAACATATCATTGTTGCTTCAACAAGTGATGGAAAACACATCATCACTGCAACACATGATTTACTACAATAAGGCCAAACACTATTTTTGTTTTGACAAGTGATGGAAACACAACATTACTTTCACAGTTTGTCATGCAACTCAAAATAAGACCAGACATCATTGTTGCTTAACAGGTGATGGAAACACGTCATCACTTTTACATTTTGAAATGCAACAAATGATTTACAAAAGCATGACCATGACAAGCTAACATATCTAGAAACCATTTTTCGCGTATCATTGTGAATGGGTCATCCCGCTATGCTGGTTTTTCTTATCAAACAATTGTTTCACGTAGTTCATGTATCAACACTTTGTCTTTAAGGCACTACTCTAGATGGAGCCTCCAACAAGTGGCTCTTTGATGGCCACTTCTGTCACAATGATTGGAATGGGCTTTCTTCTTTTAGATCTGCTTACCATGTTTCTTTACCTGCTGTTGAGAGGGCCTTTCATGCCTCTTCTTTGTTTGTGCTGCTATTCTTTTCCAGCACTTAGAAAATGCATGGTTATGTAATCCACAAAAGGTACAGGTTTTTTGATTTCATGTTTTACATTCATCATTAAAAACATGATTATAATTGAAATGAACATTCAAAGATCGAAACTAGTTATACCTTTCCTTGCCGTCTCTAGTGTAAGTATGGTGATGAGAGCTTGTCTCAGCTCTTCCCCTGCAATGGAAACTACCATGGGATTACGGGGATGTGTTCCCATCATTCTCTTTCCTCGATGATTTCGACAATGTCTCGGAAGAATCTCACACCTTCGAGCATTCTCCCTCTGTGTATCTCAAGCCTGCAAGTTGAGGTCTCTCCACAACCTCCAATGGTTGAGTTATTCCTTGGTTATTAACACCAAGTTCTTTTTCCTCCTTGTGCCTCGTCCTGGTAAGGAGCCTCATGTTTGTCCCTGTAATTGGGATATCCAAATATCCAACAAAAATCATACTATGTGAAGATGAAACTGAAAGGAAATCAACATCTTTTACCTCCACTGTCGAGTTGGAAAGAACTGATGAGGGCTGCTCATCATCTGTTGTTGGTGGTTCGATGGTTGTCTCAACACATTTCCCAGCTTCTTTCTTGACATATCCAAGTCCTGCCTGATGGGGTAATTCTTCTACTTTGATGGGGTTGACAATGCCTTGGCCATTAACGCCCAACCCTTTTCCTTCATACCCCATTTTCTTCAATAGTTTGGAGCCAATTCCTGTGGTATGATTTTCAAAAACAATGAAATCATCATTAAGAAACATACATGAATTCAAAGAACTACTTTTTTCCTCACATGGCTCACACTGAAACTTTTCCAAGGCCTCGTCGTTAGCTTGCAATTGTCGTAGAAAACATTGTTTTTCCTCTTTCTCTTCTTGTAGATGCATCTTCAATTCAACTTTGAAGATTCTATTTGTTCTGTTGAAGTTCTTCCAGGGCCTCTTCTATGGCTCAAAATTGAAGCTGTAATTTCTCCTTTTCCTCTGTCTCTATTATTTCCACCCTTTTGGAAATTTTGAGCATGGTCACGTACATCGTTTTTTCATCCTATGTCGTTGCATGTTCCATTGTTCATGCTTGCAATTCACATCCAAGAAAAGATTGCTCTGATACCAAACTTGATCCGAGTTGACTCAACTCCCGGATTTAACCAAGATCTTTTACTTTTGTGATGTGATTAGAATTTCATTTGAAATAGCATAATTTAACATATATGCATGTTGTAAAGAAGAAGGAACATGACAATCATCAACAACATAACATAACAAGACCTTGATAACGGAGTTCGTCCAGGAGGCACTACGTCTCTGGGCCCTGGTGTTAATATGGTGTAGGTCGCTGCATTAAGTGCTGTCAATAGTGATGATGTACATAAGAGGTGACATCCCTATCATACAAGGAAAATTCCCTCACACAAGAGTGGTTCCAAGAGATGTTCTACTACAGGAACTATCAGTAAAAAAGGACTCCTATCCGTATGACCTAAACTCATGCATGATGATAATGAGCATCCCGTCAACATGGCATAAAAGGGATCTCAATGCAAACATACATGGAGACACATGAGTATCCTATCAACATAACAACAAAGGGATCTCAAACAAAACATGATGAATCATGACAACAAGTACATCACACAGATGATTCCACGTCACATCAAGGAGGAATCATGAAACAGGTAACAAAACAAGATCCCACATCAAACATCAAACAGGGATCTATGCAACACAATGCATCTCATAGCAAAAATAAGTACATGAACATACTACATATACCTCACATCCTGGGGCCATCTGAAGAAACAGATGTCAAAATGCTGAAGCTGGTCATACCATCAATCTCATGGCATCGAATCCCATGGAAATGATTGCTCACACATTGAACGCTGGCACTTACACTCCACTTTGAAAAATGGCCAAAAAATAGAATGGTCAAATGGAAATTCTGAATGCACCATCATATTTGTGGCGTCGAATAGTGCAAAATAGATTGTCAAATTTCTGAATTCTAAGAAAATGAAAATCTGGGGCTTAAGGAATCTTTTAGATTCCCCCTAGATTCCTCAAATATTCCCTCCTCCAGGTCGTCTGAAACTCTGATGCTCAAATCAGGAAACTGATAGTGCAATTGGGTTCATGTTGTCGAGAGGTGTAGGATCGACATAAAGTTTGTCCAATTTGGACACTGCAAAAATTTCACCCTTCTGAGAATTTTTCCCAATCATGGTCCCGCCTACCTCTTCTCTGGGCTCATGGTTCCACCTGCAATAGATTAATTAAAAAAAATTATCGTCTCAATTTCCATGCGTGCTCTTGGCTCCTCCATGCTGTTGGGGGATCAAATCCCGAACCTCTAAAATTAGGCGAGCACATAAATATATTTTGGCATATGATTTTTTATAACTGCTTAAAATTGGCTCGCTGTTGGTATTAAAAGGAATGTGGTGGTTGTATTGACTTAAATGGTTGGTACATGGTTTGGTTGTGTGTGACATGGGGTCACCCCATGGTGGCGGGCTAGCCCACGTGGCCTGGGGGTGGTGGCCTGCCACCTGATATATATATATATATATATATATATATATATATATATATATATATATAGAAACACATTTTTTGAATTTGTCTAATATATGGGATATTAGACAAATTAATGATCCAAAAAATTTGCCCACTTTCGGGAGCTAGGTTTCATGCCTCGGGGTCAGTCAAATTGTAGGACACTTAAACATGGCCCACAATCCAACTTTGACCAAAACTTTGACTAGCTCGTTCTCCCTCATACGAGCTCGGATTGACGAACCATTTGCACTACTGCGATCAGGACAACAAGATCTACGCTCCAGTCTTGGTTCAAAAAAATTTTGCTCACTTTGATTTTTGAGCTTCCATAAGTCCTTTTTGTCCTCTGTGTGTCCCTGGAGCCACCTAGATCATCATGATATCTTCAAGAGGATGATCCAAGATTGTTACAACGGTTCTTTAATAGATCTATTCACATGGGATGCCTCAATAAATACTTTAACAAAATTGCTCTAAATTTACTTCACGACATGATCCTAGGTTTTCTTTACAAGGCTTCAACCATGCATTAAGAAGCTTATTCATAAACTCTTCAGAGGTTTCTTCTTCACAATTATGGAAAATGAAACAATCCAAGCTCTAATCCCAAGGTAAACCTTCACAGGAAGTACTTGGTCCAAAGGATGTTATCTAAACAAGGTTTCTAAAACTTTGCCTCCAACTCAGATTTGTCCACAAGTTTGCACAAAGACTACCAACTAGTGTCCTCAATAGCTCTTCAACAAAGTTCTGCAAATTTTAAAGTCTTCAAAAGGTATAACTATAATTCCACCACTATCCAAAAGTATGCTAAAGATAAACTGCAGATCATGCTCCTTTGAAACAGAGAATGATTCATAAGCTTAATCAATGCCCAAAATTGTAAATGAAGTGTGAAAAATCCAAGATTTATTCATAGATTACAAAACCAAATTTGGTAGCCAACACAAGTTCAAGCACTAGGTTTGAGGTTCAGCCTAAATCATGTGTGTGTTATAGTGCAAATTTTACCACAAGTCTGAAAAATTTCAGGATTCAGAGAGATGCTACAAGTTCATGAATTTTCACAGGTATGTGAGAATTTCTCAGGTGCTAGGATCTTTTGATCTACAACTTTGGAGATATGATATGGAGGAGTTTGATCAACAGACCTCTAGTTCCTTTAACAAAGGGTTTGTTTTCTTGTCAAAAGAATTTTCTCCACTATTTTGCCCCAGTTACTACACACTATTCTTTTATTTTATTTTCTTTGTTCTACATGTTTTCCTTGTGTAAACTTCATGATCTTAACAAATATTTTACTTCTTCGCATTGTATATCCTTATAATCTTGTCTTTTGTGATTCCTTGCGCTATTTTTTAATTGTTTTTCAATTATTCGGTGTTTCCTTCAACGAGTCCATGTTACACAAAAACACAGATGTGTGTGTGTGTGTGAATTAAGGATATGTGACAATTGGCTATACAGGAAGTCGACTTCTGCTGGTGGAGTCGATCAACGAATTGGTGGAGCCATGTAGTGTGTCCAACATGGAGCTGAAAATATGTTCAACATTATCTTATATAATGTTTCTTTTGAATATATTGTATCTTCAAAAATTATGCATGTCGTGGAGGTAGCTTTATAATTTTTTTTATCAATCTATAAATTTGTTATGGTAGAATGTTAAGGGATGGAGATAAAAAATGTTTTGAGGCTCTTTTAAATAACAATTTTTTCATGAATAACTTTTAGGGATTTACGATTTATGACTTAGGGTTTGTGTTTTAGGACATATATGGAATTATGGTATAGCGTTGTATCAAGGGATTTAGTAATGCATATACTTTGTTACCTATAATTTCATCTATTACACTTAGGGTTTTAATGTCCATTCTAGGATTTTGTATTAGGCTTTGTATCTAGGTTTTTGTTTTGCCATTAATTTAGGGTATATAGAGTTAAGGATTCATCAAGGAAGAAATTAGGGTTTCACCATTTAGGAATTAGGGTAAACTAGAATTTAGGGTTTAGGGTTTCTATGGGGTTAGGGTTTCATATGCACTTAAGGTTAGGTTTATGTTATCTTTAACATTTCCACCTAGTTGCCATGTTTTCAACAATGCTCCATGGTATTGACATCAATGGAAACTTTATCCAACAATATCCCCCTTTGTCATTGATGGAAATGCTCTCCCCTTTTCATAATTCCTCATCAAAACAAAGATAGAACAATAATTACCTCCAAGTGCGACACTTGGGGTACACTTTGTGATGACAATGACGACACTAGAGCGACAGTGCATGAAAATTTGGGAATGGGTCTAATACATGTTTATATAATAAATAGGACCCATTGGTACCAAGTCTACCTCTCACAATGAAAAATAGCTCCTCTTTTATAATGTGCGACACTTATGGTCCATTTTATGATGCAAGTGATGACACTGGTGAAACAATGCTCACCACTTTGGAAATGTGTTCAATGTTCTATTTATGACAAATAGAACGCAGTAGTGTAGGCGAATGCATCAGAACTACCCTTCAAGAATGTAAAAATGACTCCCTTTGACCGAATGTGGCACTTCCCTAACCAAAATGAGGACACTTGAAACAGTAAGGAAAACATGAAAGTGAAACTTACAAAATCTAAAGAAAGTGAAAGTGACACATGCTATAGTAAAGAATACATAAAAGCGCCACTTGTAGAAGTAAGAGAAATAAGAAATGACAATCACAAAAGGGAAGCTACACTAAATAAAACCAAATTGCACAAAAGATACAGTTGAGAAAACTACTTAAGAGATCATACGATCACAACCAACAGTGAGGGAACTATCAATCTTTGGATTATTCATTGACCGTCAACAAGGACTGTATAGTCTCTGTCTCTAGGGACTGCACAATCACTATCCTCGGAGACTGCACATGCACTACCTCCTGGGATTATTTAGTCATCAACCATGGGGAATTACACAATGATTGTTCTCAGCATTTGTGCAATTACTATCAGCTAGGATTTTGGAGGGTTTGACTCTCTAATATACACAGGATTAATTGTAAGAAACGTGCTTTTGAAGGCATAGAAAGATAGGCATGTGTAAGAAAGTGACTCTGACAGTTAAGAACATTAGTTGATTATGAAGTGGCTATGAGAATCGAGGAATAGCAGATCATAAGATCATAAGTATGCTCCAAAATTCATGCGACACACTGTTAGAACTCCAAATTCTTTGTTCAGGTTTAATCCTTAAGTGCAAAGTCTTAGTCTTTCAGGAAGTATTGATTCACCATGTATATTTCCCCAATTTTCCACTTATCATCGTTAAAGACATAGTCCCTTCTATTCCTTTCTCAACTTCAAACACATTAACATAAGATTAGTCATACCTCAACTTTTTCGATATGGAAGAAGGATAGTAGGTATTCCAAGATTTCAAGTACATTTCCTGGTGTTTCTCTAATGCTAATGAGCTTGGAGAGTACCCTTGTAGATTCACCTCAAGGGGACACAAGTATCACTTTAGGCTTGTTTAGTACCCCGACAAAGTTTATTGCTTCACCTCTCTGCAAAGGAAACCTTTCTCTTCTTCAACCTTTATTCTATTTTCTTAAAGATATGCTTGAAGCATTTATTGAATATTTGTAAAATGGGGGAAGATATATCTCCACTTATTCATATTAGAATAGGTTGTTCCTTTTCTAAGGGATTTGAAAGATAACTGAATATACTCATATTTTTTTTTCCATTCCCTTATCTACTCAATTGAGTTGAGAGGTCGAAACATTATTCAAATACAAGGCTGAGTCGGAATGAAGATCCTAATAAAGGTATGGGCTTCATAGTTTGTCTAAACGATTTCTATCTGAAACGAATTTTATTTTCCATTTAGACATCATTGAATTTAAGGATATGTAAACCCAAGATAAAGAAGAGAATAACAGATAAGCCAAGCATTTTTAGTCGTCACAATTTCCATTTTCAAGTTTTTCCACATTGTATTTTGATCATTTTCATGCAGAGTCTTATTAAATAAAATAAAGAAAGAAAATGAATAAGAGTAAGATAAATTCAAAAGCATAGTGGAAGTAAACCTTAACTAAAAAGGAACATGGGAGACAAATAAGGAAAACAAACCAAATACAAGAATTAGTGTTGCAACTTTCCTCGATGGATTTTTCCAACTATTCTTGTTGCTGGTATGCTTGGTCTCTTTTCTTAGCCACCTCCTCCAGCTGCTTCTTTAGTATATCTTTCTTCTTTCCCTTCTATATTGTCATCATCATGGTTCATTGTTCCTGCTCCTACAACTTAGTTGTTAAACTTTGATGGAACTTGTGCAGCATCTGAATGGGCAGTGCGACAATATTTATGTTGACATTCTTCCTTGATTTGGCTCATTCTTTGTCCTCCAGTGAGTACTAGTGAAGTGCCCCAACTGGAACCTCCACAACTCTAACACTGAATTGAGTTTCTATTCTTTGCTCTACCTGCAATGGCTTATCTTTTTGTTCTGGTTGTTTTGCTACTTGTTGCAACACCTCCAACTCTATGATGGCCTTCTGTACTTTAGCCAAGATCGTTCTATATTGACAATCAATTCTATCCCAAGTCTCTGTCATGATCTCCTGGACCTTCTCTCTAATCTCATCGATGTCCCCACTAGTGAGGACAAGTGTTTCTATGCCCTTGGACTTATCCTCCTTCTGCTTTTTCCTCTTACCTATTGCAGTTGTTTTTACAGGATAAAACACCCTAAGGTCTGGGTTGAGAACCCCAAAAGATCGAAGGGCATACACCAACAAGAAGAAAGCAAACAATAGTCCTAATGCTTAAACTACTAAAGTAGGATGAAGATATAATACTCGTAAGTCCTATGTTTGAGGATGTTCCCATAGGGTCCAAACTCTTTGCTTCCTCCAATGCTTCAAAACCTGCAACTCGTTCCAGAAAAGTATATATACTAATAGTAGTTCAAATCATGTTCAAGATATGAATATAGATCATATAAGCATATAGATATAAAACATGAGATCATACATAATTAGATCATAATATGAGTTAAAGCATAAATATCATCACATCAGGAACAAGACAAAGCTTCTTTATTGATGTCTGCAAAGAATGTGGAAGAATACAACCTGATTCGACCATGGCTCCAAGCGAAACCTTCCTCTAGATCCGTCCAACCCAAGCCCCAACAATCCTCTTTTAAATGCATACACATAGATTCCATATAAAGGGGATGGACATCTCTGTGAGGAAACAAGGGTTTCCTATAGCTAGGAGTGCAGGAGGCACATGGATAAATCAGACTTGATCAAGGACCAATTGGATATAATATCAATATCCCAGCTTTTCTCTCCCCTTAGGCCTTCCCATGAGGTGTATTTATATCACCCCAAAATAGTTGTTTCAGTTGGTTTACAGTTAGGCCAATATGGGCTCTTGTACATGGGCTTCCGGTGTAACTTGCAAACCCCACCCATAAAATAGGGATTTTATATTTTTTTAATATTTCAAATTATATACACAGGTTGGGTATAGCTGGACACACGTGTGCACACACTTTTTGAAGGGCAGAGTTGTGTATGGAATTTAAAATAATGTTTTTTAGTAAAAGGACCAAGTTTGAAGGAAAAGGTTTGCCCAAGGCCATGACTCAGAGCATCAAGAATACAAGGGTGATAAATAATGCTATAACAGATTCCCCCTAATGTATGAGGTTAGAAGGTGTACACGATGGTCGAAATGTATTAAGGTATCAAAAGAATCATGCAAGGACTTGGGAGGAGATCACTAGATTCCAGCCTTCCAAACCAGTGGAAGAGATCAGAAAGAAATCTCATGTCTGAGGCGGGCATACCAATGCTCAGAGATAGTAAAGCACGTCCGCATGTCAAGTGTAGAGCAAATCCAATATGTATACAAGTACAAAGGAAACTAATAAATACATAGTGGAACATCTTATCATAGCCACAAAAGTACATATCAAGCCTATTTCACAATATCACATATAAAAGAACTGATCAATGATGTTGAAGGAGATATCTGATCACTGATGTCACATAACTGATCCTCAAAGTACCAAGTCAAAAATTGGAATAATGGTATTGCATGCAACTCGAGTGCCAACATATAAAATGTTGTTGGGATGAAATGCAACATACACTAGTACAAAATGACTAATTAATTACTAAAATAACAACTAAAATTTGCATATAAACGACCATTTTCAATCAGCGACCAATAGTATCTAATTTATAGTATCTTATAACACGACCAACTTTTAGTCATTTTTAGCTAAGTCATTAATTGGTTTCCTCAATTTTACCATCTAGTAGTATATTTAGTCATTAATTTCTTCATTGGTTTAGTCATTAATTATCACAATTGATGACCAAATATATAACAAAATATATTACTATATGAATCCTCGAGAAAACCAATTAATGACCAAAGAAATATGACCAAAACTTTGGTCATGTTATAAGATACTATAAATTAGCTATTAATAGTCATATATATGCAAATTTTAGTCATCATCTAGAACCAACTAATGACCAAAGAAATATGACTAAATTTTAGTTGTGTTAAAAGATGTTGTAAATTAGCTACTAATAGCCGTATCTATGCAAAATTTAGTCATCATCTAATAATAAAAACTTTATCATTTGCAATAGTCATTTATCTTTTTTTGGTATTTTCATATTCATTATATAAACGACTGATTTAGTAGTTTCTATTCATTTCATTTAATTTCATTCATAATCATTATAAATTACTAATTTAGTCATATATTCATTTTATTCGTGTTCATCATTAATTAATATAAACAATTAATTTAGTAGTTTTAGATTGATTTTATGTGTTTATTATTAATCACCATAAATTAATTAATATGATTTTGTGACTTAATTTTAAGAAAATGTCATACAATGTGCATGTTTATCTAATATGATAATGAAAAGTTACATATGTTAATTACAAGACTAAATAATATCAAGTGCAAATAAAAATAATTTCAACCATATCAATTTTATTATATAAAATATCAAGTATTACAATATGAGTTTCCAACTTAATATAGGTTGGACTACAATTTACACATGAAATATTGTTTCATCATTTCAAAACCTTATCACTGTGTTTCCAAAGCATTGTAAGTGAATTGACCAACTCTGAAGGCTTGGCCATCAGTCTCTATGAGTGTGTCTTATGCAAGATATTGGCTCTAAGGGTATCACTAGACTTATTCTCTTCTCTCTCTCATTTTGCATTTGTCGCTCTAGTGTTATTATTCTCCTCTTTCTTCAATTGTTGCTTATTACCATCAATATTGAGTTCCTCTCCTAAAAATGAAAGAAGATACAATGCAGAGTATAAGACATGAAAGATGATGAATACTTGAATATAAAATAAAGTAGACTATAAAAGTTTTATATGACATATACCTCAACATTCGATAGTGGCCACTGTGTGGCTAGATGACCTGTATAAACAAAGAAAATAAAATGTCACCATAGAAAATGGAATTGGTTCATCATGCATGCTAGGATTTTTTGTGTGTGCACGCATCATATTGCTCACTTCTAACTGTATCAAAAAAAAAGAGTATGCACAATGACATGTAGTGACATGTGGGTGTCTATTTGACTCAATGATATGCTTGATTTTTTAACCCATTCCAATCCTACCACAATGAAATTAAGAGAGACAAGGACACAAGAAGGACTATCAATAAATGAAATTAGAGACTTTAGAATGCAACTCAATTGTACCTGAATGTAACGATAAGTATTTGCAACTTCCTGGTCACCGATGAGCATCAAATCACATTGTGAAAAATTCCTTGCATTATGATAATTTGGTTGCACCTGCACTAATCCTCTATAGTAGTCCCTTGACTTGCCTATAGATATAATTTTAGAAACAATCCTACTCCTGCAATTCTTCCCTATATGGATCATCTTTGTCCCCCCTATTGATAGTTATTTTTCAAGGAAATAGAATAGAAGTCTCCAATTGCATCATCGCATTTCAAACCAATGCTTAAGTATTTCCAGGTGATTGTTGAACCAGTCTCTACTCAAGTCCATGAAATCCTTGATTTGAAAACATCGTTAAAACCTCTTTTCGTAATAAAATTATAAATCCCACATCTGCATTCCTCGTCCCTGACATACTAATTCTTTATAGTGGAATACTTTATCATTTCTGCCTCGATGCAATAGAGATCCACTACTGTGGCATGGAGATGGTTGGTGTCATAAAATGGTATAGTTCATCATTCAATATATGTCACAAAACTCCTCTCACCTCACATAACTCCTCTCATCTACAAAAATAAGAGTCCTCTAAAAATGCTTGGTATCCATCTCATTCATCCTGAAATAAGTGGACATTTCCATGGGTGACCAAGTGTGCTTGAATATTTAATAGAAGGAGTTATCACTAAAAATATAAAAATACAATGCATCATAATAGTTATCTGCAGGAACAACTACCCTACCAAGCTACTTCCTAACTAGATAAAGGTACTCTTGAATTACCACTTATAACAAACAAAAGATAACATCAACTACCTATAGAGTCTACCTATGCATGGTAGCAATGAAAAAACTGTCGAAAAGTATCAAGTAGGTTAGGGTCCACCTCATCCAGGCTCCTCTTCTTCTTCTACTCTCTCTGTTTAGGTTCAGAATAATACCAAAGGTGTTCGAAATTGATGGGTGGGTAAAAGTTATCAGACCATTGAGTTCTTCCATTTTTAATCATTGTCTGTAAGAGTTGAATCTAAATTGCAAAAGTGGTTCATGTTCCTTCTTTTTAGCTAACATTAAGAGTTGTAAGGTTTAAAGGATATAAGTATGTTCTACATAAAATATAGTAACATGGTTTAAAATTGTAGGCATTGAGATCAAAATCTAAGGATGAAACATAAAAGATTTTATGTTCATGATTACAAGAAATTTTAATTTCAAGTAACAATGTTTGAGGAAGGTCTAGCATTTGCATCCTACCAGAAAATTTTATTGCATCACTTGCCCTTTTAATTTAGGCATGGTAGAGTCGATTACACAAACAATCAACCACTAAAAAAAAGGTGAAAAGAAAAAATAAAATTTCATGCATTCTAACCCTAGAAAAGTTAGGGAGGAGCAAACTGATCTGTACAATAAGGACATGCAAAATGCTTACTTGTCCATTATCTTTTGATGAATTGTTAGCCATAATCAAGATCTGCATGATCATAATCATTAAACCCTTTGTACAATAAAGACATGAAAAATTATTACTTGCGCTTTGTCTATCATAATCATTAAACCCTTTATAACATGCAAAAATCTTACGTGTGCATTGCCTTTTGATGAATTGTTGGCGGAAATCAAGATTTGCATTATCATAATCATTAAAATCTCAACTCTAGATAAAATTTATGATTTGATCATATAAACCCTCAAAATTATTTACCCATAAGAACAAAAATCCTCTTTAGTAAAAAGGAAGAAGAGATTCCAAATTCATACCCATGTACAAATTACCAAAATATCATAATCATTAAACCCTCAACTCTAGATAAAATTTATGATTTGATCATATAAATCCTTGAAATTATTTACCCATAAGAACAAAAATCATCTTTAGTAAAAAGGAAGAAGAGAGTCCAAATTCATACCCATGTACAAATTACCAAAATATCCTCGCCCAATGACCTTTCCCTTATCATAATCATTAAACCCTCAACCCTAGATAAAATTTATGCTTTGCTCATATAAACCTTCAGAATTATTTACCCATACAAACAAAAATCCTCTTTAGTAAAAAGGAAGAATAGATTCCAAATTCATACCCATCTACAAATTACCACAATGACCTTTCCCTTATCATAATCATTAAACCCTCAACTCTAGATAAAATTTATGCTTTGATCATATAAACCCTCTAAATTATTTACCCATACAAATAAAAATCCTCTTTAGTAAAAAGGAAGAACAGATTCCAAATTCATACCCATGTATAGATTACCAAAATATCCATGCCCAGTGACCTTTCCCTTCCTCCATCTAATCGTTGATGCTCTCCTAAGGTGTTTCCCATGCAAACTCCATATGGGGTTCTAATCCCATGAAATCCATAGATCACATTGATGGCCTTCCCCACACAGATATAGACAGGGCAGAGAAAAATACAGTGCTACAATGTGATGTTGTAATCATACCCATGTAAAAATTACCAAAATATCCATGCCCAGTTACCTTTCCCTTCCTCCATCTAATCGTTGATGCTCTCCTAACGAGTTTCCCATGCAAACTCCATCTGGGGTTCGAATGTTGATGCTCTCCTAACGAGTTTCCCATGCAAACTCCATCTGGGGTTCGAATGCCATGAAATCCATAGATCATGTTGATGGTCTTCCTTCTTCTGGAATTTCCACGTAGATATAGACAAGGCAGAGAAAAATACAGTGCTACAATGTGATGTTGTAATCTGTGAATATTTTATTTGAACCCAACGCTAAAATGGAAATGAAAAAGAAAGAAAATATTTATAATAGAAAAAATAAAAGAAATATTTATAATATAAAATAATATATATAAATTGCAATTGGGTTAAATGATTTATTTTTAATAAGAATTCCATAAGAAGAAGAAGTTAAAAATAATATTGGGATGAGTGTAAACATTTAAATATGAACTCAATTAATAATAAAACGTTAAATTAAAAAAAAAATTAATTAATTTGTTATATTTTGATTTTGTTATTAACTTGTGAATATGCTTTGTTACAATACCATGGCTTATCAATACTACAAGTCCAAAAACATAACTTATTCCAAAACCAAAATATTTGACAACAATATGACAAGGTTCTTAACATGAATATTCACCCCCACATTTTTTTTTTTTCTACATAAATATTGAGCTAATATATTAAGAAAAAAAAATATTTACAGAGAGAGGAACAGGCCTCTGAGGATGAATAACTTCACCCTCCATCTGAAAAGCAGTACAGGTGCACAAGGCTACCTGATTTACAAAGATAGATGCAATAGAAATGAGCATGGACAAAACAGCAGCATTTAGTCCTCTGACTTACAAGAGAAATTCCTCCAAAAAGAACAACAGCAGCATAATCGTAGAACCAAAGAGCCTTTGCATGCCTCTCGCACCTTACTGCTGAATTCATTGTGGCATTAGAGGGTAGGATGACAGGGGATTCCAGAGATCTGGAATCACTGCGAAATCTGGGCATACCGCTACCCTTAAAGCAAAAACTGGGCATCTCGGAAAGAAAGAGACCCCTCCAAAACTCCAAAACCAAATCATTGTGCAGCAACAAAAACAGCAAATTTAGCCTTCGAAGGCTTAACTTATGCTTTGTTGTCAAAGTCTGGTGTATTTTCATCTTCGTTCACTGGCTGACGGGAACCCGGCGGGAATGCTAGCAGTTGAAGCGGCCCCAGAACACGAGCATGCTCCTCAGGGTTGACTACGCCTGGAGGAGGATTATCATTACCAATTTCCGCCCTCTCTTGAGTAATGCCAGCCTGAGCCAGCTCCCCAGCATCTTCCTCCTGGCTATCTGAATCTTCATCATCTTCCTCAGTCGCAATAACAGTGATTAGCAAAGACACCTTCGATCTCTTTTTCCGGCATCTGAAAGTGAAACTAGAGGTATGCATTTGACTATCTTGCTCGTCCGATTCCTCTGACGGAGAAGACGGAGGCACAGCCATAGCCAATGGTGGAATTTCCCTTGCCTGGACCTCCTCCCTTCTGCTAATACCCCAGACACCGCCTCTGCGCGGGACTCCACGCTGTCTCGGCGCCATGAACCTTGAAACGTGAGGGCGATTGACGATGTGAAACCGAATTTCCCCACACAGAACTTGAGCTCCCCGAACCACACTATTTGAAAGCTGAACCCGGTTATGAGTTCTTGGCTTAGAGCGATAGAGCGCCCCCTGAGCAGAGGTGTGGCCTCTGCCTCCGCTCACAACTCCAGAAATCGCACCCTCTCCTCTTTGCTCAGAGCAGAGCATGAAAATACCACAGACATTCTCATTCTGGCACAGATGCACATTTATGTAGTTCCCAATGCTGAACTCTCTGGAGGCCTCCATTACGAAACCCAACAACCTTGCGTATAGAACCGTTAAGTTCACTCACTCGAAGCCATCTCCTCTCTGCATAATCTTCACCTCGGCCTTTAATGGCATTAAAGTATGGCAGAGCCACCTGGTGTGGCCGTCCTGCCAGGTTTCAAAGTCATGCCAGCTGCCCATTGCTGGTAAACATATTGCCACCCGCATCCGGGTATATTCACCCCCACATTATGGTAGATAGTATTAACTTTTAAAAACTAGCCTTTGTTACAATACCATGGGTCAAAACCATGGATTATCAATACCACATACCCAAAAAAACATAAATTATTTCACAATCAAATATTTTATAACAATATGACAAGATTGTTAACCATGGATATTCACCCTCACTTTACCATGGATATTAACTTACAAATCTGCTTTGTTACAATACCATGGGCCAATACCATGGCTTATCAATACCACATGTCAAAAAACCATAACTTATTTCATAGTAAAAATATTTTATTTTAATTTAATTTTACAACATTTTTTTAATTGAATCTAAAAGGGAAAATGTTACAATTTGAGATATATCTAAACACTATCTCCTCAAGGACTAAATTAAGATTTTAATAAAATTAAGTTAAGATGGATCTATGTCGATTCTTTATATATATATATATATATATATATATATATATATATATATATATATATAATTGACATAGATCCATCTTAGTTAAGGATCCAAGGGATGAGAGCAAGCAAATTGACTAATTATAATATAGTGCATGATTTTTTAAAGTTTTCCATTATTTAATTTTCTTTGATATTCCAAAATATAGGTTTAATATTTTACAACCAATACCATGGCTTATCAATATTACAAGTCCAAAAATCATAATTTATTATTTCACAACTAAAATATTTTACAACAATATCACAAGATTCTTAACCGTGAAAATTCACCCCCACATTACGGTAAATATTATTAACTTGTAAAAAGTAGCCTTTTGTGACAATACCATGGGTCAATGCCATGGATTATCAATACCACATGCCAAAAAAAACATAAATTATTTCACAATAAAAATATTTTATAACAATACCACATGCCCCAAAAAACATAAATTATCTCACAATCAAATATTTTATAACAATATGACAAGATTGATAACCATGTATATTCACCCTCACTTTACCATGGATATTAACTTGTAAATCTGTTTTTTTACAATGCCATGGACCAATACTATGGCTTATCAATACTGCATGCCAAAAAACCATAACTTATTTCATAGTAAAAATATTTTATTTTAATTTAAGTTTACAACATTTTTTTAATTGAATCTAAAAGGGAAAATGTTACAATTTGAGATACATCTAAATAAGGTTTTAATAAAATTAAGCTAAGATGGATCTATGCAGGTTCTTTATATAACCAGAGTCGATCAATCCAAGGGATGAGAGGAAAATTGACTAATTATTATAGATTAAATATAGTGCATGATTTTTTAAAGTTTTTCATTATTTTATTTTCTTCGACATAATTGATCCAAAATATAGGTTTAATATTTTACAACCAATTAAATTTTTCTAATTTAGATAATTTCTTAAACACAATACAATGTGATCAAATTTAAGAGAGAGTTGGGGAGGGGGTGGAGAGAGGGAGTGAGAGGGTGAAAAAGTTGGAGGATAGAGAGAGAGAAAGAGAGAGTGATGGGGGGGAGAGATGGAGCAAGAGGAAGGAAGAGAGAGGAGGGAGAGAGAGAGAGAGAGAGAGAGATGGAGTTGGAGTGGGAGAGAGAGGGAGGAAAGAACAAAGGCATAGAGAGATAGAGGTGGAGACAAAGAGGAGTGAGAAGGGAGAGATGGAGAGAGAGTGAGGGAGATAGGAGAGGAGGGAAGAGAAAGAAGAGGAGAGGATAGAGATAAGGAGAGAGATGGAGAAGGATAGGGAGGGGGGCAGATAGTGATAGAGTTGGATGGAAGAGAGAGAGAGAGAGAGGGAGAGTGACTTGGGGGGGGAGAGATAGAGGGAGGTGGGAGATAAGGGAAAGAGAGGAAGGAAGATAGAGATGAGGAGAGAGAGATGGAATTGGAGGGGGTAGGAGAGGGAGGGAACAAGAAAAACATAGAGGGATAAATGTGGAGAGAGAGGGGGTGACAAGGGATTCATGGAGAGAGAGTGAGGGAGAGAGGAGAGTGGGAGGGAATAGAGAGAAGGACATAGATAGAGAGGGAGAGAAGGGGGAGAGAGATATAGACAAAGAAGGGGAAGAGAGGGGGAGAGAGTATGTGTATGTTTGGCGGGTGAGACAAAGAGAGGGAATAAAAAGGAGACACAAATAAAAAGATACATATTATATAGTATTATATAACCAACATAGATCCATATTAACCCTATAACTATCAAGGGCTGAGAGGGATCCAATCTCTCGAGGTAAAAACATTTCCTCAAGTTTTTCACTAGAAAAAAAGTTTGCACCTCGAGAGATTGGACCCCTCTCAACGCTTGATAAATCCGGTGTTAAGATGGATGTAGGTGGGTTAATATGAAATTAATGTAGTTTTTATTTGATATTATAGTCTTAAAAAATAAAATTTCCCTTTAAATTAATTTCAAATTAGAACTAAATCCAATTAGATTTAATGAATAGATTTTTAAAAAATACATAAAATAATTTTTTTATTAAAAATATATTTTTAAAATTACAAATTATTAGAGATACATAGTGCAAAGTTGGCTCACCTATACACCATGTGGGGATGAAGATGAAGAAGTGTTTAAGGAAGGATAACCTTTCAACCGATCTTTAACAACCTTTCAATCCCCTATCACTTGTAAGTTTAGATTGCTTGACACAATTAAGATGACTAAAATAAAATATTATTGTAGTACTTGTTAGGTATTTGTATTTTTGTTTTTATACTAAATTAGTCATTCATATTAGTCATTTTTAGTTGTATTACTTATTAGCTAGTCACATATTTTAACCCGCGACTAAATTAGTGATTTATGTTAGTCGTTTTTAGTTTGGTCACTTAAGATTGCTCATTTTTGGTAATATTTCACTTGGAAAAGCTGTGGTGACTAGCTTTTTTAGTCACTTAGTCACTAATTGCTCATTTTCTACTAGTGATATA
This sequence comes from Pinus tabuliformis, assembly GCA_031772625.1. Taxonomy (NCBI): domain Eukaryota; kingdom Viridiplantae; phylum Streptophyta; class Pinopsida; order Pinales; family Pinaceae; genus Pinus; species Pinus tabuliformis. Next base: position 3,023,723 of record CM062819.1, read on the forward strand.
AGGTGGATTGTGTCACTGGCATCAAACTAGAGGAACTTAAAAGTGAACCAAAAAATGTTGATGCAACATGAGGTCTTCACCAACCGCCATGGTATATTTCTACACTATGGGAATAAATGAGTTGAAGTTGACCATCTGAGAAATTGTTTGATTACTGGTCATTGATGTATACTGTTAACAAACTTAAGAAAACTCACTGATAATGATGATGAGAGTCAAGATACCCTAGTACAATCTAACAAGTGTGAATAAATGAGTTGAATTTGAACACTTGAGAGAATCTATCAATCAGGAGACACTGATGTATTCTCACTGTTGATAGTAAAGGAATCTGCCACTGATGACTGCAAACCCTAAGGTACTAAAAAAAGGACACTAGACCTTATTTCCGTAGCAATGAGTTAGATTCGATGGGACAAGATATGTTGGAAGGAAGGAATTAAGGCATCCCACATCAATCCATCACGAGTGTAACTCGCAGGCCAATAATTTGGAAGGAATCAGATGAAGAAAGATGAAGTAACCATGCCGAAGCACATTTCTAGCATAGACAAGATGTGGATAGCGCATGACAAAAACCCTCTAAACCAACCAATAATGAAAGTTAACACAAAGGCGAGGAATCCACCAATGGGGTCAAATGGAAACCAAGGTACTACACGAATCCCAATGTGTGATCATGTAAGCTGACATCGATCACAAGGGAAACCACTTAGTTAAAGACCCATGATACTGATCAATGTCGAGTAAAAGGTCACCTATCAATGATGGAAATAGGGCTAGGGTGAAACTCTAGGCCTACTATCAGAGAAATTTGTTGAATTCGATAAGAGAAGACTCGCCGGAAAGAAGTCAATGGAGACCTTCTTAACTAGCACGAGCAAAGGACCAAATATCGGATGTGATACTGAACATAACTCTGACAGACCTGGTATGGCTGACTAAAAATGAGTCAAGAGACACCACAGAAAGGCCAAATCAGGTTTACTTCCCTTGAACAAAATCACAACTCAAATGTGACAGTATTGCATAATATGATAAATTTGTGTAATTTTGTCATGCAGTAGGCATGAAAAAACTCTCCATATGATTGGAAGAGATAACCAACCAGAGGAGTATTGACTCAATGAAAAGGTTATGTGTTTTTTGAAGCCCCGAAAATCGGGTCGACAACAAGGGGGATACCCACCCGGTCCGGACCTTGGTTGGAAGTTCCTTATCCATTTGGTATAGTGGGTCCGACTCGGGATAATGGGACCAGTTTCCCAATCTAAGGGTGTGTGTGTGCAGAATTCGATGTTGCTGATCTAAGAATACTTAAAGCTAATCTAATTCAAACTTTTAAACTAACTCTATGCTATTGTAATCTAATGAAAACAGCACATCTAATCTATGCTAACCTGGGGTGTATTTCCTCTATTATGCGATCTAAAGAGATTTCAAATAATAACTGGTAATAAAGATCATTCAGCTATTATAAGAATAGAAATCAATTAAGATGAACCATTTTACATAAAAAGTTAGGCAAAACAATTGTGAACAGTATATCGCATAATAAGTTATTCATACATCAAACATAAATAAATGGCTCCACTGTACAAAAGTGCCAAATGGTAACTCAAACATTCATGCAATAACATATAAACAACTAAAACTGTATATTACTTTAAGAATATAAGCAGAAATGGTCAAGAGATAAAAGTACCATTTATGACTGGTCCTACTCATAAGCCTCAAGTAACAATGATCTATCTCTCTTTGTTCTAATATCTACCACGAGTACAGAAGTGTAACATCAGTTGCAGATATCAAATGCAAAAATCAATAAACCTTGATCCATTCATTCACCAAAACCTCTTCTGAGGATGCAAAAGTGCATGTTCTGAGGACAAGTTTTTGACAAATTTCTAGACCCTTCTCTAAATGCATGAGAAGGGTTTAAATACTGCTAACTAAATAACTTAATTACATAAATTTAGGATACGGTTTAAATGACCACCCTTTTTCTAAGCAAACTTATTTATAAAAAATTGAATCTAATTCCTAACTATTTCTGCATTTGCTCCTTAATGTTGCGAGCATTCAACATTTGCTTGGGAAGAGTCGGCCGGCTGCCTTCTGATTTTGTTTGAGTTGAGTAAACAGAAATGGGAAGCGCTGGCACCATTTTTTAGTAAACTAGAAGATGTTTTGGGGAATCTTCCTCTGGCTGGGTGAATTTCACTACGCATATATTTGGTAACAACCCAGATTTCCCTCAAATTGCTTTTGCCTTTGCTATCTTGGTTTTTGGACTTGCGAATGACTAAGAAAGTTAGAGACTTTGCTTTCTGAACAATTTTCTGATCTAGGCTTTTTTGGTGCGTTTTCCATCTTTAGCGCCTTTTCCTTCACCGGGGTATAAGCTTCAGATTTTTGCAAACATGTTGCTTTTGTGAGATTTTAACCCTGAGTGTTGAATCACCTATTGATATTAGCATATGTTCAGTAATGCTCTGGAATCTACGTTTCTGTTGTATGCGGTGTCCGTTTATGAGGGCATTTCTTCTCTGTTCTCCGAGCATTGACGTTTTCCCTTTTTCCTTAGATGTTTCTTGCATATTACTTCATGTTGTTTCCTGTTTTTCATTCCTGCAGTTCACGCAAAGGGAAAGAGTAATGATAATGAATATTGACACGAAATCTCTAAGCTCTACGAATGTATAAAATAATGCCACTCATCATGAACTGACTCTTCAAAAAACACAAAACTATCCTTCATTAACACTTTGGCGTACATTCATTAAATTTCTTTTAAGGCACGCGCCCAATTTTGGTTTACGGACAACTTTTCTTGAATACTAAGTCGAGGAAAATTTGCAATGGGCGATTTCTGCGACTCGCATCATAGCATCGAGGATCGCATTATCAAGATGTGTCATCGCAGAGTTTTCTGATCAGTTTATCGCAGATCGCAGCATCGCGTTTATCACAAGATCGCAGATCGCGGATCGTTGCAATTTGTTAAATTATTGTGTGTTGTTTATGCGATGTTGCGATATGCGATGTCGCATATCGGCCATCGGAGATTTCTTAAGATCTTCATTTATGGGCGCTTCTTAATGTATGCGATGCGATGAATTTCACATCGCTGTTTCGCAGTTTTTTATTGGGCTCATAAAGAAATGTTTTTATTCTCTCCGTGCGATGCGATATATTTTAAGGAGTATAATACAAAAAAAATTGGATTTTTTGCTAAGGGTCCCCACTTGTTTAGTCTTATTGCTAATACTAAAGAAGGAGGGGGGTTGTTGGTGGCCACAACAATGGCGATTCACTTGGAAGAACCAGTTATCTCTGCTTTTCTATTGAATTTTTTCAAACTTCCAAAACAGAAAAATTTTCATAAATCTAAATTTTGTTATGGACAGATAGAGTACATTATGCCTTATCCTATCAATGATGTTTTGTTTCAACCTCTTTCTATTCTAATTGTTTGCTTCCTCAGGCTTGTCCTTGTATTTACATCAGCCATTACTCAGTCTTGTAAGGATAAAATAAAGTCTTCTCTGTATACCAGTTTTAAGTATGCTCGTTTGTCGTAGGTAGAGCCTCTGCTGCCAGCAGGCGTCCATAGCCTTGACAGGGTTACCTGTTACCCAGCAATGATCCTTTATCCTGCTTAAGGTGATCTACAACTTTTCAAAGAAAAACCCATTTTGACACTTTTTCCCCTTTTTTTTTATTCTTAAAGAACAATGTCTTGGTTTGGTAGCCAAATTATGACACAATCATTCACTTGATTTACACTTTTGCTGAACAAGCTGGCTCGTGATGAGACCCATTGTCTTTTGATTGAAACAATCTTGAGTCGTTGCCCTGTTTTGGTGGACAGTATTGGCAAAGTCAGCAAGTTATAATATCTGTGATCATGATAAGCTGGCTTGTGATGAGACCTCTTATTCTTTAAGATATAGTGTTTCTTGGATTGTTCCTCTGAATGCTGCGATTTTATTTAGCGGGGAGGAAGTCATTGTTTTTCCTTAAGAAAGCTCTGGACAACAATAATAGAGTTTGAAAACAACTGTTTTACAGAGAATCCTTATTTTGCTATTGATACCTTTCATTGTGCTGATATAAAACAATTTCTTCGCAAAAGGTTGCTTTCATCAAATTTTTTGAAGTTGAAACTAGCATCATATCTAGGCTAAAGTTTTTAACTGTATCTGTCAATAATAAAAATCAGATTTTCAAAAATTTTGCTACTTATACAAGCGAGTGCTCAAAATCTGAAAGAGAATTGGTATCTTTTCCGTGAATACCTATAGTAACCATTTACAACTGGTTTTATTATGAAAAAGAAAAGAAAAAGAAATAAAACTATTTTACAAAATAGAAGAATGATCTTCTATGGAAAGTATATTTTGAGAATTTGTCCATTAACAGGCAAAGGATCCCTTCTACCTACTAAATCCTGTAAAACAAACGTTGATGGACCTATGACTTCAACAATTTGAAAAGGACCAAGCCACATCTTTTGAAATTTTGTATGTTTGCCCTTTTCTTCATGAGCTTTATCCCATTTTAAAACTAAATCTCCCATTTGAAAAATTTTTCTGGTCATTAAGTTTGAGTCAAAAGAGGATTTTATTAGCGCTTGATGATGAGCATGGGTTTTCTTAGCTTGTTCTCGTTGTTCTTCTAATTTAATTATTTCCATTTGTCTTAGTTGTATGGAGGAAGTAGGAAATTCATCAATGTATTGTACTAAAGACAAAGAAGGAATGACTAAATGAGTCGGAAGAACCACTTCTTTCCCATAAACTAAATTAAAGGGAGAAGTGCCGATTGAAGCTTTCTTCGTTATTCTATCTGCCCATAAAGCATTTACCAAAGCTTTATGCCAATTCTTTTGGTTCTGGTCAACTGTTCTTTTAATAATCCTGATTAGGTTTTTATTTGTTGACTCAGCTAACCCATTACCTTGCGGATAATAATTGGCTGAATATTTCAGTTTGAACCCTCTTTTAAGTGCAAACTCTGTCATTGCATTTCCCGAAAAATATGATGCATTATCAAACATTAAATCCGATGGCAATCCAAACCTAGTTATTATAAATTGATCTATGAATTCAATGATATTCTTAGAATTAGTTGTCTTGAGAGGAACTGCTTCTACCCATTTAGTAAAATAATCTGTCGCTGTGAGGATGTATCTATGCTGCTTGGAAGAGTGAGGAACGATCTCACCTATTATGTCCAAGCCCCATTGACTGAACGGTTGTTCAATGTTTACTGGCTATAGTGGCATGGATGGCTTCTTTTGTCTTCCAGCAGTAGTTTGGCAGACTTGACATTTCCTCACGTAACTGTGTGAGTCTTTGAACAGAGTAGGCCAGTAATATCCTGCACGCAAGATTTTATGTGTAGTAGCATCTCCAGTGTAGTGTCCGCCTGCTAGTCCATCGTGTAGTTCCTCATATATTTGTACCTCTTCAGATGAATTTTCAGAAATTTGCGATGCTCCAGCCAACATTTTGCAGAAGCCTTGACCTCTTACAATGTTTGTTGGTTTGATCTCAAGGTCGTATTCCTGTAAAGCAGTGACCCAATTGGCTCTTTTCTCACCCACATCCTTCTGCACTAGAAGATTTCTTACCACTGGAAATGGTACTATGACCTTAGTATGGATTTTAAGTAAGAAAGGTCTGAAATATTTGACTGCTTTGAAAACAGCATATGCCTGTTTCTCCACGTCTAAATAATTGAGTTCATCACCTTGTAAATTTGAGCTAAAAAACGCAATTGGAGCTTCCGCTTTCTCTTGATTTGCTTGAGTTAGAATCACAGCATATGATTTCTCTGAGGCAAATGTGTATAAAATAAACGATTCTGAAAAATTTGGGGTTGCTAAAGATGGAGCATTAATAATAGCTTGTTTGATCAGATTGAATGCTTCATGTTCATCTTGACCCTATTTAAAATTTGAATTCTTTTTAATCATGGTTTGCGAAGGAGACACAATTCGTGAAAAATCTGGAATGAATCTCTTTACAAAATTGATTTGACCAAGGAAAGATTGCATGGCTTTTTTATTATGAGGTAGGGATATTTCATAAATTTCTTTGATTCTGTCAGGATCAATGTGAATACCAAATTTTGACACTATGAATCCTAGAAGTTTCCCTTCACTTAATGTGAAAAAATATTTCTTTGGGTTAAGTGATATTCCATACCTTAAACATCGTTGAAATATTTGTTTTAAGTCTTTGAGGTGGTCGCTTCGCTTCTTGGAGTACACTGTTATATCATCCAAATAAATCACTACAGATTTATTGACTAATCCCTTGAATGCAATGTCCATGGCTCTCTGAAATGTAGCGCCAACATTAATCAAACCAAATGGCATCTTCCGATATGCATATGTGCCCCATTTAGTTCTGAATGTGGTTTTCAATTGATCGTCGGGATGTACCAGCACTTGATTATATCCTGAAAATCCATCCAAGAAAGACATCAGTTCTGAGCCTGCTACTGCCTGTAGTATTTGTTCCATAGGTGGAAGAGGAAAATTGTCTTTTTGACAGGCTTTGTTAAGATTCCGAAAATCGATACAGATTCTAATATCTCCGTTTTTCTTTCTAACGGGTACCATATTGGAGACCCATTTGGAATGTCTGACGGGGAAAATTATTCTGGCTTTTAATAACTTATTTAGCTCAGTTTTTATCTGATTTTCTAAATTGGGGTGGATCTTTCTCAGTTTTTGTTGGACAGGTTTTTTGTTATCGATCATAGGAATAGTATGATGAATGATAGAAGTGTCGTATGTTTCTAGTTCATCATAATTCCAAGAAAAAACATTTTTATATTGTCTCAAAAGACGAATATACGCTAGTCTTTCTTCAGGAACTAGGCCAAGGCCTAGGTTAACGTTTTGTGGTTTATCATCGGTTCCTAGGTTTACTAATTCTTAGTTCAGAGTTGGACTGTAGAGCTTTGAATTGGTAGACCTTTTAAACCAATTTTTCAAATCGTATAAGTCTTCTAACTTAACCACCGATTTAGGTATAGCATTATTAGTGCTATTTTGTTGTATTTGTCGATGTGATGGTCTTCGTCAATTATTTGATTGGAGTAGGATCTGTTATGAAACCAGCTCACAAAAAGATAGAAAAGAGAGATCCACGCCTTAGAATTCAGCCTCTTCGAGGGGGAAACCTCCTTTACATTACATAAATGAACAATTCTTGGATGATACAAATGACAAAACCTCCTTTCTATATATAGGAGTCTAAGGAGTCACAATATAATCCAGCCGACCTAACAATAATAATATAAAGCCACAAAAATAACAATAGAGGGATTCTATGGGGCACAGAAATAACAATATGGGGGTAATAGGGGCACAACAATATAAATAGGGGGTATAACTACAATAGTAATGGGGTAATCACTAGTATTATAGGGACCCAACATGCCCCTCTCCTTCAAAAAAGTGTTGTCCTCAACGCTTGAGTAGTTCTGGATACTTCTGCATAAAATTCTCATCCTCCCATGTGGAATCTTCAGCGGATAAGTTCTTCCACTTGATAAGATACTCTGAAATTGATCGATTTCGTAGCTGTCGAGTTCTTGTTTCTGTGACTGCTTCCGGTTCCAATATAATTTTTCCTTCCTCGTCAAGTTCTGGCAATATTGTTTGAATTGGGAGCTTGTCACCTATAACCTTCTTTAAACATGAAACATGGAAAACTGGGTGCAATCGAGAAGCTGCAGGAAGCTCCAATTTGTATGCCATAGTACCAATCTTTTCCAACACCTTGTACGGACCATAATACTTTGGTGATAATTTATTATCCTTCTTAGCTTGCTTTAGGGACATTTGCTTATATGGTTGTAGCCGTAGGAATACCCAATCACCTACATCAAAACTTCTTTCACTGCGATGTTGATCTGCCTGTTGTTTCATTCTATTTTGTGCCAACACGAGGTTATCCTTTAAGAGTTGGAGGACTTGTTGTTGATGTTCGATGTGATGTTCCACTGCCTGAACCTTAGAATTTTCTCTTAAATATGATGTGATGGATGGTGGTTGATACCCATAAAGTGCCATAAATGGGGTCATTTTTGTTGCTGTATGGAAGGAAGTGTTATACCACCATTCAGCCAGAGGCAACCATTTGACCCATTGTGTCTGTTTATCAGATACAAAGCAACGAAGATATCCTTCCAAACATTTGTTTACTATCTCAGTTTGCCCATCAGATTGAGGATGATAAGATGAGCTATGAGCTAACTGAGTACCAAGACAAGAAAATAATTCTGTCCAAAAATTTCCAGTGAAAATGGGATCTCTGTCACTTACAATAATCTTTGGGTTTCCATGTAGCTTTTGAACTGTTTCCATAAATGCAGTAGAAACTGTACTGGCTTTAAATGGATGTGATAATGCACAAAAGTGTGCATACTTGGTAAGTCTGTCAACTACCACCATGATGACACTCTTTCCCTCAGACTTGGGTAAACCTGTGATAAAATCCATTGAAACCTCCTCCCAACGTTGGCTTGGAATGGATAAAGGTTGTAATAGACCTGGTGTCTTAATTGTTTCAACTTTATTTTGCTGGCAAACCAAACATTCCGCCACAAACTTTTGAATATCTGATTTAAGGCCATCCCAAAAAAATTCCTTCTTAACCCTGTGGTAAGTTTTTAAAAATCCTGAGTGCCCTCCTAAGGGAGAAGTGTGCAATTCCATAAGAATCTTTTGTTTTAGCTGGGAATTCTTACAGAGGTATAAGCGATCTTTGTACCATAACGAATCATTTTGCCAGCTAAATGTATCAGAAGTACTGGAATCTTGTTGTAGCTTTTGAATAAGTGCCCACACTTCTTCGTCATTCTTCCATTCCTCCCTTGCTTCGTTTATCCAATCTGGTTGGATAATAGAAATGGCACACAACAATGCTTCCACATCCTCATCCTTTCTTGAGAGTGCATCTGCCACCACATTTTGCTTCCCTTTTTTGTAGATGATTTCAAAGTCATAACCCAACATCTTTGTGACCCACTTTTGTTGCTCTTCAGAGGATAATCTTTGTTCTAAAAAGTATTTAAGGCTATCATGATCCGTTTTTACCTTGAAGTGTCTTCCCATTAGGTAGGGTCGCCATTTCTTAAGTGCATGGAGTATTGCCAACATTTCCTTCTCATAAATAGCTTTGTTTAAAAACTTTCCCTTGATTGGACGACTTTCAAAAGCAATGGGTCTTTCATCTTGCATTAGAACAGCACCAATTCCATTTCCTGAAGCATCACATTCCACAATAAAGGTTTTTGTGAAGTTCGGTGTAGCTAAGACCGGTGCTTGGCACATTGCCTCTTTAAGATGTTCAAAGGCCTTTGTTGCTTCCGAAGTCCATGAAAATGAATCTTTCTTCAATAATGTTGTTAGAGGTGCTGCTATTCTCCCATAATTCTTAACAAACTTGCGATAATACCCTGTCAACCCAAGAAATCCTCGCAGATGCTTTATGGATGTGGGGATTTTCCATTCCTTAATGGCTTTAATTTTGCTAGGGTCTACCTTAACTCCTTCATGAGATACAATATGACCCAAATATTCCACCTCCTGGACTCCAAAGAAACATTTGGATCTTTTTGCATATAATTGTTTCTCCTCCAATAGTTGTAGCACCCTGTCAACATGTTCAACATGATCCTTCCAAGACTTGCTGTAGATTAGTATATCATCAAAAAATACTAACACAAATTTTCTAAGGAATGGTTTGAAAATTGAATTCATCAAACCTTGAAATGTTGAAGGTGCATTGGTAAGGCCAAAAGGCATGACCAAAAATTCATAATGACCCTCATGAGTTCTAAATGCTGTTTTCGGAATGTCTTCAATCTTCATTCTGATTTGATGATATCCCGAACGAAGATCCAACTTGGTGAAGTAAATTGATCCATGCAATTCATCCAGTAATTCATCAATAACAGGAATGGGGAACTTATCTTTAATAGTGAGCTTGTTGAGCTCCCTATAATCTGGACACATGCGCCATGATCCATCCTTCTTGTGCACCAATACTACTGGAGCTGAGAAAGAACTTTGACTCGGTTGAATTATACCAGCCTCTAGCATTTCTGCAACCATACGTTCAATTTCACTTTTTTGGACATATGGATATCTGTACGGCCTGATGTTTGGAGGAACACTTCCTGGAATCAGATGAATAGCATGATCATGATCACGCATAGGTGGGAGACCTTTGGGAGTCTCAAATACCTTGGAATGATTGTCCAGGACTTTTTGGAGATCTGGAGAAATAGATGATTCCAATGTGGAAACATCTAGCGAACATAATTGTGCAATTACACCTCTTTGCTCCTTTTTTAGAAGCTTTGTCATGCCATTAGAGCTGATTATCTTTCCTGGTTTCCCTGCAATACCCCTTAATTCAACTTCCTTTCCTTCCACAGAAAATTTCATGAAAAGTTCTTGAAAATTAAAAGCTATTGTACCCAAGGATTGTAGCCATTGGACTCCTAGTACAACATCAGCACCTCCCATTGGAATGGAAAGCATTGGGCTAGTCAATACATATTCTCCCATGGATAGCTTGATATTATGGCACTTTCCAGAACAATTTATTGTTCCTCCATTTGCAATCATCACTTGACACTCTGGTGCTGGATATAGGAAGCAATTCAATTCTTTTGCTACCCTACAATGAATAAAATTGTGGGTGCTTCCTGAATCAATCAACACTATTACCTTTTTCTTCTTGATTTGTCCTTCTATCTTGATGGTTTGAGGAGTGGTAATTCCTGCCAATGCATTACAAGATATGGTCGGATTTATTTGTTCTTCATCTAGGCTTTGTTCCTGGAATATATCCTCTTCTTTTGACCTTTCTTGCTCCTTTTCTTCTTCCTCTTCACAATCTATGTAGAATAATTTCTTCTCAGCACACTTATGACCTTTTGTGTATTTGCTATCACAATTGTAACAAAGCCCTTTTGCTCTTTTTTCTTCCAATTGTTGTGGTGTCAACCTTGTAGGTTGTGGAAGACTATGGGCAACAACACTTCCGTCTTTATAGTTGTGAACGGTATGCTTCCTAGTTGCCATAATTTTGCTTTCCATTTTTCTTGCTAACCTGAATGCCTTCTCTAATGAATCAGGTTCCCAAAGGCGCACATCATGTTGGATATTATCCTTTAAAGACCCTATGAACACATCAATCCTATGCTCCTCTGGAATATCTTTTACCCTTATGTTCAATTTTTGGAACTCATCAATGTGCTCCATTATTGAACCCTTTTGTTTGAGACTTATCAATTGGCTAAAAAAAGTGTTGCTTTTTGTATCCTCATAATGTGCTATCAATTCTTCCGTAAAAATTGCCCAAGTGATAAATTGTTTACGAGAACAAAGCCATTGATACCATACAAACTGATTTGGTTCCAAATATAAAGTTGCCATACGTACCTTTTGTGTGTTTTGCACATTATTGAGATCGAAGAATTGCTCCATCTGTAATATCCATGTGGCGGGATCCTTGCCATCAAACTTCCTCACATCGATTTTTGGAACATGGTGAGTCTTCGATCCAACATTAGAGTCTATGGAATCATGATTAACATTTCTTTTATTCTCATCATGAGTTTCCTTTAGTACCCTTTCACCCTTAGGGACGATTTCTTGTAGCAACTTATTCATATTTATCTTCAATTCGTCCATGTCTGTCTTCAAATCTATCTTCAAGTCATCCATCTTAGCTTCCACGTCAATCATCTTAGCTTCTACGCCTTTCTTTAAACAGTCCATATTAGCTTCTACACCTTTCTTTAAACCATCCATCTTAGCTTCTACATCTTTCTTTAGACCATCCATCTTAGATTCTGTTCCCTTTTGTGCAAGGGACAGTTGTTGCACTTGGTCTTGTAATTTTGATATATCATGTTGCATTTCTTCCTCTTCTTCATGAGTCATGCTAGAGCTTTCAGGTTCCTTACTAGGTGTTTGCATTTTCTTTCCTCGGGGCATCAGTTACCGATAATAATGCTTTACTATGCCCTTTGAATTCCTTCAAACCAAGCTTATGCAAAAATAAAAAATAAAAACTACACACCTTTTTTTTACTTTGTAGAAGCCTGATATTGAATCTGATGTATCTCTGTAATTTCGGATCATCCAATTCTGAAATTGCTATCTGTAGTAGCCTTCTGCGTCCTCTTTCCAATGCCACAAGTCTGAGCCAAATTGGATTCTCCAAGGAAGAGTTATGTGAAATCTCCCACAGTGACTTGCTTTTAGACTGGTTCAGTAGAGCGAACTTGTACGACGTGCCACGAGTCACTGTTTCAACTTTTGAATTTGAAACACACATACAAGAAACTAAAGTCCGTCCTCTTTCTGTACCTTTTTACGAAATTTCAATCCGATCCTCAGAGAGAGAGTTATGACGATTTTCCCCAGGTCACCTGTTTTGAATGTAATTCAGGAGTCTGCAAAAAGGCCAACTTCCTCAGATCATATCTCCGAAAATATCGCTTTAAAAGCCCTGAAATTCGGACCCAAGGTTCAACGCCAATTCTTCTCAAATGGGTTTTTTTTGTGACTTCTAAAACGTCCTAGACAAAAAGTTATAGCGAAAATGCCACGATGACCTGTTTGGAGCAGTGAAACCCTAGAATCCAAAGCTCTGATACCAAATGTTATGAAACCAGCTCACAAAAAGATAGAAAAGAGAGATCCACGCCTTAGAATTCAGCCTCTTCGAGGGGGCAACCTCCTTTACATTACATAAATGAACAATTCTTGGATGATACAAATGACAAAACCTCCTTTCTATATATAGGAGTCTAAGGAGTCATAATATAATCCAGCCGACCTAACAATAATAATATAAAGCCACAAAAATAACAATAGAGGGATTCTATGGGGCACAGAAATAACAATATGGGGGTAATAGGGGCACAACAATATAAATAGGGGGTATAACTACAATAGTAATGGGGTAATCACTAGTATTATAGGGACCCAACAGGATCCTTCAGAAGTGAGAAAATTTACAATATCAGGATCGTCATTGAATACTCTCCAATTTGTAATGTTGTCAGGGATGGACGGTCTAAAGATTAATTCTATTGAGAATTTATCTGGACTAAAATCTTCGGAGGGAATAAGTTTAGAGGATACATTAGCCAAAAGGTTTGCACTTGCGTTTTGGAGTCTCGGGATTGACGAAATATTGAATGCTATAAAATGCTCAGTCAGATCTTGTACTAAAGATTGATAGTGTTTTAAATGACCTGATAGGCAATGTATAGTGTTACGTACCTGTTTGACGATAATCTCAGAGTCTCCAAAGACTTGAAGATACTTGACGTTCAACCCGATTGCTTTGTACAGGCCTTGCACCAAGGCCTCGTATTCTGCTGTATTGTTTGTGCAATCGAATTCGAGTCTGCATGTGAGCATAGTTTTATCTCCTTCTGGACTAATCAGAACGCATCCTGCTCCTGCTCTTTCGTTAGATTTAGAGCCATCAAAATATAATTTCCAAAACAAAGATGTATTTACAGGTTTATCTAAAAAATTAACACATTTTGAACTATCAGTTTGGGAAAAAATTTCGACTTGGGACAAAACTGAATTTTCTAAGTAAGGTGATGTATGAGCATTGAAATTGCCGAGAAAAGAATCTACCGAGTAATTGCCTATGATGCTGCTATTATACGCTACTGCTTCATTTTCTCCCTCTAATTCTGTTACTATGTACTTCTGGTGTAACTCTCGTTCAACCTTTATTTGATTCGGTTTACCATTGTAGGGTAACCACATGTGCGACCAGTCGGTTGAAAAGTATCCATGGAGTTTCTCAGACCAATCCCTGCTAAGAATTAAGCCATAGAATTCTGGGATATCAGCCACTAGAATGTCAATAACCTGACATACCTTTGGGTTGGATGACAATCTTATGGTTACTTGATTAAGTTCACCAATCACTTCGACTTGAGATCGATCAAGCTGAACTATGCGCACTACGGATTTTTGTGGTTGAACATTTAACTTGGCACATATTGATCTGGGTAAAATATTCGTTGAAGCACCAGAATCTACCAAACAATTGTGCACATTTTTATTGAAAATTTCATAAGTGAGAAGAAAAGGGGGAGTGTGAGACCTTGATCTTCCTCCAATCAAGGCGATGTCATTTGGATCAATCTTATTGATCGCTTTAGTTGCAGGTCTTCTCATGTTGTGGGAAGCTACAGTTGTAGGCAAAGATGCAATAGGCACGGCATGTAATTCTTTCATCATTATCTTCTGTTGATGTTTCAATTTGCTTAATTCGTAAAGGGTAATATTAGCCCTAGTCTTTTTCATGTCATCAATAATATTGTATTCCATTTCATCCGACACTATCAGTGTTTTTGATGGAGTTGTTTGATCTTATTGGACTGGGCTAGATTGAGTCGCTTTAGTGGTCGTTTTCTTTGTAGCGACTTTATCTTTTGTTGTAGAGCTTGCTCTCTTCTGCTTAGGGGTAGTTTGGGGAGGATCAAGCTGATTTTTGCTTCGTGTACTAACTGGAAATGCTTCTTGATATTCTTCTTGTGGGAGGATAAAATCCCACATTCCTTGTAATTCCACAACTTCTTCGTCATCAGTCTGCCCTTCAGTGGCACTTTCTTCTTCTTCCTCTTCCTTGGATTCGACATTTGAAATAGCATTGGGTGGTTTTACATCCATTGAAGGACTTCTTTTAAAAGCTCTGTAGGGCTTTTTTGAAGAAGTTTCTGCTACTTGTTTTTTTATGTCAACCATCTCATTAGACATGGTCTTTAAAACTTTCTGTAATCCTTCTAAATCGAAAGGATCTTTTTCTTGTTTCTTCTTGGGGTCTTCCTTGAAGGTGACTTTTTTAGACTTGCGTTCTTCTATCGCGGATCTCTTTTCCAGGGCTATTACGCTTTTCTCTACTGCTATCGCCTCTGTCATGTTTTCAACTAAGGTTATCTTATTTGCTCTATCCACGAAGATTGCTATGTTTGACGGTAAAGCAGTAATATACCATTCACATTGTACTTCTTCGCTAGGTTGGGAAGCAGTGGGAATTTTGTTGAGAATTTTATTGAACCGTAAGTTGAAATCTTTGATAGGTTCTCTAGCTTCGGCTTTAAGGTTGGATAGGTCATTGATTAACGTTGCCGTTGATCTGTCATCACCAAACTTGGTAAGGAATTGACTCTGGAAAATATCCCAACTTGTGATAGACCTGGAGGGTAATGAAAAGTACCATGACCTGGTTGTCCCTTGTAGTGTATAGGGAAAAAGCCGAACAACAACGTCTTCATTAGTAACTCCGTTGAGATTGATAGAAAGCATGAAATTTTTTATATGTTCTTCTGCTAGCATGCCCGCTTCTAGATTGAATTTGGGTAGCCATTTCTCAGGATGGGCCGGTATTTGACTCAAGGGCGCAGGCATTAGAACTGCCCCAGGGTTGTTCCATGGAGACTGGGCCATCGTTGAGCTGCTAGTAGAGGAAAGTGCAGAAGATGATCCTTGTAGCTGGGAAGATGAAGATACTATGATCATAGATGATTGAAGAAGAGGGGTTGTGAGAGTTCCTGTAGACGGGTGGATGATGGTTTGAAATGAATGTGTGGGTGGTTGACTTCGCGGTGAGGTAGTTGAAATGGACGATGTAGATGAAAGAGTCTCACTGTCAGACTCTTGCGATGATTTCCTCGCTCTTTTCCTGGTGGGAAGAGGCAATTCAGTTGGCTGGATGCCAAATTTTTCACTCTTTAATCTGGTCAGGGGATGAGCAGGATTGTACTGCGCAGTCACGCTGCTTTGAGATTTATCAGACCTTTGAGTAGAAATGGAAAATCCCTGAAGTTTGTGAATTAGAGTTTGAACTTCAGGAGGTTCAATGGTAGATTGGTCTGAAATATTAAGGTGTGTAGCAGCGGTTGATACTCGAGCGACTTCTGACTCTGGATTTAAACGTACTGGGGAAGTCGGGGGAGTTGATGAGGGCGATTTACTCTCATAATGGTATTTAGATTTTGATTTAGGTGCCATTCATAGTACAGGCCCTCCTTCTAGCGCCAAATATGTTGAAGCCCCGAAAATCGGGTCGACAACAAGGGGGATACCCGCCCGGTCCGGACCTTGGTTGGCAGCTCCTTATCCGTTTGGTATAGCGGGTCCGACTGGGGATAATGGGACCAGTTTCCCAATCTAAGGGTGTGTGTGCAGAATTCGATGTTGCTGATCTAAGAATACTTAAAGCTAATCTAATTCAAACTTTTAAACTAACTCTATGCTATTGTAATCTAATGAAAACAGCACATCTAATCTATGCTAACCCAGGGTGTATTTCCTCTATTATGCGATCTAAAGAGATTTCAAATAATAACTGGTAATAAAGATCATTCAGCTATTATAAGAATAGAAATCAATTAAGATGAACCATTTTACATAAAAAGTTAGGCAAAACAGTTGTGAACAGTATATCGCATAATAAGTTATTCATACTGTTAGAGTCGATCTAGTAGCCCTCCACCAGAGATCAATGCTCTTTGCATTTCATGATTAGTTGTCCCATCAGTGTGATCATGTTGCGTTTCGTTAGGCATGCCATAATCCTGGTGGAGGGAGTTTGTGTCGTTATTCCCTTCTTGTTTGGCACTGCTGGTTCAGGTTTGTTCAAGTAAATAAAATCCTCAAAGGGTCACTCATCTTGCTTTAAGTTTTAAGGTCTTAGGCCTAGGGTTGAGTCTATTTTTGCCTTGAGAAGTCATAAAGGACCAGCAGGCCAGAGGGATGTCCTTCATTAAACATTATTTCAAGAATTCTCATCATTGTAAAGCTAAATTTTCACCTTGTTCTCAAAAACTCTGTTTTTGAAAACAAAGGTCATTATCTCATTTTTGTAAAAATTCTCAAAATTTCAAATTCTTCAAATGTCGAAGTGCAGCCTTGGTCTCCTTTGCCAAAGCATCCTAGAAGCTATCCTTGCAAAAATTTGCAGAAGAAATCATCATTTCAACCAATTTTTCAAAGAAAAGAAATCAAAGGTCAGAGCCAATTAATTCAAAAAGTGTCAACACTCAAAACATTACAAAGTGGGTTTTGGGCAAGTAAAAATCAAAAGGAAACCTATAAAAGCACATCACTCCTCATTTGCAACTCATTTGCCTCTTACAAGCTAAGTGAATCCTTGCAAAGTCGATTTGAGGAGTTCTTGAGCAAGTTGAGCAGTTTCAGGGGCGCGCTACGCGTCAGGGGCACGCTACGCGTCAGGGAGATTTTTCCAGTGTTATTTTGAAAGCGTGCTACACGTCAGAGGGGCGCTACGCATTGGTCAGGGCGCGCTACGTGTTGGGGTTTCAGCTCAACAAACTGCCAGCAAGTCATCCAAATCGATTTTTCTCTCAGGCAAAGTGCAGGTAGGCTTCTCATCTATGCCTAGATTTGGTTTTGCAAAATGGAAAGAGAATTAATATGTTCAAATGCTATGTAAATGATAAATCAAAACCCTCCCTTGTTGTGAAAGATTTAAAGTTTCAATGGTACTAGGGTTTCAAATTTCTCTTGTTGTCCAAGGTTGCCCATTTATAAATCCCTTTTTCCCTCATTTTCATCACCTTTCTCCCTCAAATTTTCCTTTGAAGTTTCATCATTCTCCTCTTTAAAATTCCTAAAAGCATACTTAATTCCTAAACCTTACTTCACTTTAAAATCCCACAATTTTGTAATTTCCCATGCTTGTCCTCCCTAAATTCCTTCTTTGTGTTTATTCTCCCTAATTCCCACATGTTCCCCTATCCCTAACAATTCCCTTGTATTTATGTCCCCTTGGTGACAACATTTGAAAAAGTCAAAAAGCAATGAATTGGGTGCCAAGTCAGCAATATATTTCAGTCATCTTTGCCTTCATAACCATGTCAGAAACCGAATCAGATTATGAACAGAGCTATGACAGTGATTCAACACCAGAGGTAGAAGTGCCAAGGAGGCATCATAAGGGTGGTAAGGGTGGTCGGCATGTCAGGGAAGAGCCCACTTCATTGGCTCATTTGCAAGCTTGTCCACTTGCAATATCATGTTTTCAGTATCGATCATGCTTTGGATATTGTGAGAGGATCTCACAAATTCAACACCATAGAGAGCTGGTCCGCTTGTTTGTCCTACATTTGCACAATGGCCATGTGAACCTTGCAGGAGTGGATTTCACCTTATCACCTGAAATGGTTGCTCAAGCCACTGGGATACCAAATGTTGGGGAAGAGTGGACCAAGCGCAAGCTGCTAGACAAATTTCATTATCAACCATACATCAAACCCGGATGCATGAGGCACCTTACTGCTGTTTTTCCTTTCAGATTCCTAAGGGATGAGTATGCACCCTTGATGAGGCTCATTATGCGTTACTTCACTTGTGAGGGCATATTTTCAGAGTTATATTCATACCATATCTGTTTGTTGATGCATTTCACCCGGGTACGAATGATGAACATTCCGTTTTTCATGTGCCGAAATATGGAGAAGATGGTGCCCGTAGTGCAAAGGAAGAATCCCGCACAGCAGCTCAAAAGTATATATCATTATGCACTGATCGAGATCATAGTGATGCATCAGTTGGCACAGCAGGGTATTGCTTGGGAGGATTTCATTTCTCGCGACTTCTTCATGGTGCCACAGTCACCCCCCGAGATTGTCCATGATGAGGGAGGGCCTTCACAGCAGTTTGATATTCCTGAGGTAGAACATGTCAGTGCTCCGCCAGCATATGTTACATATCAGAGAGGCCACAGGGCCTTATTTGCATCTGCACGGCGAGTATTATCTCCACATCAGGTGGAAGGGGTCTCGCCTTCTTCATCAGCACAACGAGGGTTATCTCCACATCAGGTGGAAGGGGCCTCGCTTTCGACAGCAGCACAGGTACAAGAGAGAGGCAAGCAGCCCAAGATTGATGAGGGTCCGTCAGGTGATCCAGGCATAGATGTTGTTGACCTTGATATCAGTTCTCCTAGCCTAGAGCCAAAGGAGATCATCCAGCAACAAAGGGCTGAAAATGATTTGTTGCAGCAAAAGTTGGAAATGGCAAATTGGACAATCACATACTTAGAGCAGCGCAACAAGCAATTAGAGGATGAACACACTCTTGATGAGTTGCGAAGGATCCGAGAAGACCGGAACTTGGCTCGCAAGAGACCCGGTGATTTGACACCTAAAGAGCAAGGCTCTATGCTCATTCTGGTGAACACTCATTTAGAGAGGTTGATAGCCAAGGCAAACAGGGACAAAGACATGCTCCGCCACATGAAGAACCATTATTGGGCCCGCATGCATGTGTGCAAAGCAAAAATGAAGGTATTGAAAGCACGCTTGGCCAAGGCACTAAAACGGAGGAAAAGGCCCGATCCGCTTCAAATTTTGGCTGAAGCCACCTTGAGGGAGCATGGTACTCAATGATACACCTCCAGCTCAAAATTCAGGAAATTTGGAGCAATTTTAGTCAATTTTGAATTTTTTGTGCCAAAAACAGGTTTTTGCCCTCAACGCGTAGCACGCCGCGCGCTACCCTTAAGTTGGGGAGGTCTATTTCACGAAAACTCAGAATTTTTGGATTTTTCATGACAAAATACACTTGCTCAGCCACTGCCAAGAAGTTTCATGGAGATTTGAGCCCCCAAAAGGTCAAAAAACAAGCAAAAAAGACCTTCTGCCACTTTTTGGACACACAGGAAGTAGTCTTGGGAGATTGCACTTTTGGAGGGGCAAATGACCACCAAATTGAGAAATTCCAATTGGGCTGGAGAGTAGACATCCAGACCTTTCCAACAAGCCCACTTTTGCTTCATTTGGATGCCGGGAAGTGCCTCAAAAGTGTCCTGAAAGGCGCACTACGCGTTGAGAAATGGCGTGCTACGCGTTGGGAAAATTTGCCAGTTTTGCATCTTCAGCGCAGGAAAACGCAGCAATGAATAGTTTTGACTTTTTGGTTGGATTTTTCATCCTCCTTAATGTATTTGATGTAATTTCATGGTTGACATAACACTTTTTACCTATTCTAGAAGATTCATTCATAAAATGGCAAAAATTTAATGAATGAATTGGTTTCCTAGCTTATAGAGGCAAGTTGTTTTGATTGCCTAGATTGTAGTGCTCAGTTTAGAATTGGTTTAAACAACTCCTAGGATGATGAGCTCGACCCCTATAGGCAAGGAAGTGTGTTAGCTTGCCTATATTATGTACTTTCTTAGTCATTTTCATGGTTGGACTCTTGAGGGATAAGCTTAGACTGTATTACTCTTTGTATCTCTGCAATTTTGGCAAAGGAAAGACCAGGGATTTGCAGCACTATTTGGGATTCCTGTGGTTATTTGTGTTGATGGTGTGTTTCTCTCATGTACTTGTAAGTTTGTTATGTTTATCATTTTACTACTCTTCTCTTCTGCAAATTAAGTAAATGAAGTGTTAAGGTAGAATTCATGGTTTCTATGCTCTGCCTTTAAGTTTGCTTAATATCTATGTTTTCATCTGTCTAAGGAGAACTCTCGAAGGTTTCTTGCTCTCTTTAGCTCCTCACCGGTCATTCCTATCAATTCACTTAATTCAAAGGCATCAAGACAGTCTCCTACCTTGCCCCAAAAAGACCTCTGCAAAAACTGTGTCTCATCCCCGCACCCAAAATTGCTGTGCTCAGTTTTCCAAGAAAACTCTAAAAATTTAAAATCAAACTTTCCCTACCAGTTTACTAGCCTAAAATCAATGTTCTTTATTGGTCATCTCCGCCCTTTGAAAACATTTTGCCGAGATAGACCCGGAGAGAGCCCTCTCCTGTCCCCGTAGGGCTAACTACGAGGCTAAGTGGTTTGATGTTGCCTTAGATTTTGTCTTTTTCAGCCTGAGGCCAAATTCAAGCGCTAACATATTGGCGACCATACTAGGGAAGAACAAATTTTTTACTGATTGATGTGTTTATTTCATAAGGCTTAGACGGAGTCTGAAGATATGCCAGGTAGCCTTCGAAAACGCTTTTGCTTTGCATAAGCGCAAGTAGATAAACACTGCTTCAGTCGACCTCCGTGAGCTTGTGAATGTAACACTTCATTTGCATTTCACCCTAGTATATTTGCAAACTGTGAACTTTTGGATGATTAGTTGAGAGTTTTCACAGGCTGATTGGTTATTTGTTCCTTGATATCCAAACTGGCTTCAGATTCTGGTCATATATTCAAATCTCATTCATGTCCAGCTGTTTTTGAGTATCTTGAAGACATTGATTTTGACGAGAGTTTGAGTTGTCCTTGTTCAAAACCAAATCTGAAAGTGCACTTGATTCTCTAGTTCCCAACCCTGATTTTGCTGCTGCCCTTGAAATTGAGAGACACAATAAATTGGTTGAAAATTTCATCCTAAGACACCTTCAGACAGATATCCAGGTCACTAATCTTGCTGATTTCCTCGAAACTATATCTGGCAATATTGGATCTACTATCAAGGCTTCAGTTCCGCATGAACAGACCAATCCTCCTTTTATTTCTATATCCCCTATAGTTACACATCCTGAATCTACAGTCAATTCTCCCTCTTCATCTCATATCGCTTCTCCTCTGCCTACACCCCCCTATACCCCTCATACTACAGCTACACCTACTCCACCTGCTACTCCTAGACCCAATCCACCTAAAGCAATGGCTGCCTGGTTTGCCCCACTTGCTCTTCCTCAAAATCTGCATGATATGCCAGCTGATTATCAGAGTAAAATTCCCATGTTTGATGGCACTCCTCAGGGTGTTTCCGCTCTGCAGCATATAGACAAAATGACAACTTTCTTTGATCTATATGCGATAGATGAAGAGGATGTAACTAGGCGTTTGTTTGTACAAACATTCGGAGGAGATGTAAGAAAATGGTTCAGAGGTTTGACAACTAGAAGCGTACCCACATTGGAAGAACTTAAGAAGCAATTTCTAGATCGATGGGAAATCAGAAAAGATCCACTTCAGATCAATGCTGAGTACAAAAATCTCAAACGTAATCATGGTGAGTCTGTCCAAGATTACATTATCAGATTTAACACAGTTTACAATGCTATTCCAGATTATTTAAGACCATCTAGAAAATCAGCACTTCTCAAATTCCCGGATGGTTTTGATCCGGAGATGGCTTATTCGTTGCGAGATAGAGATCCGCCTACCTTGGAGGATATGCAGAAAATCGTTGTTAGTGTTGAAGCGAATTTGAATGATAAAAGAGCAAGGATGAAAGCTAAAAAGCGAGTGACAATCAAAGAAGAAGCTTCTACATCAGATCAGATCCTTCACAGGGTAGAAAGGTTACTTGAAAATACTCATCTCAGCAAGCCGGAACCGCAGATCCGGAATCCTAATTTCCGAGGTCCGCAGCAGCCACAATACAGAATTAAGCAGCGTGAAACAAGGGCACAAGAAACAGCAGTTCAGCAGCAAATAAAACCTCTGCTTCAGCAGAATTTTGTTAGCCAAGAATCCGAGGATGAAGGTGATACTATAGGAGAGGAAAATCACTTTTTCACCCCTGATGATTTGCCTACTTATATTACAGAAGAAGAAGAATTGGTGAGAAACTCCATCATCCAACAGGATGAGGATTATATTTTATTAAATGATGCAGCCCTCGTGGAAGAATCAGAGGAGTACCAAAGAGGATATCTCAATGCTTTGTCTGCTCAACAGAGACAATTAAGAAATCGAGTTGTTCACATAAATCCCATTCAGAAGAGGAAAGATACTTCAGCAAAAAATGATTCAGCTTCCCCACAGACAAAAGGAAAAGATATAATTGATCCCCCAGCAAGTCAAGCATCTTCAGCGGATAAGGTAAATCAACCACCCAGCATAATAAGGGATAAAGTTGAAAGAAGAGAAGTTCCGACCAAAGAAGGTGAAAAGGTTTCAGCATTTAGTTTGGAGAATGAAATTTCAAAACTGAAAGTGTCTATTCCATTGACTGAAATCATGAAAAACACCACTTACCGAGGTCAAATTTCCAAAATTCTGAATATTGATCCAATGCTTGACACGGTAAATGTAGAAGATGATCAGCCGGAATTAATTTTTGGGCCTGCTTTAAATGGTGAGTCTCCTGAAAATGATGTTCCTCCCTTTTATAGCAGTTTGAGGTTGCACGAGTATGTTTTACATAATTCTATGTTTGACTCGGGTGCTTCACACAATTTGATGCCGAAAGCAATCATGGAAAGGCTGGGATTGGACATCACAAGACGATACCATGATTTGTATTCATTTGATTCCAGCCGGGTAAAGTGTATTGGATTAATCAAGGACTTGGTGGTAAGCCTAGATCAAATTCCAGCTAAGAATGTCTTGATGGATGTGGTTGTGGAGGATATTCCTCCGCGGTTTGGTATGTTGCTTTCAAGATCTTGGGGAGCTAAGTTGAAAAGTACACTTCAGCTATACTTTTCTTATGCTACAATTCCAGTTTTCGGTCAAATGAGAAAGTTATATCGGGAGCAAAAGATGAAATACATGATAACTAGCAAAGAAAAGCCAATAAATCATCCTGTAAATTATGTACATACAGATTTGGAGTCGTTTGTTTTGTTTGCTGATAATTTTAATGAGATAGATAGTCAGTTAGTTCAGGCAGAGGATATACCAGAGATTACTGAAAATTTTAGAGAAGTTCTGCAAAAGGAAAGAGAAGAAAAGTCAGCTGCCATGAAGCGAACAGCTGAAGCTAAGGGGCAGCAAACAGAAAAAACAGAGGCAACACAGTTTCAGCAGTTGGAAGAAGAGGAAGATGGTCTTTGGACCATGGATTTCGATGGCGCTGTGGGCAGCGATGGTGATGGTATTGGTGTGTGGATTCGAAGTCCCTTTTCTGCCCGAGACAAAGTCCCAAGCAAGGTGAGAGTGTGTTCTTATAAACTAGCATTTGATTGTTCAAATAATGAGGCATAATACGAGGCTCTTATTGCTGGCCTTAAAATTCTTCGCAAGCTGAAAGCAAAGAAGATTGCAGTCTATGGCGACTCCGAGTTTGTGATAAAGCAGGTTAAAGGTGAGTTTCAGGCCAAGCATCCTCGCATGAGGGCATATCGAAATGCTGTCCTAGATATTTTGAAATTATTTTCTAAACATACTTTGACATGTGTGCCCCACATACAAAATGGTGTTGCTGATGCATTGGCCAAGGCAGCAAGTAACCTAAAAATTCCAATGAATTCCAGCAACAAATTTGAGGTTTATGTGAAACACCGCCCCACAATTCCGGATAATCAACGATGTTGGAAAGTCTTCCAGGATGATGAAGAAATCAAAGATTTTCTGCAGATTGAAGGTGAGTTTAAAGACATTTCCATAGATACTGAACCAGATGAGGTAAATCAAATGGATGTGCTGCAACTTAAGGATAATTTTATTCCTAAAGGATTGATTCCTTTGGAAGAGATGTTTGATCAAGATGATGTGGCCCGCAAGCCGACATTGAGACCAACTGAAGAGGGTGTTGAAGAGGTAAACATTGGAGCAGCTGAGAATCCCAAGATGGTAAAGTTATCTAAGTCATTGTCACCAAAGGTAAAGAAGGAGTATGTCAGATTGTTGTCTTCATTTTCTAATGTCTTTGCATGGGATTATTCAAATCTGAAAACATATGACACTAATATCATTCAGCATACTATTCCTATAAAGCCAAATCAAAAGCCTTTCCGCCAAAAGTTGAGGAGAATCAATCCTAAATTGCTGCCATTGATAGAAAAAGAAGTGAATAGGTTGTACAAGTCTGGAATCATAGTACCTATCAGATTTTCCGATTGGATATCCAATTTGGTACCTGTAAGAAAAAAGACCGGTGAGATCCGTTTATGCATTGACTTTAGAAATTTGAATAATGTGTCTTTAAAGGAAAATTATCAGCTGCCCAAAATGGATCATATATTGCAACGAGTAGTTGGAGCATCAAGGATGTCGCTACTCGATGGCTATTCCGGGTACAATCAGATTTTGGTGCATGAGGATGATCGTGACAAAACGGCATTCACTACTCCATGGGGAACATTTCATTATGCAAAAATGCCATTTGGTTTGAAAAATGCAGGTGCCACTTTTCAGCGTGCGATGGACATGGCCTTTGCCAACGAGAAAGATGTCTTTTTAGTTGTTTACCTTGATGATTTGACTGTATTTTGAAAATCTGATGAAGAACATTTATATCACTTGAACATTGTTTTTCAAAAGTGCAGAAAATATGGTATTTCGCTGAATCCAAAGAAAAGTCTTTTCGCCATGAGTGAAGGCAAGCTCTTGGGCCACATCATTTCCAAAGATGGCATCCATATAGATCTTGCACGTGTTGAAGCTATTCAGCAACTTGAGCAGCCCCGGAACAAAAAAGAAATACAGTCGTTTAATGGTAAGCTGAATTTTCTGCGTCGTTTCATTCCGAATCTTGCTGAGCACCTTAGAGAAATCACAAACATGCTGAAAAAGGACAGCCAGCTAAAGTGGACCGAAGAGGCAGTAAAATCTTTCAATTTGGTAAAGTTGGTTCTATCTTCAGCCCCTACTCTAATCAGTCCGGATTACACACAGGATTTTATTTTGTTTTCATTTGCCTCAGAGCACACATTGGCAGTTGTATTAATGCAAAAAAGAGTGGAGTTGAGAAGCCCATTGCTTTTTTCAGCCGTATTATAAGAGACGGAGCGTTGAAGTATAACATCATCGAAAAACAAGCGCTTGCGCTTGTGAAGGCATTGAAGGATTTCCGTGTGTATATATTGCATTCTCATATTATAGCCTATGTTCCTAACGCGGCAGTGAAGGATGTGTTGGTACAGGCAGAACTGGAAGGAAGGCGGGGAAAGTGGATTGCTGCATTATTAGAGTATGATGTGGAAATTAAACCCACTAAGTTGATCAAAGGGCAAGGTCTTTCCAAGTTGATGGCTGAGACAAATCTACATGTCCTAGACATCAATTTGATAGCTGTCATGTCCAATGAAGATGAGGAGAATTCAGCACAACAGGTATCTGACATCTTTATTTCTTCTCCTTGGTATGCTGATATTGTATATGTACTTCAAAATTTGTCTTCACCTCCAGGGATGCCTCAAAATAAAAGTAGGACATTGAAGTTGAAAGCAGCCAAGTTTTTCATCCTTAAATCTGCACTATATTGGAAAGACCCCTAGTGGAATATTGCTAAATTGTTTGGTTGAGGAGGAAGCCAAAACAGTAGTGGAAGATTTTCATAAAGGTGACTGCGGGGCCATTTGTTCTGGAAGACTACAACAAATAAGATACTAAGGGCAGGTTTTTATTGGCCTTCATTGTTTTCAGATGTATATAAAGCTGTTAAGAGTTGTCATGAGTGCCAAATTTTTCAAGGGAAACAGAAATTGCAGCCATTGCCTCTCAAACCAATTGAAGTCAGCGCACCATTTCAGCAGTGGGGCTTGGATTTTATCGGTGAGATTCATCCGGCATCGTCAGGACAACATAGATGGATATTGACAGCTACAGACTACTTCACAAAATGGATTGAAGCCATTCCCACCCGGCAGGCCACGGATGCGGTATTTATTTCTTTCCTTGAAAATAATATATTGTCACGTTTTGGCTGTCCAAGTAAGTTAATTACAGATAATGCAGCAGCATTTAAATCAAAGAGAATGGTTGACTTTTGCTACAAATACAATATCAGCTTGGGGCATTCTACCGCATACCATCCGCAAGGAAATGGGTTGGCAGAATCCTCAAATAAGTCCTTGGTAAATATCATTAAAAAGTTGCAGGAAATCAATAAGAAGAGCTGGCATAAAAAGTTAGTGAATGCACTATGGGCTGATAGGGTAAGTCATAAAAAGTCAATTGGCATGTCTCCTTTTGAGTTGGTGTACGGGACAGATGCAATGTTTCCTACTTCGCTTGCTATTCTGGTAGTCAAATTGCTTCAAGAAGCTGATAGTGAGGAAGATCCCATGCAAAGGCGGATTAATCAAATGATTCATTTACAGCAGACACAGGAGGAGGTTCTTCACAATACTCTCAAGTTGCAAGAGCGCATAAAGAAGATTTATGACAAGAAAGCAAAATCAGATGACTTCCAAATAGATGATGTGGTTTTGAAGTGGGATGCTCAGAATGAAGACAAAGGGAAGCACGGCAAATTTGATCATTTATGGAAGGGTCCCTATAAGATCACAGCATATCGTGGCCAAAATGCTTTTCTTCTCAAGGAAATGAATGGAGATGATTATCCCGGAGGGTCGATCAATGGTCGACTGCTAAAGAGGTACCATGTCTGAGCATTTTCTGTTCTTGTCACCATCATTGTATATACCGTTTTACTTCTGTTTTATCGCATGTGTGTACTGATCTTTCATCCTCAGTCTGGGGCCCGCAGTGAAGGCTATAATTCTGAAGATGGAGATTGGTTGGTTTGAGGTTTGTCAAGGTGTTTTTATCAGTCCATTTTCTATCCACAATTGAGTTAGTTTGGGTCAAAGTTGTTCCAATTTTCAGTCAAATCTGCAGTCACTAAAGCTGTCAGAGTTTGTGTCAAATGAGTAAATAATGACTCCATCGCCCAATGGTTGAAAGCATTGGTCTGCTCTCCCAGAGGTTTGCGGTTCTTGGCACCTCCAAGGAGCTACCATCCCCATTGGAGCCAACGTTAGAGTCGGTCTAGTAGCCCTCCACCAGAGATCAAAGCTCTTTGCATTTCATGATTAGGTGTCCCATCAGTGTGATCATGTTGCATTCTGTTAGGCATGCTATAATCCTGGTGGAGGGAGTTTGTGTCGTTATTCCCTTCTTGTTTGGCACTGCTGGTTCAAGTTTGTTCAAGTAAATAAAATCCTCAAAGGGTCACTCATATTGCTTTAAGTTTTAAGGTCTTAGGTCTAGGGTTGAGTCTATTTTTTCCTTGAGAAGTCATAAAGGACCAACAGGCCAGAGGGATGTCCTTCATTAAACATTATTTCAAGAATTCTCATCATTGTAAGCTAAATTTTCACCTTGTTCTCAAAAACTCTGTTTTTGAAAACAAAGGTCATTATCTCATTTTTGTAAAAATTCTCAAAATTTCAAATTCTTCAAATGTCGAAGTGCAGCCTTGGTCTCCTTTGCCAAAGCATCCTAGAAGCTATCCCTGCAAAAATTTTCAGAAGAAATCATCATTTCAACCAATTTTTCAAAGAAAAGAAATCAAAGGTCAGAGCCAATTAATTCAAAAAGTGTCAACACTCAAAACATTACAAAGTGGGTTTTGGGCAAGTAAAAATCAAAAGGAAACCTATAAAAGCACATCACTCCTCATTTGCAACTCATTTTCCTCTTACAAGCTAAGTGAATCCTTGCAAAGTCGATTTGAGGAGTTCTTGAGCAAGTTGAGAAGTTTCAGGGGCGCGCTACGCGTCAGGAGAGGCGCGCTACGCGTCAGGGGCGTGCTACGCGTCAGGGATATTTTTCCAGTGTTATTTTGCAAGTGCGCTTCGCGTCAGAGGGGAGCTACGCGTTGGGCAGGGCGCGCTACGCGTTGGGGTTTTAGCTCAACAAACTGCCAGCAAGTCATCCAAATCGATTTTTCTCTCAGGCAAAGTGCAGGTAGGCTTCTCATCTATGCCTAGATTTGGTTTTGCAAAATGGAAAGAGAATTAATATGTTCAAATGCTATGTAAATGATAAATCAAAACCCTCCTTTGTTGTGAAAGATTTAAAGTTTCAATGGTACTAGGGTTTCAAATTTCTCTTGCTGTCCAAGGTTGCCCATTTATAAATCCCTTTTTCCCTCATTTTCATCACCTTTCTCCCTCAAATTTTCCTTTGAAGTTTCATCATTCTCCTCTTTAAAATTCCTAAAAGCATACTTAATTCATAAACCCTACTTCACATTAATATCCCACAATTTTGTAATTTCCCATGCTTGTCCTCCCTAAATTCCTTCTTTGTGTTTATTCTCCCTAATTCCCACATGTTCCCCTATCCCTAACAATTCCCTTGTATTTATGTCCCCTTGGTGACAGCATTTGAAAAAGTCAAAAAGCAGTGAATTGGGTGCCAAGTCAGCAATATATTTCAGTCATATTTGCCTTCATAACCATGTCAGAAACTGAATCAGATTATGAACAGAGCTATGACAGTGATTCAACACCAGAGGTAGAAGTGCCAAGGAGGCATCATAAGGGTGGTAAGGGTGGTCGGCATGTCAGGGAAGAGCCCACTTCATTGGCTCATTTGCAAGCTTGTCCACTTGCAATATCATGTTTTCGGTATCAATCATGCTTTGGATATTGTGAGAGGATCTCACAAATTCAACACCATAGAGAGCTGGTCCGCTTGTTTATCCTATATTTGCACAATGGCCATGTGAACCTTGTAGGAGTGGATTTCACCTTATCACCTGAAATGGTTGCTCAAGCCACCGGGATACCAAATGTTGGGGAAGAGTGGACCAAGCGCAAGCTGCTAGACAAATTTCATTATCAACCATACATCAAACCCGGATGCATGAGGCACCTTACTGCTGTTTTTCCTTTCAGATTCCTAAGGGATGAGTATGCACCCTTGATGAGGCTCATTATGCGTTACTTCACTTGTGAGGGCAGATTTTCACGGTTATATTCGTACCATATCCGTTTGTTGATGTGTTTCACCCGGGTACGAATGATGAACATTCCATTTTTCATGTGTCGAAATATAGAGAAGATGTTGCCCGTAGTGCAAAGGAAGAATCCCGCACAGCAGCTCAAAAGTATATATCATTATGCACTGATCGAGATCATAGTGATGCATCAGTTGGCACAGCAGGGTATTGCTTGGGAGGATTTCATTTCTCGCGACTTCTTCATGGTGCCACAGTCACTCCCCAAGATTGTCCATGATGAGGGAGGGCCTTCACAGCAGTTTGATATTCCTGAGGTAGAACATGTCAGTGCTCCTCCAGCATATGTTACATATCAGAGAGGCCACAGGGCCTTATTTGCATCTGCACGGCGAGTATTATCTCCACATCAGGTGGAAGGGGTCTCGCCATCTTCATCAGCACAACGAGTGTTATCTCCACATCAGGTGGAAGGGGCCTCGCTTTCGACAGCAGCACAGGTACAAGAGAGAGGCAAGCAGCCCAAGATTGATGAGGGGCCATCAGGTGATCCAGGCATAGATGTTGTTGACCTTGATATCAGTTCTCCTAGCCTAGAGCCAAAGGAGATCATCCAGCAACTAAGGGTTGAAAATGATTTGTTGCAGCAAAAGTTGGAAATGGAAAATTGGAAAATCACATACTTAGAGCAGTGCAACAAGCAATTAGAGGATGAACACACTCTTGATGAGTTGCGGAGGATCCGAGAAGACCGGAACTTGGCTCGCAAGAGACCCGGTGATTTGACACCTAAAGAGCAAGGCTCTATGCTCATTCGGGTGAACACTCATTTAGAGAGGTTGATAGCCAAGGCAAACAGGGACAAAGACATGCTCCGCCACATGAAGAACCATTATTGGGCCCGCATGCATGTGTGCAAAGCAAAAATGAAGGTATTGAAAGCACGCTTGGCCAAGGCACTAAAATGGAGGAAAAGGCCCGATTCGCTTCAAATTTTGGCTGAAGCCACCTTGAGGGAGCATGGTGCTCAATGATACACCTCCAGCTCAAAATTCAGGAAATTTGGAGCAATTTTAGTCAATTTTGAATTTTTTGTGCCAAAAACAGGTTTTTGCCCTCAATGCGTAGCGTGCCGCGCGCTACCCTTAAGTTGGGGAGGTCCATTTCAAGAAAACTCAGCATTTTTGGATTTTTCATGACAAATACACTTGCTCAGCCACTGCCAAGAATTTTCATGGAGATTTGAGTCCCTAAAAGGTCAAAAAACAAGCAAAAAATGACCTTCTGCCACTTTTTGGACACACAGGAAGCAGTCTTGGAAGATTGCAATTTTGGAGGGGCAAATGGCCACCAAATTAAGAAATTCCACTTGGGATGGAGAGTATACATCTAGACCTTTCCAGAAAGCCCACTTGTGCCTCATTTGGATACCGGGAAGTGCCTCAAAAGTGGCCTGAAAGGCGCGCTACGCGTTGAGAAATAGCGCGCTACGCGTTGGGAAAATTTGCCAGTTTTGCATCTTCAGCGCAGGAAAACGTAGCAGTGACTAGTTTTGACTTTTTGGTTGGATTTTTCATCCTCCTTGATGTATTTGATGTAATTTCATGATTGACATGACACTTTTTACCTATTCTAGAAGATTCATTCATAAAATGGAAAAAAATTAATGAATGAATTGGTTTCCTAGCTTATAGAGGCAAGTTGTTTTGATTGCCTAGATTGTAGTGCTCAGTTTAGAATTGGTTGAAACAGCTCCTAGGATGATGAGATCGACCCCTAGAGGCAAGGAAGTGTGTTAGCTTGCCTATATTATGTACTTTCTTAGTCATTTTCATGGTTGGACTCTTGAAGGATAAGCTTAGACTGTATTACTCTTTGTATCTCTGCAATTTTGGCAAAGGAAAGACCAGGGATTTGCAGCACTATTTGGGATTCCTGTGGTTATTTGTGTTGATGGTGTGTTTCTCTCATGTACTTGTAATTTTTTTATGTGTATCATTTTACTACTCTTCTCTTCTACAAATTAAGTAAATGAAGTGTTAAGGTAGAATTCATGGTTTCTATGCTCTGCCTTTAAGTTTGCTTAATATCTATGTTTTCATCTGTCTAAGGAGAACTCTCGAAGGTTTCTTGCTCTCTTTAGCTCCTCACCGGTCATTCCTATCTATTCACTTAATTCAAAGGCATCAAGATAGTCTCCTACCTTGCCCCAAAAAGACCTCTGCAAAAACTGTGTCTCATTCCCGCACCCAAAATTGTTGTGCTCAGTTTTCCAACAAAACTCTAAAAATTTAAAATCAAACTTTCCCTATCAGTTTACTAGCCTAAAATCAGTGTTCTTTATTGGTCATCTCCGCCCTTTGAAAACCTTTTGCTGAGATAGACCCGGAGAGAGCCCTCTCCTGTCCTCGTAGGGCTAGCTACGAGGCTAAGTGGTTTGATGTTGCCTTGGATTTTGTCTTTTTCAGCCTCAAGCCAAATTCAAGCGCTAACACATACATCAAACATAAATAAATGGCTCCACCATACAAAAGTGCCAAATGGTAACTCAAACATTCATGCAATAACATATAAACAACTAAAATTGTATATTACTTTAAGAATATAAGCAGAAATGGTCAAGAGATAAAAGTACCATTTATGACTGGTCCTACTCATAAGCTTCAAGTAACAATGATCTATCTCTCTTTGTTCTAACATCTACCAAGATTACAGAAGTGCAACATCAGTAGCAGATATCAAATGCAAAAATCAATAAACCTTGATCCATTCATTCACCAAAACCTCCTCTGAGGGTGCAAAAGTGCATGTTCTGAGGACAAGTTTTTGACAAATTTCTGGACCCTTCTCTAAATGCATGAGAATGGTTTAAATACTGCTAACTAAATAACTTAATTACATAAATTTAGGATACGGTTTAAATGACCGCCCTTTTTCTAAGCAAACTTATTTCTAAAAAATTGAATCTAAATCCTAACTATTTCTGCATTTGCTCCTTAATGTTGCGAGCATTCAACATTTGCCTAGGAAGAGTCGGTCGGCTGCCTTCTGCTTTTGTTTGAGTTGAGTAAACAGAAATGGGAAGCGTTGGCACCATTTTTTAGTAAACTAGAAGATGTTTTGGGGAATCTTCCTCTGGCTGGGTGAATTTCACTGCGCATATATTTGGTAACAACCCAGATTTCCCTCAAATTGCTTCTGCCTTTGCTATCTTGGTTTCCGGACTTGTGAATGACTAAGCAAGTTAGAGACTTTGCTTTCTGAACAATTTTCTGATCTGGGCTTTTCGGGTGCATTTTCCGTCTTTAGCGCCTTTTCCTTCACCGGGTATAAGCTTCAGATTTTTGCAAACATGCTACTTTTGTAAGCTTTTAACCCTGAGTGTTGAATCATCTATTGATATTAGCATCTGTTCAGTAATGCTCTGGAATCTACATTTCTGTTGTATGCGGTGTCCGTTTATGAGGGCATTTCTTCTCTGTTCTCCGAGCATTGATGTTTTCCCTTTTTCCTTAGATGTTTCCTGCATATTGCTTCATGTTGTTTCCTGTTTTTCATTCCTGCAGTTCACGCAAAGGGAAAGAGTAATGATAATGAATATTGACACGAAAGCTCTAAGCTCTACGAATGTATAAAATAATGCCACTCATCATGAACTAACTCTTCGAAAAACACAAAACCGTCCTTCATTAACACTCTGGCATACATTCATTAAATTTCTTTTAAGGCGTGCGCCCAATTTTGGTTTACAGACAGCTTTTCTTGAATACTGAGCCGAGGAAAATTTGCGATGGGCGATTTCTACGACTCGCATCGCAGCATCGAGGATCGCATTATCAAGATGTGTCATCGCAGAGTTTTCTGATCAGTTTATCGCAGATCGCAGCATCGCGTTTATCGCAAGATCGCAGATGGCGGATCGTTGCAATTTGTTAAATTATTGTGTGCTGTTTATGCGATGTCGCATATTGGCCGTCGGAGATTTCTTAAGATCTTCATTTATGGGCGCTTCTTAATGTATGCGATGCGATGAATTTCGCATCGCTGTTTCGCAGTTTTTTATTGGGCTCATAAAGAAATGTTTTTATTCTCTCCGTGCGATGCGATATATTTTAAGGAGTATAATACAAAAAAAAAATGGATTTTTTGCTAAGGGTCCCCACTTGTTTAGTCTTATTGCTAATACTAAAGAAGGAGGGGGGTTGTTGGTGGCCACAACAAGGTCCAACCCTAACCCCCTTATTTATGTAATAGGGTCGATTCATAGTTATAGTTAGTTAAAGCCCATATTAATAATTGTAAGTGGTTGACCCACATTTAAAGAAGGGACCACAGTTAGTTGCAAATGGGCCATGGTATTAGATAGATGATATTAATAAGAACCATGGTACTGACCCATGGTATTGCATGTATGAATCCTATATAAAGGATAGAGACTCCCCTTGAGGAGCATCATGTATTATTTTGTAATTGAGCCTAACTCTATTTGAAGTTGCTCCCTCGAAGAGGAAAGTGAACATTGCTTTCCTTTTTGAATAACAAAATACATGTTGTTATTTCTTATTTTTTTGTGATCTAGGTATATTTCTTCACATACTTGGTATTCTGGTATCTTATCGAAAGTCAAGAGCATAACAAATGGTATCAGAGCACTTTCTAGGGCCGATGGGATTTCCATTTTTAGCATATTCTTTTTTTGGCTAGAGATGTGTTCCAGCGTCTTTAAACCACGGGATCTGTCGTTGAGCGCATAAACCTGCGGATTTGGGGAGGCATACACGTAGGAAATACAAGAGGTGGTCATGCTTATTGGACCCCCTTGAAACCCTTTTGGGTACCCCTTTGAGTAGTAGCACATTAGACAGAACCATGCACGGACTGTCTTCCAAGTACCCTCTGGGTATATTGGAAGCCCCCTAGGCTCTCTTGAAACCTCGCAATAGATAAATCGTCGGCTGTCTTGCTGCTACAATGCACCAAGAACAGGACTCGGGGAGATTACTCACACATACGATAGAGTAGTTGGGTTGTACGGCTAAGGGTACGGTAGATCCTCCTTAGTTAGTGCCCTGAAAGATTAGGCTGAGTACTACTGTTGAACCCTTATGTATATTGCGATCTATAGCACTTGACACTCCTTGAGACCATAGTTCCCTTGTCTCTCTCTAGATCACGCATCATCTTTACCAGATTAGATTTAGCAAGTTGGGTTCTGTCACAGCCACAACAATCAGTTTCGCCATTTAGATCTCTCAGATCTGCCATTTAGATCTATCAGATCCACCAATCAGATCTATTAGATCCGCCATTTAGATCTAGCAGTTTTGGTTCTATAGCAGTCGTAATAATCAGATCCGTCATTCAGATCTAGCAGTAGGGATTCGATCACTGCCACATTCCTACTCATACTCTGTAGTTGAGGGTTTTGCCGACAGATTTGACTATTTGTGTGGCTCCTATACCTGGGTGTGATTCTCGTAGGACATTGGGTGGAATTAACTTTTCTGGAAATCGACTACTACAATATTCCTAAGAGAGGAGTAAAAATTATAGGAGACTTAGCCCATAAGAATCAAGTAGATGAGCTGAGCAAGGTGGTACCATTCACTTGTCAGCGTCAAGATTTCGGGTGGTCCCAATTTTTTTTCACAATAACGACAAGTGCATCGGATCAGTGCATGGTACAAACTAGAGCTCAAGCTATGGCCAATGAGAAGATCGAAACCCTTGAACAAAAGTTGGAGGCATTAACAAAGTAGATCCAGACCTTAACTGACACAATCACAAAAGGCAAGTTGGGGGCACAATCGGAGGCATATGATTTTAATGAAAACCTTGTGGACGAGTCTAGTTATTCTCTTCACTTCTATGGAAACCACCAACAATCCCAGCTTCGACCACCCAAGCTGGACATGTATAAATTTGATGGCTCTCATCCAACTATATGACTAGCACAAATGAAGCAATATTTCACATTGAATCACATCAGAGATGATGCGACTAAGCTAAGTGTGGGAAGCCTGTACTTGGACCAAGAAAGATGGCAATGGTGGTAATGGCATCAACGCTGCTATGCAATGCCACTGACTTGGTAGATATTCTCAAAAGCCCTTTATGATCAATTTGACCACGAATCTAACTTTTTGAGTCATCTTACTAAGCTCCGACAGACAGGCACAGTGCAAGAATATATTAAAGCCTTTAAAGCATTAGCCTTCCACACAGGAGGTCTAGCAGATGAATTCTACTTGGAATGTTTTATCAGTGGTCTCAAAGATGCCATACAAGCCCACGTCCGACTACAACATCTAGTCTCATGCCTAGCAGCTTGCAAGATAGCTCATGAAGTAGAACGCGTGTTATCGGCCCAATTGACTCGTCCAAATTTCATAGCCAAGGGACGCCCCATCCAAGCTCTGAGCACTACCCAAACACGCAAGGATCAAAAGGTGTCACCAGCAGAAATGGAGGAAAGAAGAAAGCAAGGATTGTGTTAATACTGTGATGAGAAATACTCCCTAGGGCATAAATGCAAGGAACCCAAATTATTTCAAATTGATGCTATTGATCACAGTTTGTTTGAGGAAGCCCCACCATTTGAGGGACCAAAGGAGGAAGATGAGGAAAACCAGCCGGACAATGAGCTCCTAGCTACACCTGAAGAACTAGTTATCTCACTTCATGCTTTGGCAGGAATTTCTTCTCCCCAAACTCTCAAAATCAGAGGTTTTATTAAGCATCACCATGTAGTAGTCTTGATTGATAGTGGTAGTACGCATAACTTTATCCATCAAAGAGTTGTTGAAGAAATGCATTGTTTCGTCAGAGAAGTCTCTAATTTCCAGGTCCAGATTGTTGATGGGGGGGACAATGAAATGTGAAGGCCACTGTGAAAATGTCAAACTTCAAATGGGGTATTATCACCTAAAGACCCACATGTTTTCCATCAATATGGTTGGGCGTGACATTTTCTTGGGTGCTGAATGGTTCCACACACCCGGCCCAATCACAATGGATTTCCAGGAGTTATATATGAGCTTCAAGCAGAATAACCACACACATACTCTTCGTGGACTCCAGGCAGGTGCTCCTTCTATCATAAACTCGCATTGGATGGAAAAATTGTTAAAAAAGGGCCACCATGGAGTTATAGCCCAATTTAATGTCATCCAGGCCTTCGAACCCACTTCTCTTCATATTCATCCTGAGATACAACAGGTCTTAAACAACCATCTGCAGGTCTTTGAAAAGCCTCATGAACTTCCACCCTCGAGAGGGGAACATGATCATAACATTACTTTGGTCCTAGGGGCACAACCACCAAATGTGCACCCATATAGATATCCTTTCACCCAAAAGAATGAAATTCAAAAATCCATCAAGGAACTCCTGGAAGCTTGTGTCATTTGTCCTAGCATTAGTCCTTATTCATTGCCTATGGTCATGGTGCTCAAGAAAGATGGGGAATGGCGTATGTGTCGAGACTTCAGGGCCCTCAACAAGCAAAGATAAATTTCCCATCCTAGTTGTTGATGATTTGCTGGATGAACTAAATGGGGCTCAATTCTTTACTAAGCTCGACCTTCACTCGGGCTATCACCAAATTCGCATGAAAGAAGTAGACATTCCAAAGACTTCTTTTCAAACTCATGAAGGCCATTATGAATTCTTGGTCATGCCATTTGGTCTCTGTAATGCCCCATCCACTTTTTAGAGCCTCATGAATCACCTGCTCAAACCATATCTCAGAAAATTTGTCCTTGTTTTCTTTGATGACATCCTCATCTACAACATCACCTGGGAAAAACATCTTCAGCATGTAGACCTGCTCTTGCAACTGCTCCAGAAGCATAAATTATTTGTCAAATTGTCCAAGTGCTCTTTTGGCATGGAAGAAGTTGAGTATTTGGGCCACATTGTGGGGTGTGAAGGTGTTAGGGGGGATCCCAAAAAGATCCAAGAATGCAGGATTGGCCTCAACCAAAAACCTTGAAGAGCTTGAGAGGATTTTTGGGTCTCACCGGCTACTATCGCAAATTTGTCCATAATTATGGTCACATTGCTAGACCCCTCACTCACCTTCTCAAGAAAAAGTCATTCCTCTGGAATAATGAAGCGCAATAGGAATTTATAGCTCTCAAACATGCCATGTGTTCCACTCCCATATTGGCACTACCCGACTTCACCAAATCTTTTTTGATTGAATGTGATGCTTCAGGTATGCGTATTGGGGTTGTCTTAATGCAAAAAGGTCAACCCTTGGCCTTCACTAGCCAACAACTAAGTGGGACAAATCCGGGACAAGCTACCTATGAGAAGGAGATGATGGCCATCTTACATGAAGTGGATACCTGGCGACCATACTTATTGGGGCGACATTTCCAAATCCGCACAGACCATCAAAGCCTTAAATATTTTTTAGAGCAACACCTATCCTCACCACAACAAAATAAATGGCTAGCCAAAATGTTGGGATATGATTATGAGATAATTTGCAAGAAAGGGCAAGAAAATGTCATAGCGTATGCTTTATCACGCCAATTTGAGGAGGAAAGCACCCTGCTAGCAATCTCTCTTCCCATTCCAGAGTGGATTGAAGAGGCTCCCAAGGAATGGTTTTCACATCCTTTGCTCTCCCAACTCATTAATAAATTGCAGGAAGATCCAAATTCCCCAACGGGCTACTCTTGGTAGGATGAGATTCTTCGCTAAAAGGACAAAGTAGTGATATCACCAACATCCACCCTCAAAAGTCACATTTTGGAAGAGTTGCACTCATCTCCCACTACAGGCCATTCAGGCTTTCAAAAGACTTATGATCGCACTCAACGTTCATTTTTTTGTACAAGCATGAAAAAGGACATTCTTACTTTTGTAGCTGAGTGTGATGTGTGTCAGCACCACAAAGGAGAAATAGTCAAATCCCGAGGCACATTACAACCATTGTCCATCCCTGCCTCAATCTGGACGGAGGTTTCTACGGATTTCATTACGGGTCTTCCGAAGTTAGGAAACAAGTCAGTCATCATGGTGGTTGTGGATAGAATTTCTAAGTATGCTCATTTTTGTGCCCTACCCCACCCTTTTACACTAGCTTTGGTGGCTCAATCTTTCATGGACTAGATCTTAAAATTGCATGGCATGCCCACTTCCATTGTGTCTGATCATGACTTGATCTTCACCAGTAACTTTTGGTATGAACTCTTCAGGCTACATGGTACCCAACTACAACTCAGTACTTCCTATCATCCCCAAACTGATGGTCAAACTGAAGCAGTCAACAAATGTCTAGAGACCTACCTCAGGTGTTTCACTTCAAAAAAGCAACATCTATGGGTATAGTGGTTACCTCTAGCTGAATGGTGGTATAATACTAACTATCATGCCACCACCAAAATGACTCCATATGAAGCAGTTTATGGTCAACTCCCTCCTTCACCTACTTCTTATATCTAGGGATGCTCGAAGGTACAAGTAGTGGATAAACTCCTACAGAACTGTGCAATCATGCTGGCCCACCTCAAAGAGAATCTCCATAAAGCTCAAAATCTCATGAAGCAACAGGTAGACCAACATTATTCAGAGCTCAAATTTCAAGAAGGGGATCAGGTATTCTTGAGGCTGCAACCATATAAGAAAACATCACTCAAAGACAAGGGTTGTTAGAAATTATCTCCAAAATTCTACGGACCATATCAAATACTTCAGCGCATCGGAGAAGTAGCCTACAAGCTAGCCTTGCCACCCACTACAAAAATCCATCTCGTCTTCCATGTCTCATGCCTCAAGAAAGTGGTTGGGAACCATTACAGAATTCAAACCAGTCTATGGATGAAGAAGGTTCAATCTGGCTCCAACCTGGACAGGTTATTGACACACGAGAACGGCAACTGCGCGGCCACACGATCAAGGAAGTCCTTGTCAAGTAGAAAGACACCTCTTCAGAATTTGCAACGGAACCAACCACTATTCTTCAGTAATTTCCGCAGCTTCAGCCTTGAGGGCAAGGCTATTTTTATGGGGGAGGGCATGTTAGGGTCCAACCCTAACCCCCTTATTTATGTAATAGGGTCGAGTCATAGTTATATTTAGTTAAAGAGTCAATAAAGCCCATATTAATAATTGTAAGTGGTTCCCGGATGCAGGTGGTTGGTAAGAGAGCCAGTACGATAGGGATGGTGATGGTGGGCAAGTGGCAGCCCACAGGTGCCATCTGTAATCGCCATAGTCCGGCAATACTGCTCCGCACAAATGCAATTAAGGTCGCAATAACTTTGTTACATCCGTTTTCGATTTTAAGCGAGATGGCCTCAGGCGAACTCCCCATTCTTGCTACCTCTCTGCACGCTCTCATTTGGGTTTTGGCTGTTGCTGCTGGCGGTCCCTCGATTGTCACCCATGTCCTCAACCCTAGCTCGGCTCAGGTTCTCAGCTCTCGGTCTGATCAAACTCCCTCACTCTCTGTGATTCATTCTATCCATGGCTTGCCCAACTCATTCTCCACGACTGTCACTCTTCTTTATTCATTGTCTGCCATTATCTCCTCTGGCCTCAACGTGACTCTGGTTCAAGCTTTTTTATAACCTTTCACTGCGGGTTCGTCCCTCAATCACTTTCAAGCCATTCCCTCGCCGCCGCTCTATCCTGCTCCTTTCATAATGCCTCGAGAACGACCTCGCATGGGTTGCAGAAGGGGTAGTGCCCGGGGTCATGCCATTCGCCAGCACTCACCAACCTCATCGGATCCCACTTCGGAAGCTTCGAAATTTAGCAGCTTCAGCATTCCTGTTACTCGCAGTAGCAGAGGCAGAGGAAGAGGGCTTGATAGAATTAATGCTGGCGAGCACCATTCTCAGTCGCATTCGGCTCGGTTCAGGATACCATGCTCTTTGGGTAACACTTCCTTTATAGTTTATGTTGCCATTGAATTAATTGAGAATGTAGTGGGCTCAGAAGACGCTCTTCAAGCAGTTCCTCAGGAGAACAGAAGGGCAAATCAAAGCAACCTCCAGCCAATGAGCATAGAAAGACAGCAAGTAAGTCACACAGTTAACAAAGGCCCAGGTGCGCCCTCAGGTGATATTCCTTCGACCTCAGTTGCTCATCCTTATGAATCCATAGACTCTGATCAATACAGGTGCCATATCGTTGAAGAACATCCTATAACCTCCAATGATGTCTGAATGTGCTAGCGCTCTCGGTTCCTCAAGCCAGTCTTTGAATATCTACGGTTTTTCGGCAAGCATGCTCCTTAATTTTGAAAGTGGTAATTTCTACAGGTTAGTCTTCTCCATGATCAGTGTTTGTTCGTGTCTATGTTTTGGTCGAAAAATGCCCACAGCTGGAAAAGCATAAGTCGGTCTTGTAACTATGTAAGGGTCAGTTCTTATTTACTGTATGGTTAATGTAAGCGTCGGTCTTTTAGATATTGTATGGGTCAATGTTCGGTTGGACAACAAACAAGCAGGTTTTATTGTCAACTTGTCAAGAGAGTTTTGCTAGAATTCCATATTCATGGCTAGAACTTTCAAGGCTTCAGCTTTGCTGTATTATCTTTTTGTACTAATATAGGAGTAGACCAATTGAGAAAAAAAAAATTGTAAGTGGTTGACCTGCATTTAAAGAAGGTACCACAGTTAGTTGCAAATGGGCCATGGTATTAGATAGATGGTATTAATAAGAACCATGGTACTGACCCATGGTATTGCATGTATGAATCCTATATAAAGGATAGAGACTCCCCTTGAGGAGTGTCGTGTCTTATTTTGTAATTGAGCCCAGCTCTACTGGAGCTTGCCCCCTCAAAGAGGCAAGTGAACATTGATTTCCTTTCTGAATAATACATGCTCTTATTTCTTATTATTCTGTGTTCTAGGTATATTTCTTCGCATACTTGGTATTCTGGTATCTTCTCACAGGTCAAGAGCATAACATTATGGCTCTCCTAAGTCAAACTAAAGCCCATCCCAATGGAGGAAAGACTTGCTTTGAGTGATTTGTTCAAGGGCGACACAACTGACTCTTGCTGCCATCAATTATAGAAGTAAACTCTTGTTCCCACTCTTTTTTTGGAATATGTAATTTTTTTTGTCTTTTCATATTTAAAAAGCCTGAAAACGAATAAAATAATGCCTATGGTATGGTGGAAAGAACGAGTGTCTAAATACAAATGTGCTAGTTCCTTGGAGTAGAAAATTCCTATGCTCAATGCAAGGCCATGAAACTGGTCAATGACACTCAAAGGAATGTTCTTTCCACGGGCATAAGGTGTCAATTTACAGAGGCTAAGTGATTTCAAGGTTGATTTTGAAGAAAGAAATGGTCAAAAAGTGGCTTATACACAAGTCTAAGTGAAAGTGGCTTAAGGCCAAAAGGTACAAATAGTCAACATGCAGTGCAGCAGCACAACTCAACATGTGGGAGCCTCTAGGGTATAAATCCAGATAGATGGCGAAGAAGGAGAATGAAGCTTCATCGCAAAAGTCATGATGGGACTAAAAAGGACTCCCGAGCCTACTCAAATCTTTGTAGCATGGGAAACATATGCTAGCAAGGATCTAACTATGAAGACCATGTAAAGGATGGATCTACCATCATGTCATGATTTTATAAGTCAGCGAGTGAAAATGGTTTAAGAATCATAACACAATGGGGTCGACCCTATGGCAATATATCGCAGTATGGAGGCTAGAATGCATAATGCAATGGAAAAAGTGATCTTCCCTAACCTATATGCTAGTGACGAAAATGATACCTTCCATGATGGGTCAACGATCATGGAATCAAAGTGGTAAAAAACATCTCAAAGGCTCCAATTTAACTTGAAAAACAACCTATCCTAGTGCTCAAATCCAAAAGGTCACAAATTTTATAAAAAATAAACATAAACTTTGAAAAAGTGGTTTTTTTTTTAAGATTTTGAAATTACAACTTATAAATAGACCTTTTGAATTACCAAGCCTCATTTTTGTTTTAGACAATTGAGTGAAAGAGCTCTGGAGCAAAACCCGACAATCACAATCCACCAAATTTCTCATCCATAACAGCTATCAATCTTCCAGGTAATCTCCTAATTCATTTTCTTAATGAAATTTTGTGCATTTCAAGTATTTTTTCAATAATTTTACTGTAAGAAATTTATTTTTGGATTTTTACTCTGCACGTATGCAAGTTGGGTATTTCGAAGTCACGTATTTTGAAGCCCTATATGTGATTATGTATGAAGCAAACCCACGTGCACACAGTCAAATATTTAAAATCATAGATTGTAATGGATGAAAATGCTTGAACTTGAAGGATGACAATTACTTGGAAGGAAAGAGAGCATAGTACAGTAGATAATGAAGTTATGAATGATCCATTAGCACTGGATGCGCTGAGAGGATGTGGATTCTTGAATTTTTTCAAAATTCCAAATATGAAAACCAATACAAGGTTGTTGGAAACGCTCGTTAGATACTAGGATCTAGAAGAAGATGCATTAATGATTGATTAGATTCCCCTGTGTATTGAAGTAGAATAAATATACTTCATTATTGGACTTTCCCAAAGAGGAGAGCTAATCTATTTTCAAGGAAAGGCCCAAGGAAGCCTTAGTGCGGATGATTACATTCATATTTATTGCCCAAGAAACCCCGAGAAGGTAGGGGCACAAATCCCAATCAAGAATGTGGAAATTTTGTCCCTAAATATTCTCCTTTTTACCATTGTGAGGGTAGCAGGATTAGCCTCATTGCACCAAGCTTCTCACTTTACAATGAGCTTAGGAATAGATTGCCTTACCACAGTTTTTGACTGGTGCACAACCCTCCTAATCAATCTGAAAAAACAACTTACTTCCATCAATAAGAGTAATACAAAACATTTTGGGTATGGTACTATTCTTTGTAATTTCTTCTTTGAGAGACTACCAAGACTTTGACCCAAAGTGATTTCCACCATCAACAGCCCAAGAGATCCACGGATAGGTAGATAAGTTGACTTAATGAAGAGATTGGGGGTGGTGAGGTACCTAGAATGACATTTGATGATGAGTTTTTCATTTGATGGGAAGAACAAGTCATTACCATCGAGGACTACCCCTATGCAGGCATGGATTTCAGAGTGGATCTAGATCTAGTGCTTCCACCCGGCGCTGCATGGGGTGCCATTGGTAAAATTGTTTTTAAGTTTTTAACGTTATTTGTTTTTTTTTTTTTTTGGATTTCAAAATTCTGAAATTAAATTATTTTTGATGAGACAAAAATTCTTTCAAAATTGCTTGATAATGATACATATGTGGGACTGGTAAGACCTGAGGGTCTACCCAGGCACAAGCGCCATGAAAGAGATGTGAAGGGTGTCACAGATGAGATTGAGAGAGTTCTCCATACCATACAGAGGAACTTGGAGAGATTGACTCACTAGGTACCTATGGCAGTAGTAGAGGATCTACTAGAGGCAATGTAGAGACGCATGGTAGGAGTATCACAAGATTGGGTGCATTTTTCCAATCGGTGGCTACTACCATCTTCTTCTTCCGAGATGCACATCCAGGGCAGGACCCGCAGATATAGATTAGAGATGCCCTGATCTTTTTGATAGACATGATTAGATTTAATCCCTAATTTTGTAGGACATTTTGTCCCGATTTTGTATAATACTTTGAACATATAAATTCTATCTATATATAGATGGTTTCATGATGTGATGACCATATATACATATGATTTTTTATTATTTTTTATTTTAATGTGATGAATGATTAATATGCCAATCTAATGCTTGATTACCTATGGAATCAACAAATGAGTTTTCTGATCATGGAATATGAATAAATGTGATAAAATTAAATGATCTTTGTAATAAACACACTCTCAGAAATTGGTGATATAAATAAGGATCTCTCACCTTATAGACATTGTTTAACTGAGACACCACCAGTTGTGAATCCAAGTATACTACTAAAGAATCAATACCAAGAGATATTTCTTCAAATATTAAGTTAACAACAATAGTATATTTGGCAACATTGTTTGAAGAAAGGCTGATACATATGCCTCTTG
Source organism: Pinus tabuliformis (assembly GCA_031772625.1). Taxonomy (NCBI): domain Eukaryota; kingdom Viridiplantae; phylum Streptophyta; class Pinopsida; order Pinales; family Pinaceae; genus Pinus; species Pinus tabuliformis. The sequence continues at coordinate 3,068,404 of CM062819.1, forward strand.
AAACCAACAACTGACTGAATGGATAGTAAATCACGAAAGTCGTGAAATCCAAATTCTGCGTATGTCAACTAGCACCATCAGCGAACCTTAGATATACCAGATCATCCATTGATACTTGCCAAAGTAGATAAAAAATATCGATATCACTATGAAACCTATAGACAAATATCCACAAATATATATAATATCTACAGCCAAGGAAATGCTAGGAAGAAGTATAGGCATAATAATTATTAAGATAGAGCCCATTTCTGGGCTCCGCAATCTCGTTTCCATCAAAATCAACCAATTCATAAGCTCCTTTTTTCAAGAACTTTTTAACGATAAAAGGACCGGACCACATGGGTTTGAAATTACCTGCCCCCAAGGCGTCTTTGTCTTGGTCATAGACCAGGACAAGGTAACCTTCATAGAAAACCCTAGGATGCACAGCCTTATCATATTATATATTCACTCTCTTTTTATGAGCTTTGTTAATTATGGCTACATCTCGACACTACTCATCAAGATGTTCCAAATAAAAAAGGCATTCTTCAAGATTGGAAGTGTCTAGAAAAAGTTCTACAACTAATTTGAGAGAAGGAATTTCACATTCCACAGGGAAGATTGATTCCAAACCATAAACTAGTTGAAAGGGAGTGAAACCCATAGCAGTCTTAACAGACATCTTGTATGCCCAAAGAGAGGGATATAACATGATATACCAATTGGATCGAGCTTTATTAATTTTCCTTTGCAGGATAACTTTCAGGGATTTATTCACGGCTTCCACCTCAAGATTAGCCTTAGGATAATAAGGAGATGAATGCTCCTGTTGGAAACCCAACTTGAGAGCCAATTCAGCCATCATCTTTTTCTAGAAATGATTGCCATGGTTAGTGACAATCTCCCTTGGAATACCGAAATGAGAAATGAGTTGGTTTAATAGAAACAAGGTTGTTATTTCACCATCATTCGCAAAAGTGGGCATAGCTTTAGCCCACTTAGTAAAGTAGTCCACTGCTACAATAATATACTTATGACCCTTTGTCGAATGTGGGTTACAAGTTTTTAAATAAATTCCCCGCTTTGTGAATGGACCGACGATAATAACAAGAAAGAGAGGAGTTGGATGAGTGCACATTTTCCGAGTATAAACCTGACAAAGATGGAATTTTTTGAACACTTCAACACAATCTTTGAAAATCAAAGGCAAAAAATAACCTGCACACAATATTTTTTGGGTCGTAGCCAGCCCAGATAGATGACCACCACAAGCTCCACTGTGGAAATCATTCAGTACTGACTCAGATTCTTCTAAGGTTAAGCAGTGTCTAAGGATTGAATCAACCCCGCAACAATATAAAGTGTCACCGATATTAACATAAATTTTATCTAAGTGATGAAACTTTCTTTTCTCATCCTTTGAAAAAGTGAGAGGAAACTTCGAAGTGTGAAGATATATTATAATATCTCCATACCAAGGAACTTGTGAAGAAATAATGAAAAGATGTTCATTAGGGAATGATTCCTCATAAACCATTTCTTCTTCACAAGACAACTCTGAGATTAATTCCACAAAAAATAAATATTTCTTAGATTTGGCTGATTAGAACTCGATATTGAATTCTTGTAAAATAACAATTCATATTTTATATTTGCCCCCAATCACTTGCCTGCTAAGAAAAAACTAAAATGGGTTGACAACCACTAAGACAAAAGTTTTTCTAAGAAGAATATAGTGTCAAAGTCGTTGGACAACATGAACAACTTCCAAAGCTAATTTCTCTACAGGAGAGTATTGTAATTCAGGACCTACCAAGCCTCAACTCAGATAATAAATTACGTTCTCATGGAGAGCATCATCTTCCTGAACCAAAACCATACCGATGGTTGATTCTGTCAGAACAAGATATAAGAGGAAAACCATGCCATAATCGGGTGGACTCATTAAAGGAATAGAGGTCAATGATTTTTTCAAGTATCAAACGAGATCTGAGTGAAATAATCCCATAGAAATGGAACTCCTTTTTTCAGAAATTTCATAAATCCCTTTGTCATCTCGGCATAATTGACAATAAATCTCCTCAAGAAATTGGATTTTCCTTGGAGACTTTGAAGTTGATGAATGGTAGATAGGAGAGGCAATTGAAGTATTGCCTCAACCTTAAAAGGACCTACATGAATCCCTTCATTAGATACTATGAATCCCAATAACCAACCTGATGTGACAGTGAAAACACATTTATTCGGATTCAACCAGATTTTATAATGACGACATCGCTCAAAAATTAATCAAAGATGATGAGGATGATCAATTCTCTTTCAAGAACGAGCAGCTAGGTCATCCAAATAAGCTTCGATGATATGTTTGATATCATGGAAAGCGTAGAACATGGCCCGTTGAAAAGTCACTCCAGCATTTTTAAGGCCAAAGGAATATTTTTGTATGCAAAGGTACCCCAGGGGCAGATAAAAGTTGTCTTATGTTGATCTTCAGGATGGATAGTAATTTGATTATAACCTGAGAAACCGTCCATGAAGGAGAAAATATCATTTCCTGCACATTCATCGATAATTTGATCAATAAAAGGTGTGGGGAAATTACCTTTTAGACAAGCCTTATTTAGATCCCTAAAGTCTATGCATACACGGGTCGTTCCTTATTTTTTATCAACTACGACTGGATTTGAGACCCAATCAGTCAATGGAACGGGGTATATGAAACCCGCCTTAAGAAGCTTCTCAACCTCAGCTTTGACAGATTTTGCTTCCTAGGGTTTACCAGCCGAAGCTTTTGTAGTATAGGCTTCATATGCGCATAAGTCTTGATCTTATGCTGGACTATTGATGGATAAATTCTAGGCATTTCCTCATAATACCAAGCAAACACATCACAAAACTCTTTGAAAATATCGGTATAAATATTAATTTATTTAGGGAGCACACGACTCTGATGAAAAAATTCTCTATTATATTGGGATTCCTGGAGAAGTTCACAGGATCTGTTTCCGAAATGACAAACATGTTACCTTTGGCAAAAATATGCGCTGAATCCAAAGGGTTTAAAATTGTGTGAACACCCCTAGTTGATGAAGGGATAGACAAACTCGATTCTACTTCATGCAAGTCTGGGAGAAAATATGACCGATGATGCAAATCATCCCACGGTCTTTCTATACCTGTCATTTATTCTAGGATTGCTTCCTTAAATGATAGAAAAATATCAAGGAAATTCATAGAATAAGTAGAGTCAAGAATCCAAGTTGGAGCCACATCTCCATCCAAATTCTACGGTGAAAGAGTAGAATCAAAATCTATAGTATTAGCTATAAATTGATTAGAAATGTCTGCTGCAAATAGGCATATGCCATTCCACCCACTTTCCCTTCTTCTAATGTGGTGGTAGAAGAGGGTAAGGGCCAAGGATCCGAAAAATAATGAGTTATGAAGAACTCTTTTCGAGAAGGAGCATTGGATGATGAAATGGAATTTATTCGAGTGATAGGAGAAGAAATATCAAAAGTACCCATCAACAAGGAATACATTCTGACTCCTAAATTTTCAACAGGCTACTTGGGATTGTTCACCAAGGGAATGGAAGAATCAGAATATGCATTGGATTATTTCGGAGAATAATCCATATGATCAATAGTAACAATTCTCCCTTCATGGGGAAAGCATAGGATGTGAAATAATGATGATACAATGGCATCCATTTCATAAATCCAATTTCATCCCAATAGAAGGTGATAATCCAAAATTCGTATTGATTATTTCCACCTTGATATTGACCACATTTCCCCCAACGCAGATGGTAAAGGCTAGAATAATTCCATGCGGCCTATGAGAATGACCATCAAATGCAGACAAGAGAGTAGGTGAAGGAACAACTTGAGGAGATTTGATAGCTTTCCAACATGTATCGACATGACACATGTGGAAGCTCCCTCATCAACTATAGTTTGAAAGATATTGGTCTTTCGATATTTAGATTTAATCTGGAAATCCATGTGAGTAGGTAGTTTTGTTGACATAGATTGTTAGTGATGTCAATATGGAAATATTTGAGGAGAAAGAGGAAGAAAACAAAGCCATCAAAGGAGCAAAATAGAGCCATCGAGGAAGCAAACAGAGCTATCGGAGCAATGAATGCTAAAGAATACACTATTGAGAGCTATCGGGAGCAATATAGTGTATATGCATGCAAATACACTATCGAAGCAAAGTATGGCAAAGAATGCCAAAGAATACACTCACGGGAGCTATCGGGAGCAATATAATGTATATGCATGCAAATACACTATCGGAGGCGCAAAAACATATATATATGCCAAATACATTATTGGAGCAAAGAAATATGTATCACCCCAAACCCCCGATAATGATATATATGTGCAGACCCGACGACAAGATTATGCAATGGTTTAATGTTATATCTCATCTGCCCATTGCAATAATACAAAGGGGTGTCACCCCTGAAAGCACCGATATATGTTGCGGACCCAATGCAACATTACAATTTGGCTTAATATCATATCACATCTATACGTAAATCAGCCATCAACCATTGGGAAGTTGCGACCGCCGATTGCGAGTATATGTAGCAGACCTGATAAAGTTATAAATGCGGTGTAATAAATTTGAAGTCCGCCCTTTAACGTTTCGGTCGTTTTCATATATTCTTGTGTATTACATTCGCAACCATAAAAAGGCAGGTCTGCATTCCCGGTGCATCCAACCCTCCACCATTGATCATCCCTTCGTGGATCCAACGGTCTACATATATTTTGGGTGGACATGTAGCTTGAGGAATACCCACCCAAAAAGCGATATCCTCTTCCTTCCCACTACTACGTGTCACTTTCCAAGTGGAATCGAAAGCCATCCTCTGAATACCAATTCCCTCTTATGCCTCTTTTGAAATACCACTTTAAGAATATCTGTATTGTGCGGGGTTTTGAAGGCCAAAATGCATAAGAAATGCTCCTAATAGTTCAGAAGGCCTAAATGATGCCGATTGTGATGGTGGTGGTGACATGGCAGCTTTCTCTGTGTATTTCGGTTCTCATCGTTGAATCAATGTGTCCCATGAGTGTTGGTGAGCATGAAGAGATAGAGGAAGCTACAGTGACCGAAAATCCAGAAAGCCGAAGGGTAATCTAGCGCAGAGGAAACCAAAAAGCCAAAGAAATGAAGAAGAGGGAAGCCAAAGGATAAGCTAGTGTAGAGGAAGCTAAAGTGAGCGTTGAAGAAGCTCAAGAGCCAGTGGAAAGCGGAAACGAACAGTCAGAGGCATCAAGAATACAAAAACAGGAAAAAACAAGGAAGTGTGTAGGAATAATCAGAGCGAGAGGAAGCCGAAGTTCAGGTAGAGGTAGGAGAGGCAAGAGAATAGGAGTGAAGCTGAAACTCAACAGTCTTGGGAGCAGAGAACTACAACAAAACAGTTTATACTAGGTTAGGGTTGGAGCCTCAGAATTGAAAGGATTGGAATCCTTGGGAGTTGGTGCTCCTAAGTGTATAACTATTGCCTTGGAAAAACAGAGTTGGTGCTCTGGAGGTTGGAGCCTCACAAAAGTCCAAGTTGGTGCTTGGCAACTGATTGCAACCATTTATATATTGTAATTATTTCATTGCACTATTTGTGTTAATAAAAGCATTTATTCCAACTATCTATTTTTGTGTTCCATATATATATATATATGTGTGTGTGTGTTTGTTTTGGTGATAAAAAGAACAATTAAAAAGGAATATTGATTCACACCCCCGCCCCCCAAGTATTTCTAACAATTGGTATTAGAGCGGGCTTCTTCATATTAGCCTAACAGCTTGAAGAAGGATTCATAGTCATGATGAGAAATCACAAAGCATCAGGAAAACCTCCTTTGTTCAACAACACCAACTTTGGTTTCTAGAAAAAGAGAATGACCTACTAATTAATGTCCCTTGGACCTAAAGTTTGGAATTTCATTCTAAATGAGTACCAAATTCCTCCCACTCTTCCTACATTGCAAATGCAAAAGGCTTGAACTCCATCACTAGTGGAATCACTAATTCCGAGTTTACAAAAGTCATGAATTGTAACTCTGCCAAAGAAATGTGGGATAAGCTAATTGGCTTATATGATGGAGACTCAAAAGTCAAGAAGGCAAAGCTTCAAACTCATAGAAGGCAATTTGAAAGTCTAAAAAGGGAACATGAAGAATATATTGCATCATACTTTCTCCAAGTAGCTGAAGTGGTCAACTATCTTAAAGGATTGGACAAAAATATTGAAGAAAGTACCATTGTTCAAAAGGTCTTAAGATCTCTCCCAGACAGATTTGACTCCAAAATAAGCACCATAGAAGAAGCAAAGGATCTAGATACTCTCAAGATGGATGAACTCCATGGAATCCTCACTGCCTATGAGATGAGAAAAGGTGGCCCAAGCTCCAGAGATGCAACAGTGAAGGCTTCAAAATCAAAGAAGGGGAAAGAAAAGAATGACTGTAATGATGACTCCGATGTGGAATCCAAATTGGCTCAATTCGTACGAAAGCTAAAGAAAGGATCTAAGCTAAAAGGTAAGTACCCTCTTATTTGTTTCAAATGTGGAAAAATAGGTCATTATGCTGCAAAATGTCCTCATAAACATGATAGTGATGATGAAGGAAATTCTAAATTCTTGTGGGTGTTCCACTAGTTGTACTGGCCCAATATCTGCACACACATATGAGTTTTTTTAGTCTTGGTACCATTAAAAACACAAAAACATTATAAAATTGAAAAAACAAAGATGTGGTCGAATCATTTTACCTATAGCACTCCACTGCTCACCAATTGGTAATGCCAAATCCAGATCGCCTCAGAAATCCATCCCGACATATGGATACTCCACAAACACCATCTCCTGGCAGTTGAACCACTCGAAAAAGGCATCTGAGAAGGAGATCCTTGACTGGCCGGTATGTCTAGCCATACGGTCCACCCATCTCTGCATCCATGGTTCACTCAGTGCAAGCAATCCCAATGAAATGTTTTGAGGTTGCATCAGTGGAATTCTTTCCAAAGAAAAAGTAATCATACCCTCCTCTTCACTTTCTCATTCACACCATGTGACAACCATCTTGATCCAATAAATATCTGAAATGCAAACAATAGATGAGTTAGGATCCAATTTTGAACAAAAACAGGTAAAAATTTGATGGAAAAACACTGTATAAAGTTCCCTTTCTATGCCCATAGTGTTAGGATATTCCGACACATAGGATATAGTTAAGTTCAACTTGGTCTAGTGTAGAGTTAGGTATAGAGTTAGGTAAAGTGTGTTTCTTTACCGTTGTACATTTTGTAACTTACAATCCGACGGTCACGATATGTAGTGATCCGACGGTTCATTCTCTCCTCGGTATTACCGACACTTGATCCGTGGCTTGACACCCGATTGGTCCATGAGTTCTATTTAAAGTGCATGGAGGGTCATTGTTCGGGTAATCTGTGCATGAGAGAAGCTTATGTAAATTTTCATTCTTTGATTAATAAATTGCCTGTAGTACCCACGTTGGGACAGGCCGTGGACTGTTTCCCTCCTTGCACTCTGAGGGTTTTAACCACGTCAAAAATACTGGTGTATTGATTTGAGATCTGGTTGTGAGAGGTGTCCTTTTGGTGTTCTTTCTGAGGAACTTACCCTGTAAATTCCTACATGGTATCAGAGCTATTTGAGGGCCGCGTCCGTTGGTGATCAAAATCTGAAGCCGGTAGAACTGCATGCGGCTGTCGTTTCCTAGATCTGCTGTTTCTGACTGCTTTCGGGCCGAGAGGACTGCTCTGTTGCGTTCGGAGCATCTGTTCCAGTGAGGAACCCCTTTCGTTTCACGCGAAAAGGTTTCCGGTAGCCCTAGCTGCGTCATTTTTCAGATCGGGAGGTATACAGTGTTTTTTTTGCAGTTTACTGTTATTTTCTCTCTGCTTATTTCGGTTTCGGTTTATTTAGCCTTTTTTTAACCGGATCTATACCTTTCATTTTTGCGTATGCTCTTTGCCCTGCGACTCTGTGCGATCTGGGCAAATCAGAAACAGAAAGGAAGGATTTTTCTCATGCGTATGCTCTTTTCCCTGCACCTTAGTGTGATCTCGGAAAATCAGAAACATTGAGAAAAATATTTAGTTTTTCGGCTAAAGCTAACTTTGAGATTTTTTTTAAAATTTCTAGTTTTTTGGCTAAAGCTAACTTCGAGCCACAAGGTTCGTTTTTCTTTGCATATTCGTGTTAGGTTTTGTGTTTTGTGTTTTGTAGGGAAAAAGAGCTTTCTCAAGGCAAGCACGCAAACCAAGGCCCCCCCCTCTCTCTCTCTCTCTCTCTCTCTCTCTCTCTCAAATTTTTTGTATAGATCAATTGGTTCAAAGCTATTTTAAGAAAGTAGAGGTCTTGGGTTCAAGTCTCCATTTTGTGGGGGCAGATTTTTTCATTCGCGCACTTTGCCGGCAACGTCAACAATTTTTTTTTCAAAAAGCCATAACTTCTTCATCCGGAAGCCTTTTTCAGAGCCGTTTTTTTTTAAACCGCCTATTTTTTCGAGATCTATCCATTGGACCACTTACTTTTAGCATCTTCAGCTTCAATTTTTTTTAAAAGATGGAAATTCCATGCCAAGTCATTCTTGACAGCACTAACTACTTCCAATGGGTAGCCTACATGGAAGATTTACTTAGAAGTAAAGGTCTCTTCAGAATAGCCACAGACCAAGAGAAGAAACCAAAAGATGAAGACAAGGTTGCAAAATGGGAAAATAGACAAGATCAAGCACGTGGTTTGATAGGGATGTCTGTTTCTCCTGATCTTAGATTCCACATTGCCGAACTTGAAACTCCTCATGAAGCATTAGAAAAACTCGCTAAAGTTTTTGGGATTAAAAATGAAATTAGAGCCCATCAACTTGAAAATGAGTTGCTTACTTTGGATCCTAATAATTTTTCTTGCATTGAAGATTTCTTGTCCAAATTCAAGACCCTTAGATATCTCTTGGAAGGTGTTAAAGTTAAGAAAGAAGATGGTAACCTTATTTATTCCATCCTTACTAAGTTGGGACCAGCCTACTCTGTATTTGTTTCCACTTTCCATTCTACAAGGGAAGCTTTCATTTGTCAAGGAAAAGACTACAAGGCCCCTTCTTTTGACTCCTTTTGTGATTCCTTAATAAGAGAACAAGAAAAACTCTTACACCTTGGTCTTCTTAATCTTGGAAACTCTTCCACGAAAGCGTTAGCCGCCCAGCAGCAACCAAATTCAAAGAATCCTAAGAAGTCATATCCTCAAAAGAATGGTCCTAAACCAACTCAGCCTCAAAATGAAAGATCATTTCAGCAAAATGATAAGACCAATAAAAACAAATGGAAGAAGACTGATAGACATTGTAACTTTTGTAATCGAGATGGCCACTTAGAATCTAAATGCTTTAAGAAGATGGAAGCCTTGGAAGCCGCAATGAAGAAACATAACATCCATGTGGAGCCTACTTCAACTTCAACTTCCGGAATGGCACTTTCTGCATGTCGTTGTCAATCATCTCAGTCTGGTTATGCATTAAATGTATCTTCTTCTTCTTCTCATTCTCATGAGTGGCTCATTGATTCTGGAGCCTCTTATCACATGGCCAAAAACCAAGCCATGTTTTCTTCTTTAAATGATTGTAACACCAAAAATATATATGTTGGTGATGATAGATCTCTTAATGTTGTAGGGACTGGAACTGTTCATCTAGACAATGGTCAGTTTAATGATGTATTATGTGTTCCAACCTTATCCTGCAACCTTCTATCCGTCTATCAGATAACTCATTCAGGTGAAGGTAAAATTGTTGAATTTTCACCTCATGATGTTGTAATCAAGGATCTAAAAGATCCTAAACAGATTCTAGCTACTGGTCTTGCTGATGATTCCACAAGGTTGTATAAGTTTCACAACTTTGGGTCATCTAATCTTCCCTCAGTATTTTTTGCTCATAATGATGAAGTGAGCAAACTTTGGCATGAGCGATTTGGTCACTTAAACTATCGCTCCCTTCAGCATCTATGTAAAGAAAATATGGTGACAGGTCTTCCTATGGTATCTTGCAGAGATGGTGTTTGTTCCGGATGTGTACTCGGAAAACATCATCGGGACAGTTTTGACAAACGTGCCTCTTGGCACCTCAGCCCCTTTACAGCTTGTGCACAGTGATTTATGTGGTCCTCTTCCTGTTGCTTCATTCTCTGGCTGCAAGTACTTCTTAACTTTCATTGATGATTTCTCCAGACGCACTTGGGTATACTTCTTAAAATTCAAGAGCGACGTATTTAACACATTTTTGGCCTTCAAAGCCTTTGTTGAAAAAAAATCTGGACATCAAATTCTTAAGCTAAGAACTGATAATGGTGGAGAATATGTTAAAAACACATTCATCAACTTTTGCACCGAAAATGGAATTCAAATGCAACATACTGTTCCATACACTCCACAACAAAATGGTGTAGCTGAAAGGAAAAATCGCACCTTAAAGGAAATGGTTAATTGTATGCTGCAATCTAAAGGACTCAGTCTTAGTTTTTGGGCCGAAGCAATCAATTGTGCAAATTATATAATCAATCGCACTCCTACTAAGGTTCTAGAGAATATCACTCCAGAAGAAGCATGGAGTTCCATTAAACCAGATGTAAGTCACTTTCGTGTGTTTGGAAGTGAAGCATGGGCCCATATTCCAGATGAAAAGCATAAAGCTTTAGAACCTAAGAGTGAGAAATGTACTTTTGTTGGATATTCTGAAGATGTAAAAGGTTATAGACTTATTCCATTTAAGTCCAAAAATGTTATCATTAGAAGAGATGTAAAATTTGATGAAAATAAATCGGCCTGCGAGCCTAGTCCGGCGGATGTGCCACCTCTTCCTATCTCTTCTACCTTTGAAAACATTTCTTCTTCAGATGATGAAAGCGAGGATGATAATCCTCCCCCACCTTCTCAGGATCCTCAACCTCCAAGATGGGTCCGTGCTACTCGGGATGCAGCAGGTGATCTTGCCAGTGATCCTACAGATCAGCGACGTACACGTTCTCAGTTTGAAAGAGCCTCTTCTTTACTGGCTCAAGCTCCAATAAATCATGATCCTGACACTTTTGCAGAAGCTTCAGGCCATCCACATTGGGAAGCAGCTATGAATGAAGAATATCATTCATTGATGACAAATGATACATGGGATCTTGTTCCTCTACCAAAGGGACGCAAACTTGTTAGATGTAAATGGGTTTACAGAACCAAGTATGGACCAGATGGCAAAGTTGATAAACATAAAGCTCGTCTTGTTGCTAAGGGCTTTTCACAGGTTGAAGGCATTGACTACACTGAAACCTTCACCCCTGTTGCCAAAATGAACTCTATCCGCCTTGTTCTTTCCCTTGTTGCCTCTTTAAAATGGGAAGTCCATCAGATGGATGTTAAATCTGCCTTCTTGCATGGGGACTTGCAGGAAGAAATCTATATGGAACAACCCATTGGCTTCATACAAACAGACTCCAGCCTTGTGTGTCGACTTAAGAAATCCCTTTATGGTCTCAAGCAAGCTCCTCGGGCTTGGTATGCCAAAATGGATAGCTTTCTTCTAGAATCTGGCTTTTCTAGGTGTCATTCTGACAATACTGTCTACACCAAGAAAGTGGGCAACTCTCTTATCATCCTTGTTCTTTATGTTGATGATCTTATCCTTACTGGTAGTGATCCCAACCTTATAAACCATGTGAAGTCTATCCTTAAAAGAAAATTTGAAATGACAGACTTAGGACACTTACACTATTTTCTCGGCCTTCAAGTCTTGCAATCCAAGGAGGGCATTTCCCTTTCCCAGTCCAAGTATGCTTGTGATATTCTTCGTCATTTTCACATGGAAGGGTGTAAGCCAGCCCCTTCTCCCTTTCAGTCTGGAGTCAAACTTTCAGTCTCTTGTACTTCTCCTGAAGTTGATGCTACCTTATACCGTCAACTTGTAGGAAAACTCTTGTATTTAACCCATACTCGTCCTGACCTTTCCTTTGCTGTTGGCCTTGTTGCTCGTTTTATGCAAAACCCCCGTGAAAGTCATTGGAAAGCAGCCAAAAGAATACTTCGTTATGTTCGAGGTACAGTACAATTTGGGATTCATTACAGTGCCAAAGCAGCTCCTCTATTAGTTGGTTTCACTGATTCTGATTGGGCTGGTGACCCTGATGATCGGAAGTCTACTGCCGGTTATGTCTTCACTCTTGGTTCAGGACCTATTACATGGGCTTGTAAGAAACAAGCTGCCATTTCTCTTTCATCAGCAGAAGCAGAGTATCGTGGTGTCGTAGAAGCTAGTAAGGAAGCCTTGTGGCTTCGTCAGATCCTGTCAGAGTTTGGCTTTCAGCAGCAGCATCCGACTACACTTTGGTGTGATAATCAAAGTGCCATTCAGCTATGCAAAGATCCAGTCTAGCATCAGCGCAGCAAACACATTGAACTACACATGCACTTCATCAGAAAGCTCATTCATGACCATGTTCTTGAAGTGCAATATTTTCCAACAGATGATCAGGTTGCAGACATCTTCACAAAGGCTCTCACAGAGGCGAAGTTCACTAAACTTCGATATATGCTTGGAGTTCAGGAAGTTGTCACTAAGGGGGGATAGGCTCTAGTGCCTCCTTCCTTCTCCTATTGTGTTATATTTGTAAATCCTTCAATCCTATCCCAAGTTGTTCTTAAGGGGGGATGTTAGGATATTCCGACACATAGGATATAGTTAAGTTCAACTTGGTCTAGTGTAGAGTTAGGTATAGAGTTAGGTAAAGTGTGTTTCTTTACCGTTGTACATTTTGTAACTTACAATCCGACGGTCACGATATGTAGTGATCCGACGGTTCATTCTCTCCTCGGTATTACCGACACTTGATCCGTGGCTTGACACCCGATTGGTCCATGAGTTCTATTTAAAGCGCATGGAGGGTCATTGTTCGGGTAATCCGTGCATGAGAGAAGCTTATGTAAATTTTCATTCTTTGATTAATAAATTGCCTGTAGTACCCACGTTGGGACAGGCCGTGGACTGTTTCCCTCCTTGCACTCTGAGGGTTTTAACCACGTCAAAAATACTGGTGTATTGATTTGAGATCTGGTTGTGAGCGGTGTCCTTTTGGTGTTCTTTCTGAGGAACTTACCCTGTAAATTCCTACACATAGCACCCTAACTTTGATCAAATTGAGATGCATACTAATTGGCCTATTGGTAGATCAGTATGCATCGCACCTTCCAATACAAGCTAGGTGCGATGATTGGGGAACGAAATCTTTAAACCCCAGGGGCCCAGAAAAGTGAAAAATATTGCCCAGAATTGAGAAAAGAGGAAATGAAAATGAAAAGCTTAAGGATAGCTCCTACCTGGTCCTGACGGCACGAAGAATGGTCCATAGGATCTCCCAAAATCGACTAATGAAATTTGAGGGGGAAACCACTTCAGAGCTCCAAAATCCCAAATTTGAAATGAAAATGATGAAAATGAAATGTTAAAACTACTTTTTATGTTTACTTTTCATGTACTTCAAAGTGAAATGTTAGTTTTAGTTCATTTTTCATCCATATATATGTATTTCTAATCAATTTGATGGAGTTTTGAGCAGTTTGAAAAACTAATGAAAGAATCTGATGTGCTAAACAGTGAAATGAACATCTTTGACCACCAAGCAAACTTTTTGTCTTATTTTCAAGCTTTGATCCAAAAATGAAAAGAAAACTATTGAGTCCTCTTTAAACCCTTTTCAAACTCATTAAACATGAAAATATTGTTGAGCTCTTGTCCTTTCCAACTTGTTAAAGTATTGGAAATGTCATCCCTCCTATATTATTTTATCCTTTTTCGGACCTGAAGGATTACTTTACGAAAAAGAACTTATGGAGTTTTCTTTTCGTCCCTTTTCAAACTCTCTAGACATGAAAAGGACCAAGTTATCCTTGTCGTTAAACTTGTTAAAACAATAGCGACAAACTTGTCCATCTAGACGAGACCAAGTTTCATTGTCGCTAGACTCGTTAAAACATTAAATAGCGGCAGGTTTGCTCGAAGGGCGAATTATAGAACAAGCATATGTTATCCTCCTCAAGCTTGACAAAAATAAAGAGGTACTGGTCAGCAATGACTGGGGGAAAAGGGGAAAAACTTGAAGAATTTATGGTAACAAGTCGCTCTTGAACATGACACTTTCACCTCATCTCCATTATTGAGTTGGGTCGGGTTATTTCGTTCACCGATCATCATACCATTGGTCTTTCATACCATCCATCTTTTGGGGTTAACGCTACCAATTCATCTCAGTGTCGCCAACATGTCCAAGATAAGTCATTCAGTTGAGAAATCACCATCCAACTAATGTCTCACACATTGTAATACCTCCAAATTTATTTTTTTCATGACCACCATTCCTGAAACTTGTGTCGTCAGTTCATTTTCACCTCCAAAAATCATTTGCTTTGTTTCGTGTCGTAGATGTGGGATACATCAAGGCCCTCCTACGACAAGTCATTTCTTGTCAACGTCAACTCATTATCCAAGAAATTGACTTAGAAACAACCCTTTCAGTGCTTTGAAGCTCACATACATCAATGGTAAGTTTCTCACTTCCGGCAACAGGTTGACATCAATGGCCTTCAACTGAAGGATTTTGCATGGTGTTCAACATCAAATCATGTATTCACACCACGTGAATTGTACTGTAATACCTTGAGGATCATTATCATTATCGATGATTCCTCTTGCGTCTGTTAATAGCTCACATCATTGGCTGGTAATCAGGTGATGTCTTTCCATGTTCGACTTTAGAACATCTCTTCACATGGATTGACTTGTACATCAAGAGAAGATTGAACGAGTTTGAAGACCCTGGATCTAGTTTCATCCATCTGGGCTACGATACATTCAGGGATATAAAAACATCAAATGTGCAAAGCCTCTACACAGATGGTCATCCTAATCATGGATCACAACTCTATATCTGTAGAACCACGAGTCGGTATCTGCAGATGACTATCTAATGTATGTACATGAAATGAAATTTATAAAGTTGAGCATGGGAATTCCTCCCCCAGCTAGATCATGAAAATCATATTATGAAGATGTATTGTATTGTAGCTTACGCAAGTCACCTTCCAGTTCAAAACTTCGGATCCTCATGATAAAGCATTTCACCCGACATGAATATTTACAACCTCATGCTTTAGGGGGCAACTGTTATAGACATATTTGGGCATATCAACCCCAAACTTATATGTCGATATATTAGGGCTCATCAACCCCTAAAAGATTTGTTTCATACCCTAAAGGAACATAATCATCTGAATACATCATTCCCCAAAAGTTCCATCTGAGAAACCATCCAAAAATTGCCTAAATTAAACCATACTCACTGCTCCACTGGCAAAGTGCAATGCATACTGAATGGTACACTGCCAGGGTGCGATGCATACTATTTAGGCCTTCTATAGGGTGCAATGGGTGAGGATGGAAAAATTTCTGGGACAGTTTTTTAGTTGGTTGCTCATGGAATCTTCTAGAAACTTCTCATGCGCCACTTGCCTCTCTGAATTCGCCTAACGATGAACAAGAGAACAGTCTAGGAAACCATATCCAATCCATTCTCTTGTGGAACCAATTGTAACAAGTGGAATGACACTAATCAAACCCCATGGATGACTCACACCCTTGCAAAAATCTATAAATGAATCTCCAATCCAAGAGATCAGAAGGCTGGAATATGGTGAATTGCATGGAAGTGCTGATAGTTTGTCATTGAGGAGAGAGCATTGTATTCTTGTTGGTGTGATCTTGCTATTTCATGAGGTGAAGAAGGATTGAAGCTGGGTGGATGGTGCTAGATCAGACAACTGGGTTGTAATTCTCCTTCCTATTAATAAAGCTCTTCAAGTTTTCTCCCATATGATTGTGTAATTGTGAATGTTATCACTTGTGAATGCTATCATTTGTTCATTATATATTTGATTCTGTAATGTTTATGTTGTAATAGATCATGATGCTTTGAAAGTTCTTTGTTGTTGTATTTGTGCAGGTACTCTCCAAGTGTGTTAAGTACAGGGAGGTGTTACAAGATCTACCAAAGGGGAGACAGATCAAACAAGGGATTAAGTGGAAGTTCCAGGTTGGTTCCATTATCTTTCTCTTATTTGTTACACATAGGAAAAATCATTGAATTGCTTTAAACTATTGTTTCTAGGGTAGCTGCCAAACCTAGAGGGCTAACATTCTTTAGGAATACTAGTTTTCCCAGAAACAAGGTGATAGTGTGGGATTGTGGTAGGCCACAGTCCTACCCACTTCAAAACAGGGATAGAATGGTGAGGTTTTGGGTCAGATTTGTGCCCAAAACAACAACATGTATGTGGAGGACTCTACTTTAGTAAGGTCGCAGAGATTAAGAGTTTTTTTGGTAGATGGTTAAGGGTTGTTTCAACGTGACCAGATGCCCTAACTAGTCATAGTATAAACAACAATGAAATCAATGACTAACAATGGGACAGCTAGGCAAGGGTGCTTAGTACAACATGGTAAATGGGACAGCTAGGCAATGGTGCTTGGTGGAACAAGCAAATGGGACATAAAGGCTATGTTGCTTGATGGAGCATGGTACATGGGACAGCAAGTAATCATGGTGCAACAATGAGATGCAGCATGATGGGCACGGTGAGGTACAAGATAAGGTAACACTGGTGAGTGCAACAAGATGATAAGGTATAGCAAGATGTTGCAGTACCCAAAGGTGCAACATAAGGTGCAGTAGTATGTTGTGTGTAGCAGTATGATAAAGAGTTCCAGCATAGTGATGATGGGTGCAGCATGGTGCATCATGATGACAAGTTGCAACACTGTGATAGGTGATGAAGTCACCTAGGAGAATCAATTGAAGCAACATGTCTTCAACTGACTTTAGTGACCTCATGTATCATCTTCTTAGAGATGATCTATGGTCTTATTTAGACAAGTCAAAGTGTTGACTTCTGTTGTATATGTACTAGCTCTCTCTCTCTCTACTGAACTATTGAAGAACATATAAGAAGAATTGATCAAGGGTTTCCCCACATTGTGGATTGTCCCTAGCTAGCGCCACATCTTGGGTCGTCTTATCTTGGCTTGTCTTCTGCGATTTATGTTTATGTTCTATTTGCAATTTACTATTATGCTGATGTGATTGCTAATATGGAAAAGATATTGAGCTAACTGTGAATCCATAATTAAAATAAATTGCTCTAACCATAGAATCCATCTAGGAAAGAGAATAACTTCTTTCCTTCCAGACCATCTAATACTTGGTCACTGAAAGGTAGAGGTAAATGGTCCTTTTTTGTGGCTTTGTTTAACTCTCGGTAATTCATAGAGATCCTCCACTTCCCATTTTTCTGTGGAACCAGAACCAGAGGAGACACCCACTCACTATTTGAGATGGGGTAAATGAACCCTACATCCAACAAATTCTGCAGTTCTTATTTGAATATATCCTTGAGGGTCGGGTTCATTCTCCTCTGAGGTTGGCATACTGGCTTGCAACCTTCCTTGATGTAAATGTGGTGAGTATACACTGAAGGGTGAACTTCCTTCATTTCCTTGTAACTCCAAGCAATAGGATCCAAATGCTTTCCTAGAATGTCAAATAACTCCTCTTCTTAGTGTATAGAGAGAGAGAGGTTGATTTTCAATGCTCTTTTAGGGCAGAATTCTATCATATTGACATGAGTAGGGTTTGAGTCAGCTAAGCATATATCAATCCGAGGGTCGTCTTTGGCTTCCTTTACTATCTCCTCGAGAGACATGGTGTTGGGGGGTTGATTTTGGAGGATGTTTTCAATTAGGTCATCTCCATCAGGTTGCCCCCTTCCTATAGTAGCATCTAGGGTATAGATTAGGGAAGAGTAGACTTCATCTTCTTCCTCCTCTTCTAACCGTAAAGGTGAGTCATGCTCTAGAGATTGTTGAGTAGGAGGGTACAAGACCAATTGCATGGACAGATGCCCATTTTTAATGGTCATATTCCTAGCCCTGCAACTTGTGTAAGCATCGAAAGTGGCTAACCATGGCCTCCAAAGGATGAGAGGATAACCAATGAACTTGTTCATAGGTTGGAGAACTAAGAAGTCAACAGGGTATTCCTAGGAATCAATAGAGACCATAGCATCCTCAACAACTCCCTCAGGAGCTACTGTGGATCTATCTGCAAGCTACAAAATTGTTGTGTTCTTTCTTAATGATCCCTGGAGATTCAGTTTAAGCATAGTCTCCTTAGTCATCACATTGACAGCAGCCCCAAGGTTGATCAAGGTATGGGGGACAATGGTGCCATCGATGTGTACATCCACTACAGCACTTCCAGGATCTAGATACTTTGGGAAAATCACACGCCCTAGCATTAAGTTAGACAGTTTTCCAATGACATTAATGGTAGGGGTGTCTTTCTTTCACCTTCTTGGATGTTTGAAACACTTCTCCTTGGTTAATTTTTGGTATATGGGGACATCTTTTATAGTTTGGAGAAGCGGGATTTTGACACACAGATTTTTCAACTCACCCAAAAGTTCAATCTGTTATGCGATGTGTTGTATAGGATGGTTTAATCTCTCAGGAAAAGGAGGTGGATTTGATTGAGGTACACATTCCTCTTTTTCCTCTTCACGCTCCTCAAGTGGAGATGGAGGTTGGTTATCTGGAAGCACTCTCCCATACCTGAGGTTAATTTCATGAATTTCCACAACATAGGCAAGGTAGGATTTTTCTCCACTGTAGACCTATTGTGCATGTCTATTTTTCGGGTTCAGATTTGTTTGGGCAGACATCTAAGGTTGTTTAGGTGGAGCAAGGTGTAGGAGCTGTTGTTGAGATGGAGGTGGAGGCAATAGAGTTGGAGCTTGGTTGTATGGGCGCCTCCACCCTTGGGATGGTGCATTCCACTGAGGTTGTTGATCCAAATTTAAACAAGAATGCAACAAATTACATATATAACCATAAATATAGAGATGCAATAGAAATAACACTTTATTTCATTAATATCAAATAATGAAATATCTTACAAACAGAATGGAAACGAGACTAGCTCGGGCGATGGTAGCTTATCTCTGAGAATAGATGTGGCAGCAACATGCCCCTAAACTCAGTTACAATGAGACTCAAGGGAATTTTTATTATTGAACAATAAGAGAAAACCCATAAACAACCAAAACCCTAACCCAAGGAGATGTAACACCAAGATTTTATGGACTCCGTTGGGGTTAGTTGGGCAGTCAACTTCCTAGGGTCATAACGTTTTCATATTATCTTTGTTTGATGCGCATGATACCTCATTTGAAATATCTCTCCGAGGACTACAAATGAAAAAGTGATTTCAAGGAAATCAATTGCGATAATATTGCCAAAATAACGTTGTTTAGGGCCTCAAAACGACTCTTGAAGTTCAAGACCCGAAAGACTGCCAAAATAATAAATTGTGCTACAATTAAGGAAACTGAAAAATTCAAAGAAACAATGGTTGGGGTCCAATTGGAATAGGTGGGTGGCCACCAATATCTACCTGGATCATTTGTGGATGAGCATATGGTTGAAATGGTTGATTTGCAGATTTGAAATGATATTGAGGTGCAAAATACCAGGGAGAAGGTGTGGACCATGAAGGATGAGCAGGGGGGAATCAAGGGGGAATGGATGTATTCTGATTAGGATTGTAATATGAATAGGATGCCCCTTGCATGCCTTGTTGGTATTTTCGAGGTCCTTGAGGCCTCCTTTGATTGATGTAGCAGAGTTGTTTAGTTACCCCTTCGGCTCCCTGATACATAGCTTTTAATCCAGGCAGGGAAGGGCACTTGTCTATGGAGTGGTTTTCCTCATAGACTGAGCAGATTTCTATGATATTCAATGGACATTTGTTCCTAGGGTTCCTCCTAGTATATCTAGGGAAGAAGATAGCTAAGGCTCTCTCTACTTCCTCCTGCTTCCTCTTGATCTGCATGGTTTCCATTTGCAGAGCAAGAGTATGTAGAATTTCACTCTTAAAGTATTCCAACATGTTCCCAATTTCACTTTTTATGGATGTGTTGGAAGAGGACGAAATGGCCACATCTTAACTAGCCCTACCCTTCTTTCTAGCTGCCCCAGAATGATTCTTGAAAACTGTCTTAATATCGTCATAGGGTAACTGATAGATATCCCCTCCTCACAGCAAGTTTAGGGTTTCTAGGATATCTTCCTTGATCCCCTTGAGAGGGACTAACTTAAGCGATTCAAGATCAAGGGTGAACTTGGCCCTTTTGTAGTTGAGCTAGAATATTTCTTCATAATCTTCTAAAGATTCATCATGGCCCAAGGTCATTCTAAAAATTTCCTCTTTGGTATCTTTGGACCTATAGTAGTCCCTATACTTGTTGTTGAAGAATTGTTGCATCTGAGCCCAGTGGTGATACTATCCCCAGGGAAACCCGTGCACCAACAATGATGAGCGACAGTATTGCAACAAGAATGTCGCAACTCCTAGGGCTACTAACTTTACTTCATCAACCCGGGGTTCATACAAACTTGGAGGTGACAATGTTGTATACACAAATAGATGTAATAGTCTACTCTTGTCACTATTCAACTGGGGCGATAGACCACTAGGGTTTCTCAAACCATTCTTCTACTGACTAGAAGAAGTCTAACTACCAATTAGAGAAGGGAAAATTATCCTAAATGAAAGAAAAGGAATGTTGCCTATTTTAAAGAATGAAAGACTGAATTGGAATATGCTTGTAAAGTAACATGAAATATTCTATCTACTCATTGACACATTTTTCTTGCAAAAGAAACCTAGTTTAACCCTATTTATCACATGTGATGATTTAAAATAACTGAGCATGGAATCTGATCTAGGGAGTATTAACTATTGCATGCATGTGCTAATTAGGAAATAAAAAGAACTCTTTTTATTTATCTTTTCATTTTATGAATGAAAATGCCAATCTTTCCTTATTCTCTGGCAGGGGAGACAGGTATGAAGGAAGAGGGTCAGAACGTTCTTGATGGCATGGAGGTCAAGTAGAGGCCTAATCCTAGCTTAAGTGGTGATTTTATTTAATTCGGGCCCAAAGCAGGCTGCTACAGGAAAACTACAGGATGTCCTATTTCTCCTATAAGATCCCCTGTTTTAATACAGGAATAGGCCGAAAGCTTAGGAAGTGGTTTAGAAGGTGGAATGAAGCTTGGGAAAGGTAGATAATGGAAGAATAATGCATGAAGGGAGTGAACACTACCCATAGCTTAAGCAAGTATTTCAATATGGTTGGATTTTCTCAATGGAAATGAAAATTTTTGCTTATAAAACAAGAATTCGGATTGAGATTTTAGTGGATTTTGGTGACATGGGTGGATAAGGTTTGGATGGGGCAACCAAGATGAGGTCTCTCTGCAGTGTAGAAGCTCCTGCAAAAACACACATTCTTGTCTTCATCTATACACAATTGCAACTATACATGGGAAAGATTTATTAAAAGGAAGAAAATGGAATTATTACCATCTAATGCCTAAGTGCATGAATGGAAGTGATTTGAAATCAATAGAAGACTTAAGAGATCATAAATGATAGTTGCAACTTATCCTAAGAAACTCAAAGATAGTGACCTACTCATCAAGAAACCCTAGTTTATGTAGCAAAGCAATAACTTTATTTTTGGACTATATGAAAGTGTCCCTCAAGTCATGATCCCAAAAGAGAGAGATGAGGTGAAAACCACTATCACCAGATTTCCTGAAATGCCTTATATCACTATGATACCATTGTTCTAACTATCCACAAATTGAAGCAAACTAATTAAGCATACCAATACTTTCAAATTAACAACACCAAAAGCAGTTCAACAACTAACTATGAATGTAATCTAAGCATACATATACAAAAGAGGAACCTTTGTTGTTAGGGTTTGGCCCTAACCCAAGAGCTTTAGCCCTCTAAGTAAACTCAGTGTTGGATTAAGGGAATGCTTCTCATTTTCATTAAAGTATCAAAAATACACAAGAGTGATCAGTCACAAAGTTTCAACTCGAAAATGCTTCTTGGATACAATGAAAAAAAATATGAATCCTAGTGAGGCTTTAGGCCTTCTTATTTATACAAATGAATTTACCAACAACTTCCTTAAATTTAGGGAGGCTTGGCTCCCAATCTCGAGATCAAATGGTCTTTGACTATCACTGGCTTGGCTGCCAATGATCTTAATGGCTCGGCTGCTTGCAACTTCAAGCTTATAAGATTCGATGGAGGAACCTTCAAATGAGTGAGGAGTTAAGGAGGGAGATCCCATCTCCTAAAATCCCTCTTTCCTTTCTCCTTCAAGTTCCTGCACTTTAATTAGCCGAAATTTCCTCCAAAAACTACAACCAATGCACATTAGACCACTAGACATGACATCTCATCTTTACCCTTCTCATTAAGAAAAACATAATAAAGCATGTAAATAATTATGAGAAAAGTTGATTTTAGTAAGATGGAGAGTTGTATTAAGGTCCATATGATTTACCCATTGATGAGCCTCATCACAGCCACTTTTAACTATTAAGAGAACTTGTAAAGACTGAAAAAATTATAAATCTATGGCAATCTAGGAGCAAAGAGCACTCACTGAAATGTCCCTAAAGATGCAACCAATCAAGCTACTTTCAGGTATTTCTGCTCTGGTTGATTAGGACCAGGCACAAAAATACAAGAAAGTGAAGTAAAGCACATTCCGAAGATAGTTTGGGATAATTACAGCCTAAGCCTACCAGCGAAGGTAAGAGTGTTGGAAATAACACTGAGGGGGGGGGGATGAATTAGTATTACCAAATCAAACACATTTTCATTTTCATACCCAGATTCATATACACTACTTAAGTTAAGGATATCCGTGTATATACGCAACTGTGTTAAATGCAACTAGCGTACATCCAGTAAACTTATGATTCAGTTAATTGATCTTCAATGAGTGCATCAGAACATTATTAACCATATGGACAGTAAACAGGTGCAGTAAAACAAAACAGATCGTCACACATAAGAAGCACACATGAACACCATGATATAAGGTGGAAACCCAATGTGGGTGAAAACCACCTGCTGCAATTCGTCTCTATCTTCTTTTAATAAGAAATTTCTTTTTACAATATTCTGTACTAGTGCAGTCTTATACCAGTACACAGGATTCTACCTACAAAAGGCTACAACCTGCTCTCGTTTTCCAGATTCTCCTGGAAGGGAGCTAGAACCCCCTTAGCTCTTGTACTAGCCGATCCATTTACTAGTATGTAGGCACCGGCCTACTGAAGGCTCCAACCTTCACTCGTTTTCTAGCTACTCCTAGAAGGGAGCTACAACTCCCTGGCTCTTGTACTGGCCGATATGTTTACCAGTACGCAGGCGCCAACCTACAGAACTCTATGATCTTCTTTCTTCCTCCAGGGACCACGTTTCATAAATTTTCATACTGGATACTCCTGAAGCATAACACCATAATATGAAGGCCACGTTTCATCCAATTTTCATACTGGACCCATCAATAACATTGAAGAATAGAATTAATCATCACTGCAATACACCCATCAACTACACCTGCATCACCGATCTCTGAATCACCCAATACTGAAACACTGAAACCCTGTCAACAACACAGTCACTAGAACACAGAATAGACAACAGAACTCTGCAACAATAAACAGATCATATCTCATAATGTATACGCTACTATGATGAACCAAACTGGCGTACATACACGCTTTTACCAAAGCCAACCCGCATACAGATCTGCAAATATTTACTCATAACTTTACAGTTGTTCCAGACATCAGTCATACCCAGATCATAACATTCATATAATAAAACATGCATCAAAAATTCAGATCTAGTCTATCCATGATCAAACCACATAATGATAATACATTCCAAGCCTCATGATCCCAATCCATCATCCATCATCAACCGCATAGGTGCATCCTTGATTCAGATCAAGCTAAGCATCACAAACCCATAACCAACACCCTCGATCTCACACTTCATCAGATATTCAATATGTTTCTCTTACACTCTTGGCCTAATGATCTTCTCCTTATATAGGTTTAGGCCTCTCT
Organism: Pinus tabuliformis; assembly: GCA_031772625.1. Taxonomy (NCBI): domain Eukaryota; kingdom Viridiplantae; phylum Streptophyta; class Pinopsida; order Pinales; family Pinaceae; genus Pinus; species Pinus tabuliformis. The sequence continues at coordinate 3,092,535 of CM062819.1, forward strand.
CAATACCATGGTCCAAAACCATGTAGAACCAATACCTTGGACCCAATTCTTGGGGTTAACACTTCAGACCAAATACCATGGACCAATACCAAAATACCATGGACCAAAACTTAGTTTTCTGACATGTACGCGCCTTTCCTTCTATGAACCTGCATGTATACGTGTATGCATCTTTTGTTCCACTAACCCACGTGTATACGCACTTTCATCAAGATTAACCTGCGTATACTTCTCGCTTGACCTGCTGCACTATGATCTGTCATCTGAGTGAGTTGCCATCAAGGACAACACCTATATCATTCCTCTGAGTGAGTTTCCATCAAGGACAACACCTGTATCATAATGCCAACAATCTCCCCCTTTGACATCAAGGGCAAAGGGCAGACCAAGTTGTTCTCTTCCTTGGTATACCTTCTAATGTCCATACTCCCTCTGAGTACCTGCTGAAATCTCTGATTGAGCTCCCCCTTTGTACATGCCAAGATGTACCTATCCGTCCATGCTCCCCCTGAGCACATGCAAGGTCTGTAAAAGCATAGCATGACTTTATACATATATCAATCTACCAACCAAGTGGGAATACACCATTTTAAACTCATCCACCCAACCAAGTGGGGATATACCAATTTTTTATACATGACTCAACAACTAGAACCATTACATCATCCATCCCATGCATAGTGGGGTAACAAAACAAAGACTAGCAATCTAATCAAGACCATGATCAGCAACTATCATACACCATGTATGATCTGCACCATAAGCATTTGTCATTAGCATCCAGACCTGTAACCTACATTACCATTCTTTTGACCAACCAACAATAAGTAGCAAGATGTATCATTTAGCTACCTAAGCATCATCACCAAAGATTTCTCATTAAAATGCCAACAATTCATTATTTGAAGTATATGCTCCCCTAGAACCTATGCCATGCCATCATCAAACAGTCACTAAACCATATCAGACTTTTGTACTGCTGCTTTTCTTCAGAACATCATATACGTGACTGTGCAGTGTCGAACTTGTGTATATACACGACTTGTCTTCATGATACTTGCATATGAGATTTAGAACACTGATGTTCCACACTTTTAGCTTCCTCTGAGTCTGTCATATCTGTGTACTCTGCTATGCCACATCTTTCTGGATGTATTTCCTTTTTCTTCCATATCTTCAACTGTGATGATGTTTTCTCCTTTTGGTATGGTGCCAAAAATCTTCTCCTGCATTCCTTTGCTATGTGTCCAAGTTTGTTACATGCATAACATCTAACATGTTTCATATTCCTCCTAAAACAGTCAATGGCTTTGTGACCAAACATATTGCAAGCAAAACAATATCCCTTAAAGTACCTAGAAGGTGATGATTATTCAACTTCTATTTGCTAGTAATCATATATTTCATCTCGATTTCCCAGTATAATTTCCTAAGTTGATCGAACACCGGTATAGTAGCATAATATAAATCAAGTTGCAAAGTGCCTTTGAGTTTTGCTCCCCATGACTGGGAGAGAAACATTCCATACCTTGGAGAAATATCATCAAAAACCACTTCCATGTTGAAATTTGGTACCGGAGGACAGGTGGTTTCCTTAGGCTTTGATCTTTGGCCTAGGGAAAAGTGTCCAAAAGAATTTAATTTTTCTCCTAAAGTGACTTTATAATTTTATAAAGTTAAATCTAATTTAAAAGTGACTTTTATAAAGTCAATGAAAAATTAGAAAGGAAAAGTGACTTTGGAAATAAATGACTAAGTGGGTCTTTATTAAAGTGGGGTGAATTAAAAAATAGAAAGTGAGATTTAAATGAGCATTTAATCTCAGCCATTGATCTAAATCTATTTCAGCCATTGGATTTAGGATCACCCAAAAGTCACTTGGAGTTATATTAAGGGAGGAAAAGGAGGAAAATATCACATTCGATTCAATTCTTTCATGAGTAGATTGGGAGAAGGAGAGCAAGAGAGCAAGAGAGATTTCTGAGCAGGGAGGAGAAGGAGACAGCAACTTGGCACACATTCCAAGGCAGCAGTTGAGCAGATTTGTATAGCTGATTCAGCACACAGTGAAAGGCAGATTTTGGCACGATTTTCGAGGAGTGGTTTGCACAAAAATCAAGGAGAAGTTTGTTGGTTTTTTTGCACACAAAACGAAGGCCGTACAGCATTTATTGCTGTCCTGTTTGCTGTAATTTCCATATTGTTGTGAGGCATGGGAAAGGAGATAAGTTGTAAATTTGCTTGCTGATTTTTTGCTGAATATTTCTCACTGTAAAAAGGCAATTTTCAGAAATAAAGAAGAGCTCTCAAACTGGTTTTCCCCAAGAGTTGTAGGGGGTTTTTCCAGGGTCACATTGACCAAAAATCTCAGTGTTTAAATGTGTTTTAATGGTTGTTTATTACTGCTGATTTTTATTTCTGCAATTTCCAGCATTCTGTAAAATTTCCAGAATTTGTGTTTTCAGCAAATTTATTTTTTCCAGCTTGTTAAATGTATGGTTATGGGAAAGGGCATTTAACTATATGGGAGAAATAAAGAGAAACTGAAAACCGAGGTGGGAAATGAGAAATTTCTACATGGTATGAGAGCTTAAGTGCTGAAGAGCAGTTTGGGACAGCAAAAGGAAAAAATACAGTTGTTGATTTTTCACTCAGAAAATTCCAGCAAGCTGATTTTTCATAAAGAGCAGTTTTACCTTTACTACAACAGTGCTATTTTTCAGTTTTAGGACAGCAAGATGTCATTGGGATTGAGTGTGGAGGATAGGCTGGATGGGCATACAAATTACAGTGTTTGGAAGGAGAGAATGCTGAGTATCTTTGAGGAGGCAGAAGTCTGGGATATCATGGTGAATACCATACAGAACCCTGTTGTTGTGCCTACTGATGCTACTCAGTTGGCTGAGTATAATAAGAAGAACAATAAGGGTAAGAGGTTGATTCTAGACAAAATCAAAGACCATTGCATTCCTCATGTGAGAGGAAAGAGCAATGCCCATGAGATGTGAACAGCATTGTCCACTCTCTACCAGAGTACCAATGAGAACCGAAAGATGGTCCTGAAGGAGAAGCTGAAGAACATTAAGATGGGTAATGATAGTGCAGCTGGATATCTCACCAAGATTACTAATGTGAGAGATGAGTTGGCAGCGATTGGAGAGGTCATTCCACCCACTGAGTTGATGCGGATTGCAGTGAATGGCCTCCCCCATTCATGGATGAACTTTGCCGATGGGGTTTGTGCACGTGAGACCCTTCCCACATGGGAGAGGTTTTGGGATGACTGCATTCAGACAGAGATCAGGAAAGGTCAGCTTAGGGCAGCCAAGCCAGTTGAGAAGGATGAGGATGTAGCACTGGTGGCAGGAGGCAAGAAAGGCAAAGGGAAGAAGCAGGCTTCCACAAGCAGTGGTGGGGGCAAAGGCAAAGGGAAAGGTAAACAGGGGAACACACAGAAGGACTATTCCAAGGTGAAGTGTTGGAATTGTCAAAAGATGGGACACTATGCAGTTGTGTGTCCGGAGAAGAAGAAGAAGAAGGGGAAGAACCAGGACGTGGCAGCTTCAGCAGAGATTGAGGACTTTGCAGGTTGTTTTGACCGGGAGTTTGCGTTCACTACGTGTGAGTCCTCTAGTGCGGGATCACCTGCCACACAAGTTCAGAGGGAGCATGCTTTTCCCTCAATTAGCGGAGCATCTTCAGGTATCTGGTATGTGGACAGTGGGGCTTCACGTCACATGACAGGAGTTCGTGAGTACTTCTCAGAGCTTTCAGAGAGTGGCACTGATATTGAGGTAGTACTCGGTGATGACAGAGTTGTTAGAGAAGTCGAGGTGGGGACAGTGACATTTCAGAAGGAGTCCAAACCTCCCTTGAAAGTGTTAGATGTTCTTTATGTGCCAGGGATGAGGAAGAACCTCATATCCGTCTCAGCTTTGGAGGACAGAGGTTATGAGGTACTGTTCAGGGGAGGACAGGTGTCGATGTATCCCAGGGGCACTCCAGCTAATTCAGCTAGAGTGATAGATGTACACCATTAAAAGGTGTACAAGTTTGCATTCCAGCCCCTTTTGGCATTGAGAAGTAGTACCGACAGCAGAGCTAGCAATTATGAGCTGTGTGAGATTTGGCACCGCAGGATGGGACATATGTATCATGGAGCCTTGAGGACATTGCGGGAGATCACTACAGGTGTGCCAGATTTCAGTACTGATCACTTTGATACTTGCAGAGGTTATGCGATGGGAAAGTTTGCCAAATCCCCTTTTCCTAGCAGTGACAGCAGAGCGACTGGGATACTTGATTTGATTCATTCCGATGTGAGTGGTTGGATGTCTCATGTTTCCTTGAGTGGATATGAGTACTATGTTTTATTCATTGATGATCACTCCAGGAGGACCTGGATTTATTTCTTGAAGACCAAGAGTGAGGTCTTCAAGCGGTTTCAGGAGTTCAAAGCTCTTGTGGAGAGACAGACAGGTCGAAAGATCAAGTCCCTGAGGTCGGACAATGGAGGAGAGTACACCCTTGGAGAGTTTGTTGACTATTGTGCGGAGGCAGGCATTAGGAGGGAGTTCACTGTTCCTTACAACCTCCAGCAGAACGGGGTTGCAGAGAGGAAGAACAAATCCATCATAGGGGCTGCCAAAGCCATGTTACATGATCAGGGGTTGCCATTGTTCTTGTGGGCAGAGGCCTGCAACACAGTTGTTTACTTGCAGAACAGGAGTCCGCATCGTGCCTTGGGGCACATGACTCCGGAGAGGCTTTTTCTGGGAAGAAGCCTGATATTGGTCATCTTCGTATCTTTGGGTGCATCACATACTCCTATATACCCAAGGAAAAGAGGACCAAACTAGAGCCCACCGCAGAGAAGGATATCTTTGTGGGCTACAGTGAGACCTCAAAGGCCTTTCGGATTTACATTCCTGCACAGAGGAGAGTTGTTGTCAGACGGGATGTGAAGTTCGAGGAGGACAGGGCCTTTAGGAGGTCATGGGAGTTAGAGTATCTGGATCATCCAGACCCTCAGCAGCAGTTGAGTCAGTCGCAGGGATCCAGTGGGCAGGGATCAGGAGGATCAGGAGGATCAGGAGGTACATCTATGAGGATGTCAGGTCCGTCAGTGAGCAGTGGCTCACCGAGCCAGAGGGGTGGTGCTCCGGGCAGCATGCAGAGCAGTTCACTAGGGAGTCCACTGATGGACAGTTCACACGGTACCTCAGCTTCTACAGGTTCAGGTGCAGGCAGGAGGACAGCAGACAGACAGTCAGGAGTTCAGGCTCCTGATGATGATGAGGAGGAGGAGTTTCATTCTCCGGTGGGAGAAGTGCACTCAGGGAAGAGGAAGCCCAAGTGGCTTCAGGACACCTTGAGAGATGCCACATCTGTTGCTAAGCCGAAGAGGCCGGTCAGAGAGAGTAGACCACCTGAGAGGTTTTGTAGCTATATGGCGATGGTTACCAACATCCTTGACTCTGAGCCTTCTAGCTATGAGGAGGCAGCTAGCCATGCAGGAGGAGTATTCTTCTATCATGAAGAATGATGTTTGGGAGGTGGTGTTGAGGCCTGAGGGCAAATCCGTGGTTACTTCCAGATGGCTTTACAAGGTAAAGCATGCTGCAGATAGCAGCATTGAGAAATTCAAAGTGAGGTTTGTGGCTAGAGGGTTCTCCCAGGTAGAGGGAGTTGATTATGAGGAGACCTTCGCTCCCATGGCTCGATATACTTCGATCCACTCCATTATATCGATAGCAGCAGAGATGGGTTGGAAGATCCACCAGATGGATGTGAAGACTGCATTTCTCAATGGCTTCATACAGGAGGAGGTGTACATTGAGAAGCCACAGGGCTTTGAGGTGCATGGCAAGGAGTCCCATGTGTGCAAACTGAAGAAGGCCCTTTACGGCCTGAAGCAAGCTCCCAGAGCTTGGTACTCCAGGATAGATACATATTTGCAGGGGATGGGTTTCCCAAAGAGTGAGGCAGATCCGAACCTTTAATTTATTGTGATTAGTGAGGAGCCTCTCATTCTGGTGTTGTATGTGGATGACTTGGTCATTACAGGTGTAGAGAGACTCATAGAGCACTGCAAGAGAGATCTTGCGACGGAGTTTGAGATGAAGGACATCAGCTTGATGCATTACTTTTTGGGCTTGGAGGTGTGGCAGGAGGAGGGGCATTTCTTCCTGGGGTAGGGGAAGTATATTATGGACATCCTTAGCAGATTCCACATGGAGGATTGTATACCCATGTCAACACCGATGATCACCAACTGGAAGAAGCTTCATGCTTCGGATTCTGAGTTGGTGGATCCCACATTGTACAGGCAGCTGATTGGTTCCTTGATGTATTTGGTCAACACTAGACCAGATATCTGTTTTGCAGTCAACACGATGAGTCAGTTTATGTGTGAGCCTAGGAAGGTTCACTAGGTGGCTGCAAAACACATTTTGCGGTACTTGCAGGGGACAGTGGATTATGGTCTGGACTACAGGCAGGGAGATGGAGTGAGATTGGCAGGATACACTGATTCTGATTAGGCAGGTCGTGCTTCTGATAGGAAGAGCACTTCAGGGTGCTGTTTTGGGTTGGGTTCAGCAATAGTGTCATGGTTCAGCCGGAAGCAGCAGTCAGTAGCACTGAGTTCAGTGGAAGCAGAGTATATGGCAGCCAGTCTAGCTAGTTGTGAGGCTATCTGGCTTCGCAAGATGTTGTTTGGCTTATTTGGTCAGCCGTTGAGACCTTCAGTGATTTACTGTGATAATCAGAGTTGCATTAAACTCACGGAGAATCTAGTATTTCATGACAGGTCAAAGCATATCGGGATCAAATATCATTTCATCAGAGACTATGTTCAGAAGGGAGCTGTGAAGCTTGAGTATATTTCCACTGATGAGCAGGTTGCAGATATTCTTACCAAAGCCTTACCATGGGGCAAGCATGTCTACTTCAGAGACAAGATGGGAGTGGTGAGGAACACCTTCCTCGGTAAGAGGGAGTGTTGAAATTTGGTACCGGAGGACAGGTGGTTCCCTTAGGCTTTGATCTTTGGCCTAGGGAAAAGTGTCCAAAAGAATTTAATTTTTCTCCTAAAGTGACTTTATAATTTTATAAAGTTAAATCTAATTTAAAAGTGACTTTAAGTGATAAAGTTACTAAGTCTAATTTTAAAGTGACTTTTATAAAGTCAATGAAAAATTAGAAAGGAAAAGTGACTTTGGAAATAAATGACTAAGTGGGTCATTATTAAAGTGGGGTGAATTAAAAAATAGAAAGTGAGATTTAAATGAGCATTTAATCTCAACCATTGATCTAAATCTATTTCAGCCATTGGATTTAGGATCACCCAAAAGTCACTTGGATCACCCAAAAGTCACTTGGAGTTATATTAAGGGAGGAAAAGGAGGAAAAGATCACATTCGATTCAATTCTTTCATGAGCAGATTGGGAGAAGGAGAGCAAAAGAGCAAGAGAGATTTCTGAGCAGGGAGGAGAAGGAGACAGCAGCTTGGCACACATTCCAAGGCAGCAGTTGAGCAGATTTGTACAGCTGATTCAGCACACAGTGAAAGGCATATTTTGGCACGATTTTTGAGGAGTGGTTTGCACAAAAATCGAGGAGCAGTTTGCTGGTTTTTCTGCACACAAAACAGAGGTCGTACAACATTTATTGCTGTCCTGTTTGTTGTAATTTCCAGATTGCTGTGAGGCACGAGAAAGGAGATAAGTTGTAAATTTGCTTGCTGATTTTTTGCTGAATATTTCTCATTGTAAAAAGGCAATTTTAAAAAATAAAGAAGAGCTCCCAAACTGGTTTTCCCCAAGAGTTGTAGGGGGTTTTTCTAGGGTCACATTGACCAAAAATCTCAGTGTTTAAATGTGTTTTAATGGCTGTTTATTACTGCTGATTTTTATTTCTGCAATTTCCAGCATTCTGTAAAATTTCCAGAATTTGTGTTTTCAGCAAATTTATTTTTTTCAGCTTGTTAAATGTATGGTTATGGGAAAGGGCATTTAACTATATGGGAGAAATAAGGAGAAACTGAAAACCGGGGTGGGAAATGAGAAATTTCTACATTCCATTAGAACATTTTTTGTCTTAATCTGATCTAAAGATACTACCAATTTTTTAATGAGACCGAGACACTTAACTCTTCCCTAGTCAAAGGAGTAAAGGTCATGATATGATCAAGTAATATCCAGTCCTAACTTGTCCATGATGGCCTTGGGCATGAGATTGTGAGAAGCTCTGGAATCTAACAAGGCATTATGAAGGATGAAATCATGGATCCTAAGACTAAGGTAAAATGGTGGGACTTCATTTTCTTCTAAACTTCCATCTATGGCAGGGCCAAGAAAAATCTCACGGTGGTCATCACTAACATTCACCATGTCTGGAATTTGATCGACCTTTAGCAATTTAGCTATATGGAATTCATACTAATCATTCTTAATTAATTCGGTCAAAGGAATGGAAACCTTCAATTTAGAAATATCATTCTCAAGACGAAATGAGTTAGGATGTTTTTCTACCTCTTTCGAAGTCATATCCTTCTTTTCTGGTTGTTCTTTGGTGGTGATATCCTTTCTTTGTCCTCCAGTTTGTGTTTCTACATTGCTCTTTCCCTGACTAGTGGCAGAAACCTCCTTTTCTTTGTTCTAACTTGTAGAGGTTGATTCTTTCGTATGAGCATATTTTTGAGAAGTTTTCTTCTTTGGATTTGAAGTTACACACTTCTGTTCCACAAATTATACTGCCTTTGCACTTGGCTAAGAGAATTTTTGTAACACCTTTGATAATATTCTGTTTCAACTGCCAACACATCATCATTTGAAATAACAAATCTCTGATCATAAGCTGCATATGGTTCCTCAAAAAACTCATTCTCTTTTGTGAGAAAAATAGGTTGTTGATCCTATTCAAAAAAGTGATTCTCACCTGCAAGCTCTTCTTCATCATCAAGTCATTGTGCATAATTTTGCTGGAGTGGAGTATGGATTTGTTGTTGTGCTCACTGATCCTGACCCCTCTACTCTCTTTGTTTGATTCTAAATTAAGGTTGTTGTTGTTGAACTTGATAATTAGGATTCCTGACTTGATTTTATGATATTGTCATATTATCCATTATTTTCTCCATGGTTTTGATTAAAGTGTCAAGGTTACCATCCGATGAAGTAGAGGTATCCTCTTTGATTGTGAATTTCTTTTCTATTTTCATCTTAGATTTCTTAATTAGCAATTTTGCTTCAACACTCACGACATTCCTCTGCATTTCTTCAAGAGATGTAAGATTCCTCTCTCTCAGTTGATATCCCATGTCATGATCAAAATCATCAGGATTTTGTATCAATGCCAAGTCAGGAGGAGGTTTGCTGTTGTCTGGGATAGCATTGTAGACCTTATTGAATCTGACAGTAAAGTCTTGCACAAATTCATTTGGATCTCTTTTCAATGAATTATATTCACCCAAGATCTGAAGGGGGCTATTTTTCTCTTCCCATATATCCAAGAATAGGTCTATAAACTGTTGGGGATTATCTATTGAAGAATCTCTCAAAGCATGGAACCATTTCTTCATTTCTCCTGAAAAACTTTGAGCTATGAGGCACATTTTGTCATCATCTTCGTCAAATTATTCGAGGTCAATGAAATAAATTATCTTATCAATATGTTGTCTCGTTGTGATCTCGGTTGTGCCATCAAATAGAGGCAACATTTAACCACAATTCTGAGGCAATGCAACAAGTTGCCCAGGCAAAACCAAAGGGCCAAATCTAGCCATAAAGGTTGCAGAAGGTGATACGATAGTTACAACAGGGTTTATTGATGGAGGAGTTGTTTTAGAATAATATGGTTTGGGAGGAGATGATGGTTTAGTTGTGGAAGATGATGGGGTAGTTGAGTAATGAGGTGTAACAGATGATGGAACAATGGGGAAAGCCTCTTGCTGATATAGGGTATAAGCCTTTTCAGAAGTTACTTTCAGTTGATCGACTAAATTTTGGAGTTTATGAAAATCGAACCAAATCTTACTCTCAAGCTTAGTAAATGAAGCCTCAGAAGATTGCACATATGACTCAAACTTAATAGGGTCAAAAAGTGTTTGTGCAAGGGAAGACACAGACTTGGACTTGAATAATGATAACTCAAAGTCAAGATCAAAAGACAAATATTCAAGAGAAACCAATTGTGTAGGTAAAGATGTATTTCTTAGCAATGGAGATGTACTTGTTTCAGATTCTGGAGGCTAAGACTTCATCTTTCTCAAGAGATTCTCAGGATTCTCAACTATTGTTGGATGGTTGGGATCAGGATTTGACCTTGTATATATTTTAGGAGCCAGTGTTTTCCTCAATTTGCACTTTAGCTCAATCACTGAATCAACCTTCTTGAAAATTAGAACTTGTCACCCAGAGGCCTAGATCTCAATGAACTCTTAAGAAACAATCTGGGGAATATTTGACACTTTATTCCCCAGTATGGTCGCCATAAATGTTAGCACTCCTCAGTGTCCCAAGGCTGAGAAAGGAGACTGATGGAGGTAACCTCAAACCAATCTTTAGATATGGTAGCTAGCCCTACCAAATCAAAGAGGGCTCTCTCAAGGATATCACAGTCAATGAAGTGACTGGAGAGGGAATCAGATGCTAGGATAGATATTAAGCTCAATGGTGTTTGAATTTAAGGTTTGATGGATGAAGCTCAAAGATCTAGGAACTAGGCTAGGGTTTCAAATCATCAATTGTAGAGTTATAATGAGGCCAGGTAGGTATGCTCATTAATAGAAGTAGGTTTTCATGGTGGTGCAAGGATGGAAAGGTAAAGGATCATAATGAGCATGTAACCATGAATTCATTCATCAAAAGAAAAGAACACTAGCATGAAAATCTCATCAGAATGGAGCATATAACTTATCAATTTTGTTAAACACCTATGAGTTGATCAAAAGAAATCATAGATATGGTAGTAAGGAAAAATATATATTCAATTTGATGATAAAAAAATAAAAACACTATCACAAAAGCATACCACAAGAATCCCAAGATAATAGTTGCAATTGCATGTTGTATTATTGCAAAAAAGTGTACACTAGCTCAACCTATGATTATCAAGCATCCAACCCTCTCTATGACTTAAATCAGGCTACATATAGATCAAAAATCACTTTCCCTCTCTCAGCGATCGAATCCATATTGATAGGAACTGTTGACAAGAATATCTCCAACCATACCTAAGACTAGGGAGGTTAGAAACCAACTCCCAATTTGGCCCAAACTGATTCACTTTAACTTTACAAGCTTTTATGAGCATGAATCTACAATAATTTGACATTTACAAGATTAATTACATTTAATTACATCATAAGAAAACCTTAGAGGATAAATTACATCACAAAACTTGACTTTGACCAAGAAAAACTTGAAAATTTCACTTGTTGACAGAAGCATAGTGAATCTCCTCAGAAGTGCAATGAATTTGATAGAAGCGCAGCAAATAGTTTGAGGGAACTTTTGAGTGACTTTTCTTCATCCACATTTTGAACTAAATGTAGATCTAGAAATCTTGGGATGTCCACTTATCCTTAGGACCTTAAAGCATGCACAAACAACTCTCCAAGGCAGCTAAAAATCACTTTTCCCAAGACTGCTCCAGAAGCGCAGCGAGGGGGTCAAAAATGTGGCAGAAACATGAATTTTAGCATGTATTTTGACTTTTCTCTAAAAATACAAGTTGAAATGGAACCCCAAGTATATATTTGATATGTATAGGTCATAAGCTATCCAACCATATAATATTTTCCTCATTTATAGGTTCCCAGAAGAAGTGCAACGTAAGCTCGTCGCGCTTCTGTGCACCATGACTGTCAAAAATGAAAAAAATACCCAAAATTGCAAAATTTGCCAAAATTTCTTCAAAATTGCTCCTTTTTCTCCCTGAATGATGAGTTAAATAATAAATTATGCATTAGAAAGTATTTCAAGGTTATCTCTCTTTTTAAGCTTCTTTAGGGTTTTCTTTAGCTTCCTCTTCATGATCCTAACCCTCATTTTGCAAATCTGATTTCTAGTGAAGTAATGTCTTTCCATGTTTCTCTAAAGCTTGGTGTCCCTATTGGCCTTCTTCAAGAGCTTCTTCAAGTTCTCATTAACCCTACCAAGCCACAACTCCTTGTCTTTCTCAATCTCATCTGCAATGGTGTCTTCAAAGTCTTGCTGACCTAGTGGAGCAGATGGCTCACTTCCTAGTGCTTCCTTTCTTTTTAGCCCTCTGGTATTTGGTCTCCTTGGCTTGATATGATGCTCCTTATCTTCAAGTTTCTCAAAATATATCACACTCTTACCTTTATCATCATAAGCCACCAAATCAACCCTAGGTTTAGAAAGAAAAAATTGATTTACCTTAAGTTGCATGTTCTCCTGCTGTAAGAATGTAATCATGATTTTTTCTTTTTCCAAGTCATCCTTAAGCTCTTTGATTTCTACCTCTTTCTCTTGGATGATCTACTCAAGTGACTTGTCTTTCTCATTCCCTTCTAGGTCTACCATGTGAGTATCAAAATGTACCTATTCTTCTTCTTGCAAAGGTGCATAATGATGATATCCTGATGCTTCTTGTCCAACAATAGGAGGCTACACTCTTTCTACATTGTTAGGAACAAGCCTCTTACCTTTGCTATATTTTTTTTCACCTCTGCCCTAGGTGTCCTTGTCATTGGTTTGCTTGTAGAGCCAACTTCTTGAGGTCTTGGTGATTTTTCCAATGGTGAACTTTGACTGCTAGATTGACTAGTAGCAGGCAAAAGAGAAGTTGACTGCATGAATGCCTCCCAAGATAAGTTGACCTATGAAAACTAATGAAAAACAATAATTTTTACCAAGCCATGATGAAATATGTTTTCTTGGTGATCTTTCCCTTTTCTCTGTACCTTCTCTGTCATCTTGACCAGGCTTCTGTATAGGTAATGAGATAGGTTAAGAGGTTTGATGGTTGTGAAATGCATGAATAGTCTTATGTGATATTGGTATAGCCTTGAAAACCTACCCTCACTGGTAAATTACTTCATGATCATCTTCATCAATGGAGAAAACCTGTCAAGCAAGTGTCTGAAGGAAAAAATGTGACTGGGAGCATTCTTGTAGGGTGGCTTTAAGAATGTTGTGTAGTTCTAAATATCTAGATCCATCCCTTTGAACCAAATTTCTCCATGGTTAGGGATTCCAGTGGCTATGGAAATGGCATCTGTTGAAATGGTGAAGTTACACCCTACTATGTTGGCCTTGTCGCTCCTGAAGGTGGTGGCAAAGAGGCTTGTCAACCTAGCATTGGAACCTACTTCTTAAATCTTCTCACAGAAAACTAGGCAGCCTACATATTGGAAAAAATTCTTGATGAAAGGTGAGGCCATGATTTCTTGGACCTGAGTGGGCTCATACCTAGAAATTTTCCCTCCTTTGTACTTTTTCTTCTCAGTGTTTGAGGTTTCAGTCTCCATGGTAAAACCATAGCTCACAAGGAGGAAGGATAGGGTTTGATTTGGGAAAACAGGGGATTTGGGACTATTTTGTTTAGGGAAGGGAATGAAGGGGTTAGGGGTGATGTAAATTTTTGGGTGTAGAAATTTCTCATTTCCCACCCCGGTTTCCAGTTTCTCCTTATTTCTCCCATATAGTTAAATTCCCTTTCCCATAACCATACATTTAACAAGCTGGAAAAAACAAATTTGTTGAAAACACAAATTCTGGAAATTTTGCAGAATGCTGGAAATTGCAGAAATAAAAATCAATAGTAATAAACAGCCATTAGAACACATTTAAACACTGAGATTTTTTGTCAATGTGACCCTGGAAAAACCCCCTACAACTCTTGGGGAAAACCAGTTTGAGAGCTCTTCTTTATTTCTGAAAATTGCCTTTTTACAGTGAGAAATATTCAGCAAAAAATCAGTAAGCAAATTTACAACTTATCTCCTTTCCCGTGCCTCACAGCAATCTGGAAATTACAACAAACAGGACAGTAATAAATGTTGTACGGCCTCCATTTTGTGTGCAGAAAAACCAGCAAACTGCTCCTCGATTTTTGTGCAAACCATTCCTCGAAAATCATGCTGAATCAGTTGTACAAATCTGCTCAACTGCTGCCTTGGAATGTGTGCCAAGCTGCTGTCTCCTTCTCCTCCCTACTCAGAAATCTCTCTTGCTCTCTTGCTCTCCTCCCAATCTACTCATGAAAGAATTGAATCGAATGTGATCTTTTCCTCCTTTTCCTCCCTTAATATAACTCCAAGTGACTTTTGGGTGATCCTAAATCCAATGGCTGAAATAGATTTAGATCAATGGCTGAGATTAAATGCTCATTTAAATCTCACTTTCTATTTTTTAATTCACCCCACTTTAATAAAGACCCACTTAGTCATTTATTTCCAAAGTCACTTTTCCTTTCTAATTTTTCATTGACTTTATAAAAGTCACTTTAAAATTAGACTTAGTAACTTTATCACTTAAAGTCACTTTTAAATTAGATTTAACTTTATAAAATTATAAAGTCACTTTAGGAGAAAAATTAAATTCTTTTGGACACTTTTCCCTAGGCCAAAGATTAAAGCCTAAGGGAACCACCTGTCCTCCGGTACCAAATTTCAACATTGGGGAAATTTTGGTGAGTAGTAATAGGTGTTAGGGAGTGTAGGGAAGTTATTTTTTGGGAATGAGTGAGGGGAAGGGGCAGAAAGCTGAAAAACACATTCGTAGCCTAGGAAATTGTAGCATAGGCTAGGGTTTATGGGAAAGTGAGGGGGATGAGGGGAATAGGTATGGGAAATAATTAGGGGAGTTAAATAAGGTGTAGAGGAGAGTGATTGAGCAAAAAATGTGATGGTTTTAACACTACAATGAAACAAAATTCCCTAGAAACCAAAATCGCAGCGAAACCTTAGGAGAGGTTATTTCATTGACCTTTTGTGAGAAAATTGATGAAAGAAAGAGTGATGGAGGTCCACTTACTTGCGAAGGATGTTTTATAACCTGTAGTTTCTTAAGAAAACCTTTGTGATGGCTTATTTGTCTCCCTCTTCAAAAGCTCAACGTTCTACGAGAAGCACAGTGAAGGAGGAGAATAGCTGACTTGGAGGAAAAAATTTGATGCTTTGGTGGCTAGGGTGCACTCTGATGGTGGAGAAATCCTTCATGAGAGTGAAATAATAAATTGGTGTGCTTTGTTGGTCTTCTTATAGGCTGGAGGTCTATTTTTTCCTTGGGTGATGATGTAACACCATTTATCTTTTTGAAAAATGAAATGATAGGCTAGTATACTGCAAATTTAAAACTTTAGTATGCATAGTTATTGTTATCACAAAATCGTGTACTAAGGGCTGCTACTTAGCAAGATCTCATGTAACTATTTCAAACCTGGCTTTAGACTAAGGCTTAGCCTCCTTAGTCAGAGAGGGCTCTCTCACAGATTTTTGATATGAATTAATAACAAGAAAAGATGGCTAACTCTTCAAACAGTTCATGAAAATAAGCTGGTTGGAACAACAAAATAACACTTCTTCCATTGGGCTCATGGAGTCAAACACCTCTGCAGTAAACTATTAACTACTCAATCATGGAAGCCAAGGCATATAATGTTTAAACACTCAGAACATTTCTCAAAAAGAACCTCAACTCATAAACATACACAGGAAGTCTGAGCACTAGGTGAATTCAGAGTGATTGCATGTCTATTGAGCTGTAAAACAAAAGGGATAAAGACAAAACCATATATATTCTGAGCCTTTGAACACAAGATGAATCTTGGGAAGAAAAAGTAATCTTTCTATTACTGTCAAAAGTCTTTTTACATTAGCCAATATGAAAACTCTGTTTTTTCATAAATCTCCAACCCCTTTTACATTCATCCGTGATCCATATATAGGAACACACTATTCCCTCACTAGAGCGAGCTCAAAGGCTCTATTAACTACTCCTATATGCTATTTAACTAATTCATTAATTACAAAAGTGCTGAGCTGTAATTACAAAAAATCCTAATCAAACTAAAACACTAATTCCATTCTCCTCGTAACATGATTCTTCTTGGATCCTTGACAGCTGTCCTCCTTCAGTTAGGCTGAGATGGCTGAGCTAAAGATGCAATAAACAAGCTAACCTTGGATGCTTGAAAGCGCTGATGGCTCATTAATTGACCAAAAGATGTGCTCTGTTTTTACGGTCTCTGTCTCCCAACATTCTTCATCTCTTAAAGAACATGTCCCCTGCTCTCTAATTCCTCATAAACAACGCATATCACCTTACTTTCCAATGAACTGGAAGCCTTATGTACTGAACAGGTGTACAAACAAACACCTCCAGTAACCTTCACCAGAACCCTAAAAATTCGGTCATTGACTGTCTTCAAGTAACAAGGAAGAAGAGATGTATGCCAATCATTGGTAATGAAAACAAAACTCTCCCCATAAGGTCCACTAAAGTGTTCACTGCTTGAGAGATTAAGAATCCTTGGAGTTTCAATAGCTGCCTGACATAAGAGGCCAAAACAAAGTTCATTGTCATCTTTCAATTTCTGCCGTAATAACAAATAGCTCTGCATTTCTTGCTGTAACCTTTGCTTCTGAGCCAGTACTATTTCGAAAGCCTTGATTTCAAATTTTCCAAGTTCAGAATACATCATAATCCAATGCTTCACCCTTTCCACAACTGAAAGATCTGATGGGAAGAGTGATTCAGAGAATACTATTTCAATTGCTTGAGGTCTGAAATCTTTGTCATAACAACACATTATGATTTTGCGTGGGATCCATTCAAACTCATAATCAATAAATGAACCATCTGAACACTTCAAACAATAAACTCTATGTATATATCTGCCAGCCTTTCCAGAGTATACATACGAACAGAAACAATTTTGTCACGAAGGCGATCAGCTACAAACTTAATTATCTCCATCGGTATAGATTTCAGGGCATAACTAGCAATATCACAAATTTCTGCCACAACTTGCTTATGCACATTTTCATCACAGTCCAACAATCTATCGCTCATCGCAGAAATGATGTCAGCTGCCTCATGCCTAAATGGATTCAATAAAAGACATTCTTTTGCATGTTCGACAACTGATAGTCGAACTTCAACATCCTTATCTGTAAGTCTCTTTAGGAATTCCAAGAAAAGCGGCCGAAACACTTCTGGCAGAGGGTGCCCAGGTATCACAAAAAGGAGACCAAGTAACTTCACTGACTTCAACCTCACATCTAATTGATCTGTCAGGAGCTCATGTGTCATATTTGGAATAACACCCTGCAGCATCCGGGGCGCACATTGATATGTATCATAAATAATCGCATGGTAGGCAGTTTGCAAGGAGACTATTTATATTATCTAAACCGCGGAAAGCTGTAACAATCAAATGAAAGACATCGCTCAACACATCATCATTGTAAGGAGCCTCTGGTGTTGTGATTCTGGTGATTTCACTAATGCAGGTGGCCATCAGAAGTGCCACATCTCTATCCCGGTGTCACTAATAACGGCGGCCTTGTGGCAATCAAATCCTTACCATCATTTGGCCTCTTCACTCATTCCATACATTTGGTAATATGGCAAGGGGGGTCCTCATAAAGACCACTTGACACATGGCATTTAATCGTTGCATTCCGTAAGAGAAAATTCTAATGCTAATGTTGTCAAACAGTTTACGTGCATTCTCCATGCTACTGCACATGGCATACATAATCACAAGATTGGGGATAATGTTTTGATCAAGTTCAATCTTCATCATGTGGGCATGGATCCATTCACGACATCGTAGAACCCTTAAGTGCGCACCCACTGGCAATACGCTAACCATGATAACAATATCATG
This sequence comes from Pinus tabuliformis, assembly GCA_031772625.1. Lineage (NCBI taxonomy): Eukaryota > Viridiplantae > Streptophyta > Pinopsida > Pinales > Pinaceae > Pinus > Pinus tabuliformis. The sequence goes on from CM062819.1 coordinate 3,110,398, forward strand.
GCTCACTCCTTCCGGCCTCAAGGCTTCTTTGACATCTTCACTCTGAGCATAAGCAGCAATCGTGTTACCCCATGAGACGGCATCTCGTTGATGTCTTCGGTCAAACAATTGACGTGCGAACTCCAGATTCCCAAATTTGGCATACATTATAGCAGGTGAATTATTATTTGACACAAAACCGCTTTTGATCAGATGGGTATGAATCTTCTTCCCCTCTAGAAGAACAGGGAGCTTAGTTCATGTCTTGAATACAAACAGAAATATAGAATTATCCGGCTATAGAATGTGAGAGCTTCCTTGTACAGACCACTTGAGATGTAGCCTTTGACATTAACATTCCATAAGAACATATCTGGTTTATACATTTTACCAAACAGTAGGCATGCATTCTCCATACTACTGCAAGTGGCATACTTGCTTACAAACTTGGTATCGAGATTGATATTCTAGCTAAGTCCATGTCTGCGCATATGACAATGTACTTCCTTCACTGCTCCATAGAATGAGAAGCATTATTCAACTTCACACAGATGATTTGTATCTTGTATGTGCATCATTATAAACCAAGACACAGAAAATAAGTACATTGAGGTTAATATTCTTTGTCCATGATGGTTCCATAGGTACAAAATTATGCCTCTGCATGCTGGGGTGAGTTTAAGTGTCTTTGTAGGATATGAAGAACCAACAGATCCATTAGCATCATTGTAATAGCTGTCCACATATCTGTTGAACAAAGATTGCTGCCCAAATGGCTGTATGATAGGCATTGGTCATGCATCCATCAATGAACCAATTATTGCACCCTTTCTAAGAAACTCACACTGACCAAACTTAATAACAAGCATTGATGATGACTTCTTGAGAACATGCCACCTGTAAAATGTATCCACCCCGGAACTATTTTGCATGACAGCTACTATGGATTCGAACAAATCCCCCATTTCGTAGCACGCTACGAAATCACTAAATCAGGCTGCGCTGCGAAACTGCTAAAGGATTCATGCGCTGCGAAAACACTTGGTCTTTAAGCTAATCTGAGCAAATGTTTGGAAACAGAATTTTCAATGATAACAGTTATATCTTCATAAGGATAAAAATTTACTTTAGGAATCATTTTAGAACATTTTCCCTAAATTACTACTCCCATAATGATGACCTAGGTGATGACATGACTCATTATGACCCTTTTTTGATGACTTGACCTAATAATGACACCTAATGGATTTACAAACTGATGATTTGGACCTTTGTACCTTGCAGTATGAATTACCATGAGATGATGACTGAAATGGTGATCAAGACACTTTACTGATGACCTATCACAAGGAGTGATGGCATGACCAATATGGAATTTTGTGACCATGAAATGATGGGAGCAGTAATATACCTAGACATACTAACTAATGATCAAATTTTTATTTAAAAACTCATTTGAAACTATAAAAATTTGACCTAGGACCTTATCAACAACTTTGAAAGGGTACATTTGATCACTGGTGACTGACATACACTAACATTCCTCATGTATGGGAGGTTGTGATGTCATTTACAAGAGGTTGTAGACTAGATTGTTGACCATTTGGAGGAGATAACAACTGGTCTCACCTGCTGCTTATGAACTAACCGAAAGGTTGGTTGAGCAGAGAATTCTGATATTTAGGAGATAATTGACTAAGGAGGATTTGCTCAAGTTTGGTGGATCATGTAGCAAGAATTATTTGAGGAGGAAGGGACTTTTCTTAATTTGCGAGGAACCATGGGGACCTAACCACTCATGCATGGGTGGCACAGAGGAGATGACAAGGGAAGATTAGGAGGAGATTCCTTCTAAAATTTAGGATGAGGATTATTCTTCTATAGTTGAGTCCATGGACAACTATGAGGAGCATGATTAGTCAGTGGGGGTTGTTGATAGCAGCTAAGATATGCAAACATGTTTGGTAGAGGATATTGATCAGCAACAACTTGTTCCCATTCAGCATGAGCATCACATAGTGGAGCGCAGTGCATATGATGGGCCATCTTTGGGGAGTCATCTAGTGGCTCATGTTGAGCCCATGATAAAGGAGGATGAGCAGATATCCTTGGGACTAGCCATTGATGAGGAGCATGCAGAAGTACAAACAACCACTAGGGAGGTAGTATTTTTAGACATGGGTCATCAATGTAGGTTTTAACCCTATATATAAATTACCTGCATAAGAATTCTAAAATAACAGAAAATAAACAATGGTGAAAGCATAAAACATAAAATAAATATACACAGAGATTTTCCTCTGGATCTCAAAACTGGGACTAGCAGATTGATTTTTTAGTATATTCCTTTGAATTTTACAATACATATATATACATGTTAAAGCATCCATAAACCCGAATCCATTATCCCTAGATTAGAACATAATCGTAGTTCCCTTGACCGGACCTACAAGATACCATGGGAAAAAAACCATCATACCCAAAACCATGTGCAAAACCCATGCACAAAACCATATGTAGGTTTGATCACCTAATATAGGGTCCAAAAAAAAATCTATGGGTGCTACCCTAGAGCTCGTAGAGGGCGGCAAACCCTCTGGCTTCACACATGGGGCTAGTCGTGGAAAGAATATAACACACAGCCAACATTCTTACACGTTGTTTTATTTTCCATGCAAGGGGTCATAGAAGAGCTTAGTCATTAGTAAAACCCTGCAACACCCATTGTTTCTCTACACCAAGAAAACTTCTCAGTGCTCACAGACTTTGTCAATGCATCTGCAGTATTCTTCAAAGTGTCCACCTTTACTAGCAACACCTTTCTGTCCTCAACCATATCCCTCACAAAGTGATAATGAACATCAATGTGCTTTGTCTTTGAATGATAAGAAGGGCTCTTTGACAAGAACAATGCACTTTGCCTCTCATAGTCTATTCTTATAGCTCGTTGTACTAACCCCATACTTGAACACAATCTCTGCAACCAAACTGCTTCCTTGCTTGCATGAGTGGTTGCCATGTATTCTGCCTCTATAGTCTAAAGTACCACTACAGACTGTCTCTTGCTCATCCAATTTATTTCACCTCCAAATAGGTTAAAAACATACCCATTTGTATATCTTCTCTAATCCATGTCTTCGGCCCAGTCTACATCAACAAATCCATGGATGTCCAAAACTCTTTCCAATCCCAGTCTTCCTTGGTAGCACAGACCATAATCACTAGTACCATGCAAATACCTGAAAACCCACTTCATTGTTGTCCAATGCTCCTTCCCAGGTTTTAACATAAACCTGCTCAATACTCCCACTACATGTGCAATGTCTAGTCTAGTACATACCATTGCATACATCAGGCTACCGAATGCACTTGCATATGGAACACAGGACATGCCATCTTCCTCTTCTTGTGTCTTGGGACATTGTTCAGCATATAAATTTACACCTACAGGAATAGGAACCTTCGTCGGTTTACTATCCTGCATATTAAACCTCTGCAGTATTATCTCGGCGTACTTCCTCTAATTTAACCAAAGCTTCTTTTTTGTCCGATCTCGTTTAATTTCCATGCCCAAAATATAATTTGCAGCATTGAATTCCTTCGTGTCGAATTTGGAGGATAATTCGATCTTCAAATCCTGGATAATTTCTTTGTTATTTTCAATCAGCAACATATCATCCACATACAAGACCAGATAAATAACACGGTCGCCAATTGATTTAAAGTACACACAGTGATTAGCTTTGCTTCTGGTGAAGCCAAGTCCCCATATAAATGTATCAAATTTTTGATACCACATCCTTGGTGACTATTTTAACCCATATAAATAATTTTTTAACCTAAATACCAGTTCTTTCTTTCCCTTCACCACAAATCCTTCAAGTTGCTTCATGTAGATATTTTCTTCCAAATCCCCATGAATAAATGTTGTCTTCACATCCATTTGTTCTACCTTAAAATCAAAAGCAGCACTGACAGATAAAAGTAATCTAATAGAAGCTACCTTGGAAACAGGAGAAAAAATATCACCAAAATCAATTCCCGGCACCTCGGAATAACCTTTTTCTAAAAATTGAGCTTGGTATTTCTCCACCTTTCCTTCTGCATTCATCTTCTTCTCAAACACCCATTTTCTTCCAATAGATTTCCTTCTAGTCAGCAACTCCACCATCTCCCAAGCCTCATTTTTTTTCGAAGTTTCCATTTCATCAACCATGACCTCTTTCCAGAGTTTTTCATCTAGATGATGATCCGAGAAAATCTGGATCTCAAAATTCCAGAGTTAGTCTCTCCAAGACCAAGATACCTTATCCTCCTCCTTATTGAGATCAACATGATTTCTGCACTGTTGAATCCATTGTTGTTGCATCACTAAGATTTTCATCATAGATTCTTCATTACATTACAGAGATCTCTTTGTCTTCATTAAGATCTTTCATCATGACCTTAATTCTCTCCCTTGATTAATGCACCAAGGGCTTCACTGTTGTTACACCATACTTGGATCATCACAGTACCTTCTCTGGAATTGTCATCATGTTGACTGTGAGCAACAGAGAGTATACGTTATAACAAAAGTGTCGAGACAGTGAGGGCAATCATAGAATCATTGTGTTTCTCCTTAAGACAACATAGTGAGATTAAGGCTATATGAGGACAGTCGGGATTCTGAGGTTCTTTCCATCACACAAATACATTCACTGAGATCCATTCCTTCCATTGTTGTCAAGACCGTATCTTCAATACTGTAATCAAGTATAACAATGCACTGTGAGGATATGCGAGGAGGTAAGATACCCTTATATGTCGAGTATGTAAGTCACTTACATTTAGGTTGCTACAGGAATGTCACTGAGTTCAATGAATCGGAACTATTATGTGAAATCATATATTTCAAGATTTTTATTATAGTAAGTGTGTATGTCCCAGAATGCATGTTGTCACAATGTTTACATCCGCAATATTCTCTAATATATCCATCCGATAACTTTACCTTTAAACCATAGGTAAGCCGAGAGTATATTATTTCGAGTTCTGCTGCTCCTTATACCCATTAGAGGAGGCAGTTGTACCCTAGATCTAGCCCACTGAAATGTGGATCTTCTTCTCCTTCATCACCCGAAATTTCAGAGACCAATTGCGAAAGTTCTTCAATCATTTGTGCTGACCCTTCATGGGTATATATAGTAGTTTGTGTACATATAATAAGACGACGTGAATCCATGAACCGACATGACCTTCTTCTCAAACCGACGTGACTTTAAATTATGCATTTAATTTATTTTCGAGCTGACATTAAGATCTATTGCTTTTCGCTTGCAGACTTCTTGGAGGATTTCGCTTGGTCTTTGGAGGGCTACTACACATATTGTAGGCTAGAATATATTGCACATAGGCTCTTAAAGAGCTCTTCAATACATGACATGACTCTTTGACAATTACATAAAAACCTAAAGACATCAATAAGAATTCTTTGACAATTACATAAAAACCTAAAGACATCAAGAAGATGTCTTTGACCTAATTACACTTCTTGCTCATGAAACCCATGAGGCAAGATTTACAATAATAATTTATTACATCATTTACAAAGATCGTGTCATTATGAAGACCGAACCTTTACATTTTCTTCAACACTCCCTCTTAACTAGGGAGGTATTCATAATGGTACTTGGTCATTTTCAATCTGAATAATTTCTCATAAGAAGAATCAGATTTGCAATCCATATGTTATAGCACCATTTCAACCAACATTGTTTCCATATAGCAAGGCCTTGACTAACAGCTCCATCTCTCACTTAGATCAGAGCACACAATGTTGTCGAGGACCAATGATTGATAGACATGCATCATCATTGTCTCTCTTAGGGACATACCCACCCGGGTGTTCTCCAAGTATGCCCACCCCTCAAGAATATTGGTCCTCTTGCCCACTCTTGTCTTAGATGCCCTACCTCATCCTCAAAGAATGTCGAATGCCAGATGATTATACAATCCTCCATTATTTCTTCCAAACTAAAGACAAGAATGTCGTGTCTAACTCTCCCTCTTAACCAAGGATGAATTCCAAGTTTCTCTTTACTTAGAGACTTGATCGAGTTCCTTGACTCATAGGAACCTCCCAGAGCTCCCTCTTACATAGGGGCTCTATCATCAGTACTTTATAGGGTCTTCTAGTTGACTAACAATCCATGATCTTGATGTCATTAATTTCTTCACGTGTAGGGTTCAGCCATCCATTAATTTCCTCCGTCATTCATTCCTTCTTTCCTGGAAAGTGTCCTCCTTGGCTTGACATCTAGGGCTTCCTTCATAAGCTCCTATGTCCCCACTTTTCTTTAATAGTGATTTCTCTGGATCACATAGTTGTGACATCCTTCACAACTCTCCTTTTCATGATCCTAAACACATACCTAGACTTTTCCAAGAGGTCAAACACCAAAAACAAATCACATATTACCTTTTGGTGATGGCCTTCTTTTAGTGACATCTTCTTGTAGGCATCAATCATCCTGCATCTATGATGGCACATATCCCAATGATATATGGTGTCAAGGGTCCTCATCTTTTCAGACTTCCATCAAAGTCTACTCATCATTCTAGGAGGTTTCCCGATCAAGTCTTCCTGATCCTCCGGATGTTGATTGCCTTCATCATGGTTGCATGTCTCATGATCTCTTTCATCCTCATGTCTTTTATTCCCATGAACTCTCATAGTTCTTCAATGGTCATCAACTACCTCATACTATATTATGAGGACATATTATGTTGATTTCATCTAGTCTGACTTTCTGCATCCTTTCAGGGGGGGGGATCTTTTTCTTCTTGATCATGCTCGATCCATTTTATCTGCAACCACAGAACATCACATCACAATATCAAATACAAATACAATTATAATCATACATACCTTATTTTTATTTAGGTATCTTTCAACAGCTTCCTTGATTGAACGGTTCTTCAATCCCTTGATCTGCTTCATTCTTCATGTCATTAAACCATCATCTCATGAGATCCAAGAGTTGGAATTTATGCTGAAACATTTGTTGCCTTTCCGAACTCGAAGTTCCTCTATTGAAATCTCTATCAGAGATCCTTCATGATCTAGTATATCCCCATCTGGAAAATGTTTCCTTTGACCTGGATGAACTCTTCCTCTCCTGAAATGTACAATGAGATTCCAAAGAGATATGTTCTTCATGATTTTATACAAGCTCTTACTTTTGTTAGTGCCTGCCAGTCATGTTAGTCACCAGTGATCAAATATGCTCTTACAAGGTTTGTTAGGGTCTCGAGGTAAAATTTTATCATTTCATTAGGTTTCAAAATAAAATTTGGTCACTAGATATTGTGTCTAGGTCACTGTTGTTCCCTTCACTTACTCATGGTCTTCATCACTCATCATGGTCATTGTCTTCTTTGAGGTATCATATCTCCATTTAAGTGTCTTGGGTCATGAAATGGTTAAATTCCTCAGTTTAGGTCATGTTTTAGGGTTTCACTCCATGTGTCATCATGATACCATATGTCAAAACAAAAAACATGTCCACGATGTGAGTTAGTGGGTAAAGGGAGTTAGTAGCTTAGGGAAAGAAAAATAAAGGTAAAGGTAACGTTTTATTTCAAATAAGACAATGTTGCAGTACACCACCTCATCTCATCATTTCTCAAAAGGAAATATGATGTTATGCCACAACCAAAGCAAAAATCAACTTTCAAGCTACAAAGGACCATTAAAAGCATCAAAATGGTTTCATTTTAGCGTTCACATGTTTAAGAATCTCCTTGGCAAGTAAGTAAACATCTGGAACCTCTTATGCATCCTTCATTTTGAAGAACTCAATGAAAATCCCTCTCCTAGGGTTTCCTTGTGCTTTTGGTCTCCAAATGCTTTTTTTTCATAGCAGTGAGAAAAAACCTAGTTTTTATGTTCCATAACTTCCACACATATCTTATATACCTCTCCCAAACATTTCTCATACCCATTCCCTTCATTTCCCCTCATTTTCCCTCACTCTTTTCAATAAATTCCACCTCCATACACTCCCTAACATCTATTCCTACCACCTAAAATTTCCCCAAGAATTTAGACAGCCCTTAAACCCTTCATTCCCCTCCATCTACAATATTGTCTCAAATCCCCTATTTTCCATAAACCAAACCCTAATTCTTCCTCCTAGTGAGTTAGGGTTTCACCTTGGAAGTAGAGGCCACACACACTGACAAGAAGAAGTAAAATAATGGATGACATGTCTGAAGAGTTGAACCATCTAACATCAAAGAGATAAATGCCTCACAAACTCATCAAGAGCTCATTTGCAGCATGCAGGGAAGGTTTTTCTTCAAAGTGTGTTTCTGGCCCAATGGAGATGAAATGGACAAAAATGGAAGAGGTTTTTTTCAATAATATACCCAGGGACAAAAATCTCCTTCAGTTTTTACACATGTATCATATATTGGTAGATATGAAACTTTCTTGGAGACTTATGCCAAAAAAATAAATAAATAAAATCAAGTTAATTTCCTGTTTTAGTCATTATTTTATGGCGCGGATTCTGAGAAATTGAAAATTTATTTCCCGAAACTGAGAGAAGTGTTTCTTTAAAACATCCTTATCTACAAAACTCTCTCTCATTTTGCCAAATAACTTTATGGTTAGAGATATATCTCTCCATATTTTAGGCCTATGTTCGCAGAAAAACACAAAATTTTCACCCTATCTACAGATGTCTAAATGACAAAAAAATGTATGCTTGGATATATAATCACCTATAATTATCAAATAGATACTTTTGCAAGATTTGTGAAAGATAAATTGGGAGAAAAAGCCAAAAAATAGGTCAAAAAGTCACTTTTTGCCACTATTCTGAAATAGGCGCTGGCTTATAGAAATACCTTGGGAGAATTAATTTTTGAAGGCCTTCCCATTGGTAATTTTCCAAAATTCAATATTTTCTAGAAACTAGACAGGAAATTCTAGTTGACCATTCTCTCAAATTTCAATTTTGACTTCATAAAGGCTTCCAAAATCCTCCTGCAAGATGGCATTGTGCTTATGATTGAGTGTGTTGCACTTATGCCTAAATGCAGTGCGCTTTTGCCTATAGCAGTCTTTCTCAATTTATTTTCACCAAATCTTTGTTTTATGATGTAATTTCAATATTTAAAAGTCTTGATGATATAATTATGGAATAAATTAGCATGATAGTTTGTTTTTTTGCTTAAATAGGCCTCATAAATGAAGAAAAACTCAAATCGAAGTCTAAGAGAAGAGTTTGTTTTTGACCTTCTCATTCTCTCTTGTTGGTTGAGAGATTCTTGGGAATTGTTCCACCACTTAGGGATTTGACCCCTGAAGGTGGGGAAATGGTTTATTCTAGTCCATATGTATCATTTCCCATTCAGAGAGAAAGGTGGGACTTCAGAGGAGAGGACTTATATCTTATGCTTTCATACAGTTAATCGAGCAGTTACAGCTATTTTTCAGGAATACTTGTGCAGTGAGTTTGTGGGGTTATTTTCCTTCTATATCAGTTTCTTATGAATGAATTCATCTCCCTTAACATGATTTGCTTTCCTCCGTGATTTTCCTTACAGTTATATAGGTAGAATTCTTTAGATTCAAAGTTCTGTTTATGTGGAAAATCATGTTTGTGTATTTCTTCTTCTAGATTAATCAATTCATGGTAATACATGCTCATTATGATTTCTTAAGCCGTCATACCCTACACTACATTGACCAAAATATTAAATCCATCATAAGACATTGTTATCTTGCTCCTCTTTATGCATGCTACTGCAAACCTTTGAGACCTTAACCTAATTGCTCTTTCTCGTCTCTAGTCCAACAACCTAAAAACCCTAAATTTTCAAAAAATCAAACCTAAACTATTATACCTAGCCTAAAATCCATTTCTCTTCCAATGATAGACTGAGAAATCCTTAGAGAGATCCCTCTCTGGTTTAGCATGGCTAGCTGTTGAACTGCAAGTGGTTTGAAGTTACCTCTTTCGTTCTCCTCCTCAGCCTAGGGCATTACAGAGCCTAACATTTTGGCGCCATTGCCAGGGAACGAAAGATCATATCTTCCCTAGGAAAGAATGACAAGGATGAGGTCTGATTGCTGATGGTGGAAAGTGATCAGACACGGGAAGGTTGAAGCATCCCACCTGGCGACTCCAATCAATTTCATGCAATATCAAAGTACTCCATTTATGATTGAATAGGAGAGTTCACTGCTGCAAGATGAATCCCAGATCTGCAAGGTATACTCCCTTAAATCATGCTCATATTCCAGGTTTTCCAAACTGCATGACTTGTGTAGATTGGCAGACTTATTTGTCGAAGTTCAAAGACAAGAAAGGAGAGCATGCTACTCTTCACTTGGTCAAATTTGGCATGCATGTACATAGACTATAGATTCAGTTTCCTAAAGATTGTCTGATGAAGATGTTCATGGCCACCTTGGAGGAACACGCAAGATCGTGGTATGAACGTTTGCCACTTGGTTGTATTTATTCACTTGTTGATTTTCATATGATGTTTTATGAAAATTTTAAAGAAGAACATCCATCTTTGCTGCTGGTAAAAGATTCTTGCAAGCAATTTCAAGGTTTTATTCATCAATTGGAAAGTGTTTATGGTGATGAAGATTTCATGGACGAAGAGATCATTGAGGCTTTATATGAGAACCCTTTCCATCACCAAGAAGAACAAGTGCTCTCTCCCTTGGATGAAAGTGAAACTGAGCAGGAGTCCAATGATGACATTAAAAAGGTTGTAGACATTTCAGAAGAACAAGACAATATTCATCCCTGTTTAATGAAGAAATGATGCTTATGAATGATAGTCATGTTCCATCCTACAAGTTTGATGAATCTTTGCAACAGATTTGTCAGTCTTTTAATAAAAGGTATGAATATAGTCATTCATTTGTTGTTTCAGATTGTTCTTTCTCGACATTTTTATTTCAAGATCAGGTTTGTGAAGACCAGGATGAGGTTTCTGATGAAATGCATGAATAAGGATCTGAAACACTATTCCAAGAGCAAATTTGTGCAAATCGTAATTTTGAACTGGCATATGTGGAGGTTTCACACAATGTAATTACAATAAAGAATAACCATCAAACATTACAAGCAAATGATGAAGAGGAGAGTAGCGATAAAGGAGAGGTTGTTTTAGAGCCTCATTCACATGATGATCTTCCTCTAGGTAAAGAAAAAGAGGAGATTGTCCCAGATCCTATGGATGTGCACATATTTGCTATTGAAGATATGGTTGCCTCAAATGCAGAATTTCAAGAACAAACTTCCCTTTTTCCTGATGCAAATGAAAAACTTAATGAACATATTCATCCTGACAAAAATTTTGCATTGGAAAATGAAGGGTGTGCTTGTATTTCTGCTGACTTTCAAGATAGGGTAACATTTCAGATTATTCAAGATCCTTTTACTAACTTGCTTTAGTCATCAAGGGAGATGAATTTTATTGTATTAATGGATCATGTACATATGTTCAATGGACACTAGGACTGGCCTATCTTTTGTTTTTTTTGCCTGCTCAAGGAAAGTACGAGCATGATTCAAATAAGTAGCCATTTGCTGGATTGGTTACACTAGAGGGATCATTTCACATTATTGTATATATATCTTCAACACATGGGCAGTTATCATCATGATTTGAATCCCTCAAATCTAGATGATTGTGTACCATAAGTAAGTTTCGTCAGTATGTTTTTCTATAGTCAAGTCAGTTCAATTAGTCAGTCAGTTTTCAGGTTTGTGTTTGGTATTTTTATTTTTGACTCCATGCCCAATAAATAAGGCTACCTGGTCTATGGTGTTTTTGACACCTCCAAGGATTTGCCATCCCCAACTGGAGCCAATGTTAGTTCCTGCCAGTCATGTCAGCCACCAATGATCAAATATGCTCTTACAAGGTTTATTAGGGTCTCGAGGTCAAATTTTATCATTTCATTAGGTTTCAAAATAAAATTTGGTCATTGGATGTTGTGTCTAGGTGATTGTTTTTCCCTTCACTTACTCATGGTCTTCATCACTCACATGGTCATTGTCTTTTTCGAGGTATCATTTCTTCATTTAAGTGTTTTGGGTCATGAAATGGTTAAATTCCTCATTTAGATCATGGTCTAGGGTTTCACTCCATGTTTCATCATGATACCATATGTCAAAACAAAAAACATGTCCATCATGTGAGAGAGTGGGTAAAGGGAGTTGGTAGCTTAGGGAAAGCAAAATAAAGGTAAAGGTAATGTTTTATTTCAAATAAGAAAATGCTACAGTACACTACCTTGTCTCATCATTTCTCAAAAGGACATATGATGTCATGCCACTACCAAAGAAAATATCAACTTTCAAGCTACAAAGGACCATTCAAAGCATCAAAAGGTTTTCATTTCAGCGTTCACAGGTTTAAGCATCTCCTTGGCAAGTGAGTAAACATTTGGCACCTCTTATGCATCCCTCATTTTGAAGAACTCAGTGAAAATTCCTCTCCTAAGGTTCCATTGTGCTTTTGGTCTCCAAATGTTTTTGCTTCATTGGAGTGAGAAAAATCCTAGTTTTTATGTTCCATAACCCCCACACATACCTTAAATACCCCTCCCAACTATTTCCCATACCCATTCTCTTCATTTCCCCTCATTTTCCCTAAACCCTAGCTCAATGTTGCATGTTTGCAAATTTCTAGGCTAGGACTATGTTTTGGACTTTTTCACACCTTTCCCTCACTCTTTTCAAGAAATTCCACCTCCCTATGCTCCCTAACATCTATCCCTACCACCAAAAATTTCCCCAAGAATTTATAAACCTCTTAACCCCTTCATTCCCCTCCATCTACAAGATTGTCTCAAATCCCCTGTTTTCCCAAAACCAAACTGTTGAGATTGCAACAAGATGATGGAGCTTAGTGAAATGAAGTCGCCTTCACTAAGTGGGCCCGCAGGCTCTTTTTGGCGCAAGTCTATTTTTAGACATATGGATCATGTCTATGGATTGCAGGTTGCTATTTATGGATGATTGGTCAAGTTGGGAAAAATAGATGGACTTCTATTTTTAGATCACAGCGGAGTGACTGCTCAGTCTAAATATAGAACAGTCAAATATTATTAGCTCATAATAATATTTAGACTATAAACTTAATCTTATTCTCTTGGAGCACTTCAGGATGAGCTACGGATGTGGTACATGCAGATCCCAGAAGGAAATACGTGGTTACCTATGGGATGACTGATCTTTACATGCATGACTTCAGTTAGAACTCAAGTGAGTTGATTTTAGTGGACTGGAGGTGCAGTTGATGGAGTTGTGTTCAGTTTAGCTTTGTTAAACTGGTTGTATTTAGTCTAACTGGAAAATAGACTAGAGATGAGTTGGGTGAATTAGTTATTAATTAATTCACAAGTTATTAACTCATAATGCAACTAAAGAATACATTAGTTAACTCAGTTGCATGTCAGTGCATGTTCAGTTCAGCAGGGATAGGTGTTAGAGGATCAGATTGCTATCAGTTGTGACTATAGTTGTGCATGAGGATTTGCACAATCAAAGGGATTGAGTATGCCAATGAATTGGCCAATACCAATTAATTATAGCCTGTGCTCACATCTTCCATAGTGTGAGTGATTCTTTGTAGGCAAAATTAGAGTTTGGTAAACCATTCTCATCAATTCTTGAGCAGGTATTGAGCTGTGGAGGCAGGCAAGCAGTGGAATAGATTTGGAGATCAGATCTGAGTTGTATTGTGTGTAACAGGTGGAGTTGGTACTAGATTTCTTGTGATAAGCATTGTACTTTGTAATGTTACATGTTCTCAGTCATTAATATACAGATAGTGTGGGGTTTTTAGCGAGATGCTTTCCCCAGGTTACATACTGTGTTAATGTGTGAATGCTCTTAATGTTTTATTGTTATTGATGCTGCTATATTGATGATCAACGTAGAGGAGCTTATGTATTGTGTATGTATTCCGCAATAGTACATGATCAGGATAATCTCTGTGAATATGTGTTAAATTATTCAAAATTTCTACATGGTATCAGAGCTGTTGATCATCTGATCTACTATTCAGGAAGTGTTTACATTCTATTTCTTCAGGCGGAGTCTATAATCGGGCCAGGTAGCCTGTGGATTCATCCTTCTTTTGGAAGGTGAGATATCCGGTGAATGCCCATACAGTCGATCTCTGTACGAGAGATATTTTGTTCTCACGAATCTTAGATCCGGGGCGGTTGAGTTGGTTGCTAGTGGAATTCGAATTTGCAGCAGTGTTTTCTTGGTGGCAATACAACAATGTCTTTCAACGGATTGCGATTGGAGTATGCTCTTGAGTGCAGCTCAAACTATATTGCATGGAAGGACAGGATGGAGTCAGTATTGGATGATAACGGGCTGAAGGAGTTCATAGAGACGGATGTCCCAAAGCCTACTGATGCTACTCAAGCTGATGCTTGGCAAAATAAGACCGCAAAATGTCGAAGAATTCTGTTGGAGGGCATGAGGGGTCACATTGTGTCCAGCCTCCATGGAAAGGCTATTCCATATTTGATGTGGAAATCATTAACAGAATTATTCCAAAGCAAGAGTGATCAAAGGAAGCTGGCGCTCAAAGATAAACTCAGAAACATCAAATGCGAGAAGGGTGACAGTATGCCCAAGTATCTCACGAGGTTCACTCAGTGTCGAGATGAGCTGGGAAGTGTGGGGGTTACTGTCGATGATGAGGACTTGGTGAGCTTGGCTCTCCTTGGTCTTCTGAAGAGTTGGCATTTCTATCAGGACTCTGTCAATGGTCGGGAGAAATTGCCAGGATGGGAAAGACTGTCGTCAGATCTTGTGCAGGAGGAGATCAGGCGGAGTACCAGGGATGGATCTTCATCAAAGGGAACTGATGAAGAAAATTGCGCTTTGGCTACCAAAGCAAAGAAAGGGAAGAGAAAGAAAGCTTCTCAATCTGGTGTGAAAGGCAAGAAGAAGGACATGTCCAAGGTGAAGTGTTTTCACTGTCACCAGCACGGACACTATGCCACTAATTGTCCGCAGAAGAAGAAGAACAAGCAGGTTGTTGGATCTTCAGCAGGAGAGGCTCTAGCCTCGTAGTTTGAGCTTGATTTTTCATTGATCGCATGCTTGGTTTCAAGTGTGATGGGATCGGTGTGGTTCTTGGACAGTGGTGCATCTTTTCACATGACGGGAGATAGAGATTTGTTTTCTGATCTGGAGGACAAAGATCTTGGAGTGCACATCGAGATGGGCGATGATGGTAGATACAGTGCGACCAGTATCGGTACCATTTCCTTTGAGAGGCAGTCTGGTAAACCCTTCGTATTGAAGGAATTCATGCATGTTCCAGGATTGAAGAAGAATCTCATCTCTGTGGCGATGTTAGAAGACAAGGGGTATGATGTTGTTTTCAGCGAGGGAAAAGCTTTCCTGCACAGCAAGACAACTGGTGAGACCCGGAAGATAGGGGTTCGAGTAAGGAACCTTTATCAGTTGCATGTAGATGGATGCACAACAATGGCAGGCAAGGCAGAAGGATTGGTGAGCCAAGATGATGGCGAGTTGTGGCACAGGAGATTGGGTCACCTTCACCATGGAGCCTTGAAGATACTGCAGTAGATCACTACAGGGCTTCCTAAAGGCACTCTTGCGCAGTTAGATCAGTGCAAGGGGTGTACTTTGGGGAAGTTTGTGAAAGCCACCTTTCACGAGAAGGATAGTCACGCCATGAAAATCCTTGAGAGAATTCACACAGACGTGTGTGGACCTTTCTCAATTGCTTCAACAGCAAAACACAGGTATTATGTGATTTTTGTTGATGATTTCTCTCGTAAGTGCTGGATATTCTTTATGCAGAAGAAGAGAAAAACATATTCAAAGTTCTGTGAATTCAAAGCACTGGTCGAGAAGGAGTCGAGGAGGAAGGTGAAGGCTCTTAGGAGCAATAACGGTGGTGAATACATCTTGGACGAGTTCAAGGGTTTCTGTAAGGCAGAAGGGATTCGTAGAGAGCTCATGGCTCCCCATAACCCACAACAGAATGGGGTAGCTGAGCGGAAGAAAAGAACGACCGTGGGTGCTACACGGGTGATGTTGCATGATCATGGTCTACCCCTTCACTTGTGGGCGGAAGCATACAATACAACAGTTTATGTGCAGAACCGTTGTCCTCATAGGATACTTGGCATGAGTACACCCGAGGAGGCTTATTCTGGTAAGAAGCCTGATCTTTCTCATTTGAGGATTTTTGGTGCTAACGTTTACATGCATGTGACAAAGGATGTCAGGAAGAAGTTGGAGCCGACTGCAGAGGTTGGGATATTTGTGGGGTACACTGATACACCCCACAACTATCGTGTGTATTTGCCAGACAGTGGTAAAACTGTTGTGCGACGGGATATAAAATTTGAGGAGGAGAAAGCCATGAAGTGTTCGCTTGAGAGGGAGCTACACTTGCATGCAGATGAGGAGCTATTAGTTCCTAAGGATGAGCTTCAAGATGTGGATCAGCCACAGGACGAGGTTCATGGAGTGGAAGATTCCACTCATGCAGCGCCAACCATCAGAGGGCGAAAGCGCTTGAAAGAAGTTCAGCGACTGGCTCAAGATGCAGAGAAAGTTGTAGGACCACTTACAGCCCAATGCAGGCAGAGACAGTCACCTGATCGGTACACTGGATAGATGGCTCTTATGAGCAAGTGTGTTGTGACTGAGCCATCCTCTTTCGAGGAAGCCGTGGAGGATCCCGCATGGGTAGACGCCATGGTGGAAGAGTATGATTCTATTGTCAGAAATAGTGCATGGGAGATTGTTCCTAGACCGGAAGGGAAATCAGTGGTGGGTTCGAGATGGATCTACAAAGTTAAGTAGGCAGCTGACGGGAGTGTGGAGAAGTACAAGGCAAGATTTGTTGCCCGAGGCTTTTCACAGATAGAGGGGATCGATTATGAGGAGACCTTTGCACCTGTCGCAAGGTATTCTTCCATACGGACGATTCTTGCTCTCTCAGCGCATATGGGATGGCACATTCATCAGATGGATGTGAAGACTACGTTCCTCAATGGAGTCATTGAGGAGGAGGTGTACATTGAGCAGCCCGAAGGCTTTGAGGTCTTCAGCAGCGAGTCGCATGTGTGCAGTCTCAAGAGAGCGTTGTATGGGTTGAAGCAAGCACCACGTGCTTGGTACACACGGATAGATAGCTATTTCACAGGACTTGGATTCTCCAAGAGCAAGGCGGATCCGAACCTATACCATATTGTGGTGGAGGGAAAGTTGCTTATCATTGTATTGTATGTTGATGATTTGATTCTAACGGGTGATGAGCTGTTGATACTGTCATGCAAGAAGGATCTTGCTACAGAGTTTGAGATGAAGGACTTGGGCCTCCTTCACTATTTCCTAGGATTGGAAATATGGCAGCACAGTGGTGGACTGTTTGTTTCTCAGGGCAAGTATGCTCGGGAGATACTGGAGAAGTTCAACATGCATGGCTGCAAGCCTGTTGATACTCCTCTTCCTGGAGGTTGGAGGAAGGAGGATGCCACTTCGGGAGAAGAAGTGGATGCCACTGTTTATCGACAGTTGGTGGGGTCGCTGATGTATTTGGTCAATACACAACCCGATATATGTTATGCAGTTAACCAGCTTTCAAAAGCTATGGTTAAGCCTACCAAGCTCTTCCGGAAAGCGGGCAAGCATGTATTGCGCTACTTGAGAGGCACATCGGGATATGGATTGTGGTACAGACAAGAGGATGAGGTGAAGCTATGTGGCTTCACGGATGCAGATTGGGCAGGTAGCCCAACGGACAGAAAGCGCACATTAGGAGGGGTCTTCAGTATTGGATCGACAACAGTTTCTTGGTACAGCAGGAAGCAGAGATCCGTGGCACTCAATTCAGCAGAGGCCGAGTATATGGCAGCAAGTTTGGCTGCATGCGAGGCTATATGGATGAGGAAGATCCTGGTTGGTTTGTTCGATTCTCATTTGGATCCTACTGTGATTTACTGTGATAACCAGAGTTGCATTAAACTCTCGGCTAATCCTGTATTTCATGATATATCTAAGCATATTGACATCAGGTACCATCATATCAGAGATTGTGTGCAGCGGAGGATCATGTTACTTTCATACATTCCAACGGAGGATCAGGATGCTGATATTCTGACGAAGGCTCTCACCAGGAGAAAATTCGAATACCACCGAGGAAGGATAGGGGTTGCTGATAATCCATATCTTGTCGAGAGGGAGTGTTGAGATTGCAACAAGATGATGGAGCTTAGTGAAATGAAGTCGCCTTCACTAAGTGGGCCCGCAGGCTATTTTTGGCGCAAGTCTATTTTTAGACATATGGATCATGTCTATGGATTGCAGGTTGCTGTTTATGGATGATTGGTCAAGTTGGGAAAAATAGATGGACTTCTATTTTTAGATCACAGCGGAGTGACTGCTCATTCTAAATATAGAACAGTCAAATATTATTAGCTCATAATAATATTTAGACTATAAACTTAATCTTATTCTCTTGGAGCACTTCAGGATGAGCTACGGATGTGGTACATGCAGATCCCAAAAGGAAATACGTGGTTACCTATGGGATGACTGATCTTTACATGCAGGACTTCAGTTAGAACTCAAGTGAGTTGAGTTTAGTGGACTGGAGGTGCAGTTGATGGAGTTGTGTTCAGTTTAGCTTTGTTAAACTGGTTGTATTTAGTCTAACTGGCAAATAGACTAGAGATGAGTTGGGTGAATTAGTTATTAATTAATTCACAAGTTATTAACTCATAATGCAACTGAAGAATACATTAGTTAACTCAGTTGCATGTCAGTGCATGTTCAGTTCAGTAGGGACAGGTGTTAGAGGATCAGATTGCTATCAGTTGTGACTATAGTTGTGCATGAGGATTTGCACAATCAAAGGGATTGAGTATGCCAATGAATTGGCCAATACCAAGTAATTGTAGCCTATGCTCACATCTTCCATAGTGTGAGTGATTCTTTGCAGGCAAAATACGAGTTTGGTAAACCATTCTCATCAATTCTTGAGCAGGTATTGAATTGTGGAGGCAGGCAAGCAGTGGAATAGATTTGGAGATCAAATCTGAGCTGTATTGTGTGTAACAGGTGGAGCTGGTACTGGATTGCTTGTGATAAGCATTGTAATTTGTAATGTTACATGTTCTCAGTCATTAATATACAGATAGTGTGGGGTTTTTAGCGAGATGCTTTCCCCGGGTTACATACTGTGTTAATGTGTGAATGCTCTTGATGTTTTATTGTTATTGATGCTGCTATATTGATGATCAATGTAGAGGAGCTTATGTATTGTGTATGTATTCCACAATAGTACATGATCACGATAATCTATGTGAATATGTGTTAAATTATTCAAAATTTCTACACAAACCCTAATTCTTCCTCCTAGTGAGCTAGGGTTTCACCTTGGAAGTGGAGGCCACACACACTGACAATAAGAAGAAAAATAATGGAGGAAATTTCTAAAGAGTTGATCCATCTAACATCAAAGAGGTGAGTGCCTCACAAACTCATCAAGAGGTCATTTGCAGCACACAGGGATGGTTTTTCTTCAAAGTGTGTTTTTGACCAAATGGAGATGAACCTGAAAAACGTGGAAGAGGTGTTTGTCAATAATATACCAAGGGACAAAAACCTCCTTCAATTTTTACACAGGTATCATAGATTGGGACACATGCAACTTCCTTGGAGACCTATTCTAGAAAATCAAAACATTCAAGTTAATTTCCTGTTTTAGCCATGATTTTGTGGCACGGATTCCGAGCGACTGAAAATGAATTGCCATAAAATGAGAGAGGTTTTTTCTTTAGACCATCCTTATCTACAAAATCCTCTCTCATTTTTCGAAAAATATTTATGGTTAGTGATATATATCTCCATATTTGAGGCCTATTTTGCAGAAAAAACCCAGAATTTTGACCCTGCTATAAGGCGTTGAGCTTTCTCTACAAACCTCTAAATGACAAAAAAGTTGTATGCTTGTATAGATAATCACCTATAATTATAAGATAAATAATTTTTCAATCTTGTTGAAAGATAAATTGGGAGAAAAATCCAAAAAACAGGTCAAAAAGTCACTTTATGCAACTATTCTGAAATAGGCATTGCACTTATAGAGACACCTTGGGAGAACCAATTTTTGAAAGCCTTCCCATAGGTCATTTTCAAAAATTCAAGATTTTCTGGAAACTAGACAGGAAATTGTAGTTGATCATTCTCTCATATTTCAAATTTGACTTCAGAAAAGGGTTCCAAAATCCTCCTGTAATATGGCGCTTCACTTATGACTGAGTGCGCTGTGCTTATGCCTAAATGCGTTGCGCTTTTTCCTGTAGCAGTCTTTCTCAACTTATTTTAGCCAGATCTTGATTTTACGATGTAATTTCGATATTTTAAAGTCTTGATGATGTAATTATGGAATAATTTAGCATGATAGGTTGTTTTTGGGCTTAAATAAGCCTCATAAATTAAGCAAACCTCAAATCAAAGTCTAAGAGAAGAGTTTGTTTTTTACCTTCTCACTCTCTCTTGTTGGTTGAGAGATTCTTGGGAAATGTTCCACCACTTATGGATTTGACCCCTGAAGGTGGGGAAATGGTTTATTCTAGTCTATATGTATCATTTCTCATTCAGAGAGAAGGGTTGGACTTCAAAGGAGAGGACTTATATCTTATGCTTTCATACAGATAATCAAGGAGCAGTTGCAGCTATTTTTCAGGAATACTTGTGCAGTGAGTTTGTGGTGTTATTTTCCTTCTATATCAATTTCTTATGAATGAATTCATCTCTCTTAACATTTTTTTCTTTCCTCATTGATTTTCCTTATAGTTATATAGGCAGAATTCTTTAGATTCAAAGCTCTGTTTATGTGGAAAATCATATTTATGTATTTCTTCTTCTACTAGATTAATGAATTCATGGTAATGCATGCTCATTATGATTTCTTAAGCCTTCAGACCCTACACTACATTGACCAGAATCTTAAATCCATCACAAGACACTGTTATCTTACTCCTCTTTACGCCTACTACTGCAAACCTTTGAGACCTTAACCTAATTTCTCTTTCTCATCTCTAGTCTAGAAACCTAAAAACCCTAAATTTTCAAAAAATCAAACCAAAACTATTATATCTAGCCTAAAATCCATTTCTCTTCCAGTCATTGACTGAGAAATCCTTAGAGAGATCCCTCTTTAGTTTAGCAGGGCTAGCTGCTGAACTGCAAGTGGTTTGAAGTTACCTCTTTTGATCTCTTCCTCAGCCTGGGACATTGTAGAGGCTAACAACTTCCATGATGCCATGATGCATCTTCTTACTATGTTTATATATGCAAGGACTTCTAATAGGATTCCTTTGAGAGGTGTAGGAATTTACAGGGTAAGTTCCTCAGACAGAACACCAAAGGACACCGCTCACAACTAGATTGCAGATCAATACACCAGTATTTTTGACGTGGTTAAAACCCTCAAAGAGGGAAACAGTCCACAGCCTGAGCCAACGCGGCCACTTCAGGCAATTTATTAATAAAAGAATGAATATTTACATAAGCTTCTCTCATAGACGGATTACCCTACAAATGACCCTCCATTCGCTTTAAATAGAAATCATGGACCAATCGGGTGTCAAGCCACGGATCAAGTGTCGGTAATACAGAGGAGAGAATGAACCGTCGGATCACTACATATCGTGACCGTCGGATTGTAAGTTACAATATGTACATAGTAAAGAAACAAACTTTACCTAACCCTATACTAGACCAAGTTGTACTTAACTATTTCCTATGTGTCGGAATATCCTAACATCCCCCCTTAAGAACAACTTGGGATAGGATTGAAGGATTTACAAATATGACACAATAGGAGAAGGAAGGAGGCACTAGAGCCTATCCCCCCTTAGTGACAACTTCCTGAACTCCAAGCATAAATCGAAGTTTAGTGAACTTCGCCTCTGTTAGAGCCTTTGTAAAGATGTCTGCAACTTGATCATCTGTTGAACAATATTGCACTTCAAGAACATGGTCGTGAATGAGCTTTCTGATGAAGTGCATGTGCAGTTCAATGTGTTTGCTGCGCTGATGTTGGACTGGATCTTTGCATAGTTGAATGGCACTTTGATTATCACACCAAAGTGTAGTAGGATGCTGCTGCTGAAAGCCAAACTCTCACAGGATCTGACGAAGCCACAAGGCTTCCTTATTAGCTTCTACAACACCATGATACTCTGCTTCTGCTGAAGAAAGAGAAATGGCACCCTGTTTCTTGCAAGCCCATGTAATAGGTCCTGAACCAAGAGTGAACACATAACAGGCAGTAGACTTTCGATCATCAGGGTCACCAGCCCAATCAGAATCAGTGAAACCAACCAATAGAGGAGCTGCTTCGGCACTGTAATGAATCCCAAACTGAACTGTACCTTGAACATAACGAAGTATTCTTTTAGCTGCTTTCCAATGACTTTCATGTGGGTTTTGCATAAACCGAGCAACAAGGCCAACAGCAAAGGAAAGGTCAGGACGAGTATGGGTTAGATACAAAAGTTTTCCTACAAGTTGACAATATAAGGTAGCATCAACTTTAGGAGAAGTACAAGTGACTAAAAGTTTGACTCCAGACTGAAAGGGAGAAGGGGCTGGCTTACAGTCTTCCATGTGAAAATGGCGTAGAATATCACAGGCATACTTGGACTGGGAAAGGGAAATACCCTCCTTGGATTGCAAGACTTGAAGACCGAGAAAATAATGTAAGTGTCCTAAGTCTGTCATTTCAAATTTATTTTTAAGGCTGGACTTCACATGGTTTATAAGGTTGGGATCACTACCGGTAAGGATAAGATCATCAACATAAAGAACAAGAATGATAAGAGACTTGCCCACTTTCTTGGTGTAGACAGTATTGTCAGAATGACACCTAGAAAAGCCAGATTCTAAAAGAAAGCTATCCATTTTGGCATACCAAGCTCGAGGAGCTTGCTTGAGACCATAAAGGGATTTCTTAAGCCGACATACAAGGCTGGAGTCTATTTTTATAAAGCCAATGGGTTGTTCCATGTAGATTTCTTCATGCAAGTCCCCATGCAAG
Source organism: Pinus tabuliformis (assembly GCA_031772625.1). NCBI lineage: Eukaryota > Viridiplantae > Streptophyta > Pinopsida > Pinales > Pinaceae > Pinus > Pinus tabuliformis. The sequence goes on from CM062819.1 coordinate 3,133,516, forward strand.
AAGGCAGATTTAACATCCATCTGATGGACTTCCCATTTGAAAGAGGCAGCAAGGGAAAGAACAAGGCGGATAGAGTTCATTTTGGCAACAGGGGAGAAGGTTTCAGTGTAGTCAATGCCTTCAACTTGTGAAAAACCCTTAGCAACAAGACGAGCTTTATGCTTATCAACTTTCCCATTTGGTCCATACTTGGTTCTGTAAACCCATTTGCATCTAACAAGTTTTCGTCCCTTTGGTAGAGGAACAAGATCCCATGTATCATTTGCCAATAATGAATGATATTCTTCATTCATAGCTGCTTCCCAATCTGGATGGCCTGAAGCTTCTGCAAAGGTGTCAGGATCATAATTCACTGGAGCTTGAGCCAGTAAAGAAGAGGCTCTATCAAACTGAGAACGTGTACGTCGCTGATCTGTAGGATCACCGGCAAGATCACCTGCTGCATCTCGAGTAGCACGGACCCATTTTGGAAGCTGAGGAGCTGAAGGAGGATCCTGAGATGGTGGGGGAGGATTGTGATCCTCACTTTCATCATCTGAAGAAGAAATGTTTTCAAAAGTAGAAGAGATAGGGAGAGGTGGCACATCCGCCGAACTAGGCTCGCGGGCCGATATATTTTCAGCAAATTTTACATCTCTTCTAATGATAACATTTTTGGACTTAAGTGGAATAAGTCTATAGCCTTTGACATCTTCAGAATATCCAACAAAAGTACATTTTTCACTCTTAGGTTCTAAAGCTTTATGCTTTTCATCTGGAATATGGGCCCATGCTTCACTTCCAAAAACACGAAAGTGACTTACATCTGGTTTAATTGGGCTCCATGCTTCTTCTGGAGTGATATTCTTTAAAACCTTAGTAGGAGTGCAATTTATTATGTAATTTTCACAGTTAATTGCTTCTGCCCAAAAACTAAGACCAAGTCCTTTAGATTGTAGCATACAATTAGCCATTTCCTTTAAGGTGCGATTCTTCCTTTCAGCTACACCATTTTGTTGTGGAGTATATGGAACAGTATGTTGCATTTGAATTCCATTCTTAGTGCAAAAGTTGATGAATGTGTTTTTAACATATTCTCCGCCATTATCAGATCTTAGCTTAAGAATTTGATGTCCAGATTGTTTTTCAACAAAGGCCTTGAAGGCCAAAAATGTGTTAAATACTTCACTCTTGAGTTTTAAGAAGTAGACCCAAGTGCGTCTAGAGAAATCATCAATGAAAGTTAAGAAATACTTGCAGCCAGAGAATGAAACAACTGGAAGTGGACCACATAAATCACTATGCACAAGCTGTAAAGGGCTGAGGTGTGCCAAGAGGCACGTTTTTCCAAACTGTCCCGATGATGTTTTCCGAGTACACATCTGGAACAAACACCATCTCTGCAAGATACCATTGGAAGACCTGTCACCATATTTTCTTTACATAGATGTTGAAGGGAGCGATAGTTTAAGTGACCAAATCGCTCATGCCAAAGTTTGCTCACTTCATCGTTATGAGCAACAAATACGGAGGGAAGATTTGATGACCCAAAGTTGTGAAACTTATACAACCTTGTAGAATCATCAACAATGCCAGTAGCTAAAATCTATCTAGGATTTCTTAGATCCTTAATTACAACATCGTGAGGTGAAAATTCAACGATTTTACCTTCACCTGAATGAGTTATCTGATATACAGATAGAAGGTTGCAGGATAAGGTTGGAACACATAATACATCATTAAATTGACCATTGTCTAGATGAACAGTTCCAGTCCCTACAACATTAATAGATCTATCATCACCAACATATATATTTTTGGTGTTACAATCATTTAAAAAAGAAAACATGGCTTTGTTTTTGGCCATGTGATAAGAAGCTCCAGAATCAATGAGCCACTCATGAGAATGAGAAGAAGAAGATACATTTAGTGCATAACCAGACCGAGATGATTGACAACCACATGTAGAAAGTGCCATTCCTGAAGATGAAGTTGAAGTTGAAGAGTGCTCCAAATGGATGTTATGCTTCTTCATTGCTGCTTCCAAGGCTTCCATCTTCTTAAAGCATTTGGATTCTAAGTGGCCATCTCGATTACAAAAGTTGCAATGTCTATCAGTCTTCTTCCATTTGTTTTTATTTGTCTTATCATTTTGTTGAAATGATTTTTCATTTTGAGGCTAAGATTGCTTAGGACCCTTGTTTGGTTTAGGACCATTCTTTTTAGGATATGACTTCTTAGGATTCTTTGAATTTGGTTGTTGCTGGGCGGCTAACGCATTCTTGGAAGAGTTTCCAAGATTAAGAAGACCAAGGTGTAAGAGTTTTTCTTGTTCTCTTATTAAAGAATCACAAAAAGAGTCAAAGGAAGGGGACTTGTAGTCTTGTCCTTGAGAAATGAAGGCTTCTCTTGTAGAATGGAAGGTGGAAACAAACACAGAGTAGGCTGGTCCCAACTTAGTAAGGATGGAATAGATAAGGTTACTATCTTGTTTCTTAACCTTAACACCTTCCAAGAGATATCTAAGGGTCTTGAACTTGGACAAGAAATCTTCAATGCAAGAAAAATTATTGGGGTCCAATGTAAGCAACTCATTTTCAAGTTGATGGACTCTAAGTTCATTTTTAATTCCAAAAACTTTATTGATTTGTTTCATTGCTTCATCAGGAGTATCAAGTTCTGCAATATGGAATCTAAGATCTAGAGAAATAGACATCCCTATCAATCCACGTGCTTGATCTTGCCTATTTTCCCATTTAGCAGCCTTCTCTTCATCTTTCGGTTTGGTTTCTTGGTCTGAGGTTATTCTGTAGAGACCTTTACTTCTAAGTAAATCCTCAATGTAGGACAACCATTGGAAGTAGTTGGTGCTGTCAAAAGTAACTTGGTATTGACTTTACATTTCAATGGAAACTGAAGCTAAAGATACTGAAACTAAGTGTTCCAATGGATAGATCTCGAAAAATTAGGCTGGTTTAAAAAAAACGGCTCTGAAAACGGCTTCCGAATGAAGAAGTTATGGCTTTTTGAAGAAAAGTTGTTGAAGATGCCGACGAAGTGCGCGAATGTGCGGAAATGAAAAAAAACGCCCCCACAAAATGGAGATTTGAACTCAAGACCTCTACTCTCATAAAATAGCTTTGAACCAATTGAGCTATACAAAAAATTTGAGAGAGGGGGGGGGCTTGGGTTGCGTGCTTGCCTTGAGAAAGCTCTTTTTTCCTACAAAACAAAAAACACAAAACCCAACACGGACATGCAAAGAAAATGAACCTTACGGCTCGAAGTTAGCTTTAGCCGGAAACTAAATATTTTCCTCAATGTTTCTGATTTTCCGAGATCACACTAAGGCGCAGGGAAAAGAGCATACGCATGAGAAAAATCCTTCCTTTATGTTTCTGATTTGCCCAGATCGCACAGAGTCGCGGGGCAAAGAGCATATGCAGAAATGAAATGTATAGATTCGATAATAAAAAGGGCTAAATAAACCGAAACCGAAATAAACAGAGAGAAAATAATTGTAAACTGCAAATAAACACTGTATACCTCCAGATCTTAAAAATGACGCAGCTAGGGCTACCGGAAACCTTTTCGCGTGAAATGAAAGGGGTTCCTCACTGTAACAGATGCTCCGAACAAAATAGAGTAGTCCTCTCGACCTGAAAGTAGTCAGAAACAATAGATCTAGGAAACGACAGTCGGATGCAGTTCTACCGGCTTCAGATTTGGATCACCAACGGACGTGGCCCTCAAATAGCTCTGATACCATGTAGGAATTTACAGGGTAAGTTCCTCAGATAGAACACCAAAGGACACCGCTCACAACTAGATCGCAGATCAATACACCAGTATTTTTGACGTGGTTAAAACCCTCAAAGAGGGAAACAGTCCACGGCCTGAGCCAACGCGGCCACTTTAGGCAATTTATTAATAAAAGAATGAAAATTTACATAAGCTTCTCTCATAGACGGATTACCCTACAAATGACCCTCCATGCGCTTTAAATAGAAATCATGGACCAATCGGGTGTCAAGCCACGGATCAAGTGTCGGTAATACCGAGGAGAGAATGAACCGTCGGATCACTACATATCGTGACCGTCGGATTGTAAGTTACAAAATGTACATAGTAAAGAAACACACTTTACCTAACCCTATACTAGACCAAGTTGTACTTAACTATTTCCTATGTGTCGGAATATCCTAACAAGAGGGACACCATCTCATTCATAATGGAGATGTATTCCCTCTTTCCCTGATCCTTTCTTCAACTTTATCCATCCTTCTAGCAATATGAGCTTCTCTTCCATAATGTTGTTTTGTCTTATCAACCTTTTACTTATCTGCACTTATATGTGACCTATTAGCTTTCCTTTCTCTATTCGACATAGGTACAAACACTGCTGATTAAGGTAACTTTCTTGTGTATGGACATTTGTCACCTTGCTTATTAACGATGATCATCTATTCATCATTTTCCTAGATCTCTTAATTGAGACTTCTTGAAGATGTTCCTTCATTCCTTCTATACTTTATTTCAGAGAGTATGTCCTCTAGTACTTCTTGAATTCTACCTATGTCTCCTTTCTTGTTTCATAGAACCCTACTAGTTCTTATGAATTTAAAGGAGACCTTGATGTTCTGACTTCTCTAAGGATAATGACAATCCTCCTTATTCTATGCAAGAAGCTTTGACGACCCATACAACATATAGATCTTCTTGCAATGAAGTCATTACAAAAATAATTAATGAAAAATACTTACTTGAGATGTGAAGATAAAATCTTCACCTTGATCATGTTGGAGTAGGTATGTTGATGCTTCCTTTGGTTGATATCTGTGATAGGCAGACTGCCTTCCTTCCCTTCAAGCCATCTTCATTGATATATCAACAAACTGCTGATATAATTGGGTAGAGTGCAGCATCAACTTGTGATTGCAAGTGTGTTACAATTGATATCCAAAAACCCTTGCTATTGTAAACTGCTTCCTAGGGTTTCAAGAAGGTGTAGGCTTCAATTTTAAGATCCTCTGGGCTACCTTGATCTTAAGGCAATTAGGTAATGATTACTTGAGACAAAGTCTCTTGCTGATATAGACAGTAACCCTTGTTACTAATGTTGTAAGTTGATCCTTTGATATAGGGTTTAGATCTTTCTTGCTTTGATGCTCTGTTTCAAAACTTGATCCCTGCATGTCTCTTTTATGCCCTTTTCCTTGACTGATGAACCAATCCCTCTTATACCATGTTGAAGAATCTAGTGCAAGTATATTTAGAATGATTCTTCTTAGCATGATAACAATTTGTGAAGTATTTATGTAATTTAATCTTAGCTTGATCTTTCATTCATTATTAATGTGTATGAGTTAGCTTCATCAAAATGCTATCAAATCAAAAGAGACAAGAACACAAATGATCGGCTTTCTGCCAAGGAAAAAACCTCTCCCTCTTGGAGAAGAAAACCCATGCAAAATTCTTCTTATAGAGATTTCATTGAAAAATATCAAGACCATAACCCTTGACACAGTTAGCCTCTCCAAGATCAAGATACCTTATCCTCCTCCTTGCTGAGATCGACATGATTTCTACACTGTTGAAGTCATTGTTGTTGCATCGCTAAGATTTTCATCATAGCCTCTTCATTACATTACAGAGATCTCTTTGTCTTTATTAAGATTTTACATTGTGACCTTAATTCTCTCCCTTGATCGATGCACCGAGGGCTTCACTGTTGTTACACCATACTTGGATCATCACAGTACCTTCTCCTGAATCGTCATCATGTTGACTGTGAACAGTAGAGAGTATATGTTATAACAAAAGTGTCAAGACAGTGAGGGCAATGATAGAATCATTGTGTTTCTCCCTAAGCTGAGATAGTGATACTGAGGCTATACGAAGACAGTTAGGATTCTGAGGTTCTTTCCATCACACAAATACATTCACTGAGATCCATACCTTCCATTGTTGCCAAGACCGTATCTTCGATACTATAATAAAGTATAACAATACACTGCGAGGATATGCGAGGAGGTAAGATACGCTTATATGCCGAAATAATATGGCGAGTATGTAAGTCACTTACGTTTAGGCTGCTACAGGATTGTCATTGAGTTCAATGAATCAGAACTGTTATGCGAAATCATATATTTCGAGATTGTTATTACAGGAAGTGTGTCTGTCCCTGAATGTGTGTTGTCACATTGTTTACGTCCGCAATCTTCTCTAATCTATCCATCTGAGAACTTCACCTTTAAACCATAGGAAATCTGAGAGTAGATTAGTTCGGGTTCTGTTGCTCCTTATACCCATCTGAGGAGGCAGTTGTACCCTAGATCTAACCCACTGAAATGTGGATCTTCTGCTCCTTAACCACCCAAAATTTCAGAGACCAATTGCGAAATTTCTTGAATCATTTGTGCTGACCCTTAGTGGGTATATATAGTAGTTTGTGTACATATAATAAGCCGATGTGAATCCATGAACCAACCTGACCACCTTCTCAAGCTGACGTGACTTTAAATTATGCATTTAATTTATTTTGGAGGCGACATTAAGATCTATTGTTTTTCACTTGCAGACTTCTTGGAGGATTTCGCTTGGTCTTTGGAGGGTTGCTACACATCTTGTAGGCTAGAATATATTGCACATAGGCTCTTAAAGAGCTCTTTAATACATGGCATGACTCTTTGACAATTACATAAAAAACTAAAGACATCAAGAAGAAGTCTTTGACCTAATTACACTTCTTGCTTGTGAAACCCATGAGGCAAGATTTACAATAATAATTTATTACATCATTTACAAAGATCGTGTCATTATGAAGACCGAACCTAGTTACATTTTCTTCAATATGCCCTTCTTTTCCACATTTCCAACACATCTTTATAGGTTTTCTCGGAGATTTAGATCTCCCTCTAGATTTAGATCTCTCACTCAAGGACTTATTTTTATTTATGTTATGGGACTGTCCTCATACAGACAAAGAGTCTCCATTCTTTCCCTCCATATTTTTCCTTCGCATCTCCTCCGACAGCAAGGATGAGACTATTTCACAAAACTTCAAGGTAGTTGTATTGCTACCTATTGCAACAACCAGACTATCCCATGAATATGGTAGAGAACACAGCAAATTGATGCACTTATCTTCATCTGAAATTTTAATATCAACAGATAACAACTGACTTACCACAGTATTAAAGGTGTTTCGATGCTCTATCACCAAGTCTCCATCCTTCATCCTCAAATTATACATGTTTTTCCATAGGAACAATTGTTCACCAAAGACTTAGATTGGTACAAAGTCCCTAACTTATCCCACATATCCTTCGTTGTAGCTTCCTCTAATCCATTCAACAATACTGAATCTAAGATACACAACCGCATTGTGCTCTTTTCTTTCCGATCCAACTTCCCCCAGTTTTCATCTGACATTTCTGTTGGTTTAGTATCTGGATCTACCACGATCCACTAATCTTTATCCACCTGCAAATCCTCCATATTTATTTTCCAAAACTCAAAACTTTGACCATTAAATTTCTTGATCTTTATCTTTTCATTGTTCATTGGCTTCTTTCAATGCAAGAATTGATCCCACAGATCTCCCACTGAGCAGGGTCTACCACAAGCTCGAGCAAAACCCCTCAACAGCAAAGGCATCCCCTTAAAGCCGAAACAGCTCTGATACCAAATGTAGGTTTTAACACTATACAGAAATTACCTGAATATGAATTCTAAAAAAACAAAAAATAAATAATGTCGAGAGCATAAAACATAAAACAGATATACACAAAGATTTTCCCCTAGATCCCAAAACTAGGACTACCAGATTGAATTTTCATTATATTCCTTTCAATGATACAATACATATATGTACATGTCGAAGCATCCATAAACCCCAATCCATTAACCCTAGATTAGAACATAATTATAGTTCCCTTGAATATATCTACAAGATACCATGGGCAGAAAACTATCATGTCCAAAACCATGTGCAAAACCCATGCACAAAATCATAAGTAGGTCTACCCACCTAATATAGATCCAAAAAAAAAAATCACGAGGCGCTGCCCCTGACCCCGTAGAGGGGGGATATTGCCCCCTCAAACCCCACTACGACCGACGCAACGAAGGGAGGGCTGACCACCCCCCCTGGATTCACCTGTGGGGCTAGTCATAGAAAGAATATAACACACACTGAACAATCAAGAGACGCTGGGAACTGACAAGATAGTTTTGCAGGTGATGAGTGGACCGATGGAGCATGGGGTTTTCAATCATATGAGGGAGGCTCTTTTGGAAATGGTGGTGAGTCCATATTTGGGTCTACCCACTAATGAAGTGTAGGTAGATGTAGTGGCATCTAGTGAAGCTACAATATTTCCAGGTAGCATCACTTTCTAGGAGTACATAAACAAGGTGTGTAGCATGGGTTTCCCACTTATAGGGAGAGAGGCAGGGATTCCTAGACATACCCAGTTGATTCGTTGGATAGAGCTACATGATTTGAGCATGGTGCAACGTAGTGGACTCGTGCCATATACAGCTACACATGTATCTAATCCTTCCCACAGGATGGATTGGTAGGAGGTTATGATTTTGTATCCAGTTGGTGGCACAATATTCTCAGTGAGGAGCATAGTGCAGCAGGGACCCTTAAACATGAGGAGTACAACATACCACAGTCGGCAGTGGAAGGTAGGCCAACATCTTTCCAGCACTTCAAGCCTACATCTACATAGTGGGATTGACCTTGGCCTATGCCCAGAGTTGGACTAGAAAGAGGTGATGAGTTGGTACAAAATTAATAGATCAACATTCATCGCCGGAGCTATTGCACAGCAATAGCCATGGAGCATTGATGTTTGTCCTCGATGGCATTGGGATCCACAAGGATTTTTTGATGACAAGTTCAGTCAAAGATTGGTCTGGGATTCAGGCATTGAGGGGTTCGTTCATGGTGGATTGAAACAGAGGCATAGCATCACCTAGTGGTTTGTATGGGATCTAGGCATTAGGTCTTAGTTGCATTGGGCCACCAGACTAGTCCACAAGTTTGGATTGCTTGAGGGCAAGCAATCTTGGGGCGGGAGGATTTGTGATGTTCCTTTTTTTTGGTGTTCCTTATGGATGGACTTTCAATATTGGAGGCAAACAGGTCACAAGTGCAGGTTTACTTCATCAGCGGGCCTAGTGGCTTTTAGAGATGTTTCATGGGGTTTTGAGGAGTTTCTATGGGATCTGATGGTATTTTCTTGGCATGTTCCATCATCTACACAACTTGTCTTTTGTTTTGTTGCATTCTGAGAATTTTCGAGAAACAAGGTTATTATTGAACATAACTCAATTAATTATGCTTAAGGTGGAATTCCAAGAGAAATACTTGAAGTAACACCTTAGTATAATAGTTCATTCAAATCGGAATGAGGAGATCTACATGATGGGATGGTTAGAAGTGATTTTCAGTGACCTAAGGAGACATAGTGGTCAATTTACGATTTTCCCACACTTAAAAGAATATTTTAATTGAAATGAAAAGAGGGAAATGTGTTCAATGATTAAAATAATAATAAAATAGGAGGTTCTAGAGGGTTCCATCAGATTTATAAAAGAGGAAAATGAGGCCATTGGGGAACATCTGGGATGTTATCTTCTTCTTGTATGAGAAGTTTGAGAACCTGTTATGAATAAAAATATATATATAATAATTCAAATAATGTAAAACAATAATGATAATAGATAATGATTATTTAGTAACTAGTTGGGAACATCTGGGATGTTATCTTCTTCTTGTATGAGAAGTTTGAGAACCTGTTATGAATAAAAATATATATATAATAATTCAAATAATGTAAAACAATAATGATAATAGATAATGATTATTTAGTAACTAGTTAATGAAAATGTATGTACATAAGAACATAACCATTGGAAAAGAGGTACTTGCTTAGGGTATATAAGCAAGCCCTCACCTTCATTGTAATCATCTTGTATCAATTCTTTATATAATATTCAATATACAATTACTTGTCCTATTATGAATGTTTACGTCTTTCAAGTATTTTGAAGCTTACTTTGTTGTGCATACAAACCTTATCTGTTACATTGGTCTCATAGCCACGTTGGCTGACCACTGCCTTTGGCTATCAAGTATCCAAATTTGTTGTCGAAAGATTAAAGCTCTTAACCACACAAGTAATTGGAGGTTCTCCATTTCACTATCACGCCTTTGGGCATAAAATTTAAATATATATAAAAAGAAAAAATATATATAGATTTTACATTATTAAAAAAAAAAAGTCAACATAAAAAGATATTAAAAATGGACTCGTCACCAAATTCACCACTACTAGAAATGGAGTCATCAGCGTGAGCTACAAAAATATCATCTAGCTTAGAGTCTTTAGTTTCCTTAAGGACATCTGCAACCTCAATAGTAGTAGTAGTAGGTCTGGCAAAAGCATGAGTTGGCTAAGTTGCACAAATAGTGGTTGCGTGTGCCCTGATTGGTGCTTCGCTTCCTTCAGCGCTTAGTCCAACTATTGGATCTGCATTGGTATCTACCCTCGCAACTACATGGCATCAATATCAAAATAAGCATCAAACTCTTTTGGTTGAGATTCATCTACCCATATTGAAGTCGGGCGAATATCATCCAACACAATTTGATCTATATTAGATCTTTTGTTATGCAATTGGTGGTTTCTTAGTCGGAGGTTGTATTGTACAAAACGAAATCATTTGATCATTTTTGTTCCCACTGATTTATCTTCTTCGCGTGAATCTACTCAAAAACAAACCAATTGCCCTCACATCCAAAAGTATTACAAATTTGGTTGAAGACTCTAACTACAAGCTTTTGCAATTGAGGGCATTGGCTACGAAATGACTCCCACCAATGTGCCACAAAGATAAAGTATAAAGTTAGTTCACTAGCCAACAATTAAGATTATGAGTTTGACTCAAGTATTTACAATTTGAATTTTAAACAATTGAACTTTAAAAAAAAAATTGGAATTGCTTGTCTAGTCGAGTCCACATCTTTTGCAATCGTTGCTAAGTTTTTGCCAAAGGTACATGAGGCCCTAGCGAAAGCATTGATTTGTTGATGCATTTGCAATTGCTCAAACTCATCACAAACCATGCACTCCAAGCACTCACACAACCATCTTTGACCTCCCTAGTATGATCTTCTCCTAACCAAGCTTTGTAATGATACCTTGGGTTTAGCAAATACCCAAATAGGCCCATCCTTACCTACTCTATCCTTATAGTAGGCTATCCTTATTTCTTTGCTTGATTCATTGCCTATAGTAGGCTACCCTTATCTCTTTGCTTGATTCATAGCCTATAGTAGGCTACCCTTATCTCTTTGCTTGATTCATAGCCTCATAGTTGTAACCCATGGCCAAATTTTCCTCATCCACCAACTGCAACACCTTAACAAGAGGCCCGCCAAATTTTCACTCTTCTACATTTTTCAAAAGTGTTGTAAATAACTTTATTTTTGGTGTCTTTTCCATCTTGTTTACGAGTCGATTGAGATACATTCCAATCATCACTGGAAAACATTTTCTACAAGTTTTGTGCTTGGGAAAGGATAGATTGCAACGTGAGGAAGTGAGTTGCAAATCTCGTGATGGCAGCAACGTGAGGAAGTGAGTTGCAAATCTCGTGATGGCAGCAACGTGAGGAAGTGAGTTGCAAATCTCGTGATGGCAGCCACGTGAGGAAGTGAGTTGCAAATCTCGTGATGGCAGCAACGTGAGGAAGTGAGCTGCAAATCTCGTGATGGCAGCAACGTGAGGAAGTGAGCTGCAAATCTCGTGATGGCAGGCCTAACACGTTCCTTGCCCATGGTGTTTTTCCTCATTAGACTCAATACCCATGAGTGGTTATAGATGTATTTTGTGATACACTTGGTATGCTTTGTAGTGTTATTTATCCAATCCACTTTACCTGGTCCTCAAGCATGTGGTATTTGTAATGTGTATAGCACATGGAGTCCGAAATATGACCCTATATTTGGACTCTAGCACCTTACCAACAAGAACATAGTTTGAGGGATTATTCGTGATGATTTGAACAACATTTTGCACCCCCATCGTCCCAACCATCTCATCCAGAAGCTCAAATAACAAATTTGCACCCTATAAGGCACATCAATGAATTACAAATACATGGTTCCTTGAGCACAAGAGATAAGAAAATTTATGATAGTAAGATGGTACAATTTGTGTTAGCCCGTGACTATTTAAACTCCTTCAAATATTCATCTATAAACAAAACCTTTTTTTGCAAAAGAGAACCCCTCAAGTTGTGCATACTAAGGTGTGTTACTGCTCAATTTAGCAGAGGTCCGAGGAGGGGTTGTGGTGGGCCCCAATATTGTAGCAATAATGCTACAACTCCTGGAACTCCCTTCTTTAATTTTATCAACCCGGTAGTTCGTAACAAACTTGGAAGCGACGGTGCTGTATGCACAAGTACTAGCTCTTGCCGCAGCTGTCACTTGGTCAGCTGGCACAAGTCCGCTAGGGGCTCAAGCCAACTTCTATGAGCTCTTAGAAGAAGCTTTTTAACTGATGGACAAAAGCTAACTCAAAGGAATCTAATCTACTTGCGGAAAGAAACTGAAAGCCAAAAAGAAACACAAACCCTAGCAAACCCTAATTCTACCAGCTAGTCCTACCGATGCAAAGGAGAGCATGCAAACTACCAAAAGAGATGCCATTACTTCTAAGAAGGTAAAATGCATGTGTCTAAGTTATCATTATCTAAAGAAAACATCTTTTTGTATTTTTGCTTAAATTGTTGGAAATATCATGCATGGGCTTCTAACTAGCTTTTCACTGTGCAGGGATGGATCAAGGGATGAAATGCTTTGGGAAAGGTTGGGATGGTACAGAGAGGGTCTAAGGGATACCTGACATTCTCTCTGAGAGTTTCACAAAGTCTGGATGACATGCAACCGTGTTTATGAACTTCTACAGGAAGTCTGCAGGGGTTTCTACAGGATGTTCTGCAATTCTTCTACAGGATGTTTCGAAATGGGATGTTTGAGGATGGATGGTTGATGGAAGATGCATGGATGGTTATGGAGGTAGGATAGGGGTCTGAAGTGACCCAAGAACTGATGGATGGAGTGGTGAGATGATGTGGAAGGCTGACTTGCATCAACGAAGGTTTAGGCAATGGAAAAGCAAGAAGGTAGGGTTACGTGGCAAAAGAGCAGATGGGAGATGAGGAAACAGACTTGGTGATGGAGGAGCTGATCTGGACGAGGCTCAGATGAACAAGGAGGTGATAGAGATTCCCTGCATAGTGTTTACAACTGAACCAACAAAGACATGCAAGAAAACAAAGATCTAGTTATAAAACCTATGACCTAGTTACTTCACTCTAATTTGACCTAACAGCAAAAGGAAATGAACAGAAGTTTATTGGCAGTGAAACTATGTGAAACAACTATGAAACTAAGTGATTATAAACCTAAACATGCATCCAAACTGATATCGAGTTCTGCAAAGGAGATTCAAACACTAATGATTGCATGGTGAAGCAAAGAAAGTGTTTTTGTTGGCAGCAAGGTTACATTGGTCCCAGCTCATTATCCCACTGAGGGAGAGGTGAGATCCAAGGTACTTGATGGCCTTTTTGTAGAGATTTTCCTTGTCAATATCCTATCAATATATGCTAACATAAACAGCTACTTCAACCATCAAAAGAAATCTAAATAATAAAGCAAGATGTAAGTCTAAAGAGAAGATTTCATTTTAAGAACACAGCAAACACATAAAGATAGACAAGGGAGGTACTGAGCGCTTGAGATGGGCCCAACCCCAAGAGCTACAGCCTCCCAAGAGATATTTAGAGCTGGTGCAAAGCTGGATTCATCTTTATTAATCAAGAAATGAAAAGTTACATCAAAACTGTCCACAAGGAGAGTTTGAGAATGAGCTGAAAGCAAAGCTAATCTATTGCATAAAAATCGAATTACAAAATGCCTACAACAAGACTATGCAATGACTAATCTACCAGCTACAAAATGACTAACCACTAGCTCCCCAAAATGACTAACTAGCTAACCCCCAAATGAGGCCCCAAGCCTTCTTATTTATACAATTTGAGGACCTAACAGTCCTCCTAAAAGTTAGGGACTTGGCTGCCCAAGACTTGTAGTTAACAGCAGTCCTACTTGACTTGCTTGGCTGCCCTTGTGCTGATTGATTCGGTGGCCCTTGAACTCCGAGTTGATGGTGGAGAATTCGAGGTAAGGGCCCATAAATGAGGGGGACACCTTCCTACAAATCCTCTAGCTTGTTCTCCCACGAATTTGGCTGCCAAGTGCTCATTAAGACCTTCCATTTTGTCTCCAAGTTGACAAAAAAGGCTACACAAAGCACCCATTAGACTTGTTGGCATAATGACTAACCAAATTCACTCTATTAACATAAAAATAATCAAAAACATGCAATAAACCAATGAGAATGGTGGATTAAGTCAAATGAGGAGGTTGAATGAGCCCAAATAATTGCCCATTTTTGGGGCTCATCATCACCCCCCTACTGAAAGTGTTGCTCATCCTCTGAGCAACCAATCTCTCTCCTCGTCTTTGGATAGCCCTGGTGGTTGCTTTGGCTAACATCTCGGCCGATTTCTCCTTTGGCTTCCCTCTTTTCAAACTTCCTGTAGAAACAGTCTGCTGGCTTCCTGTAGAAACAGTCCTCTGTCTTCCTGTAGAAACAGTCTGCTAACTTCCTGCTGAACCAATTTTCCCTGATTTTGCTTACTTGGCTGGGGGTGCCTTCTCCTTGAACTGTGTTGTGGCAGCCTTCGTCTTCTCGCCCTTCTGCTCTTCTTCCTCACTGTCTGCTGCTTTATCATATCCATGAAGTCTACCTGAAGGTTAGATCTCCATGTGTGTCTAAACTGTGATTGCAACCGTGGAATTCAAATACCCATTGAGAGATATCAATTTACAGTTCACACTGAGGTATGCAGGCCAATATAAATTGTATGCTGAGATCCTTGATCATAAGACAGATCCTTCAACTTCATCTCTTTGATCTCCATCAAGTGGAGTCCAGCATTGCAAATTCGAACAGTTTTACTGAGTATGCAAGCACTGTTAAGTGCACCAAATCCAGATGACCCTCTTTTTGAAAACATTGCAAAACACTGGAAGAAAAATGAAATTGAGGTTGTGGAAACAGCAAAAGAATGGATAAGGCTGTATGCAAGTGGGGCTTGACATTCTACATCGATTCATTCAATAGTACTGTTCTAATGTGGTATTTGTGCGAATGAACAGGCCTTGTATGAGTGGTTCTTTTCTTTTTTTCTTGCAGCCACTGTTCCTATTTTCACCTTGTAAAACTTGCTGGTGAAACTGTCCTTGAACTGGAATGTATCTTTTTCCCCTATATCCCTGCCCATAGGTTCTTTACGCAGTACATTTTCCCTTTACACAGGCAAGAGATTGCAAGCACCTTTTCAGATCTGCAGCTAGGATATCTGTTGCCTGTTCAATTTCTTTATAGCTCAGACAATCTGCTGAATTAAACAGCATTAGAATACACATCTGATAAGTGGAAACATTAAGTTCATGTTTCCTAGATTTACCAAAGGTTTCTTTTAGGTCTGCAGTTCCCATGTTAGTCTGCCATGTCAATCTCCGACCGGTGTGTGTGTTGAGATAGTATCCCCTAAGCCTTTCACACACAGCCCAGATTTCTGTGGGCAGGTTACAACATGCACCTGGCTGTGTTGGCCATGAACCTGTTGTGAGAACTTGCACGGCCAAAGTAGGCTCTTCGCTGACTTCATTGGAGCCAGCCAGCAATGTATTGAAGCCTTGCATAGTGTCCCTGGAAGTCTTCATATCTGTAAACATACCTTCCAACTTCGAAGTGAACTGATAACCACATTCTGTCTTCAATTTCACAATTAGACTCCTCTCAGCATCGTCTGAAACAGTTTTCCCTTGTCAAGTATTACTTCTACATCCTCTTCGCTGACTCCTTTTAGACCCTTCCGACGTTTATCATCAACAAACAAAGAAATATATTCTGGTGACATTGTATTCAAATTAATAAAGAATTCAAATGATGAATTCAAAGCATTTTGGAAAGTTTTATCATTGCTAAATGCCATGCTAATAATTTTGTCATACTTATCAAGAAGGTGTTGCACAAAGTCAACTGAATCTTTCAGCATCTCTGGAGTTCCATGAGTACTTGTTCATTTTTCACTTTGTTGCACAGGTACTTGTAAAAAAATGTCAAAGCACACAGAGAGTGCAGCATGCACGGATTGAAGCAGTTGAAAATTGGTGGTCTTTTTGGGATAACAAGAGACACCTTTAGAAGCTGAATTACCAAAACCAATCAGATATTACCTTTAGAAGCTGAATTGCCAAGAACGTGGAAAAATTAATCAGCGGATGGTGAGAGTGAGCCGAGCATTTTTTTAATTACGGCATGATTTGTGGTGAGGGAGTGAAGTGGCCAAGTGTACGTGGCCACATGCAACTAGAAGTTTTGTTCCTGCACTCTGTGTTTTCCCCCTGTAATCACTGTCGTGAATTGAACTGAAGTTTAAACAACCAACACTCCTTGTTGCTTTAATTTGCACGTAAGTCAGCTATCCACGTGTACTGCGTGACTTCCAGCTGAGTTCTAGAGAAGACAATCAGCTTGACCTTGCTAATTCGTGTCTTAATCCCACCATTCCATTAATTCATGCAGTTTTTAAATTAAATTTATGCAATAGAGGAATGAGTTTCAGTCACATACCTCGAAGTTGAATGGCTGCCGTGAGCTTTTTGCTGTTGCATGCTCTGATTCTGCTGCTGCATGCTTGGATCCTTTGATTGCATGAGGGCTTGGCTGATGTTTTTTGATTGCTCTTCCTTGTGCAGGTGTCCTCTGGCCGGATCTGAGCTGCATGCAATTGTTTCCACGTTCAGATCTGCACCTTCAATCTGCTGCTGCTGCATGGTCACAAAACCAGAACTTGTTTTCGCCATTTCTCCCAAACGGCAAAGCGGATCGATCTAAAACTTGCTGAGCATGTTTCTATCATCATTATGCATCTCCCACAGAAAAATCGTGATCAATGGATGCACGGATTTCGAGAAAAATGGAAAATGTCTGAAGATTTCAGAGCTCGATTTCTCGGAAACCGTGCATCGGAATTGGCTGAAACTACTTGGGTAGGTTACCATCACCCATGTGCATCTCCCCATGAAACAGGTTTTGAAACGGATGCACGGATATGGAGAAAAGGCAAAAATGGCTGATGGTGATGGAGGTTGATTTCTTGGAAACCGTGCACCGGAATTGCATGAAACTGCTCAGGCATGTTTTCATCAACCTTGTACAATTCCCCATAAAACGGTTTGTCAAATGGATGCATGGTTTTCAAGTTATGGCAAAAACAAATTTTGTTCCATGTGTTTTTTCTTCAAGGCATTTTGCAAGTGGTTGCATGGAAGGGAAAACTGAGCTTGGGCTGTGATGCAGGTATGGAGATGATGGAGGAGGAGTTGGAATATTACATGAGGACTTCTGAACCCTTGAGGAAGCTACCATGTTCGCCAAACCACTTTTTGAAATGCATGCCTAGTTTCCCACAATTTCTACAGGAAGTTCCTGTAGAAGCACAATGAGAAGCACAAGGAGGTGGAAAAAATGATGGAGAAAGGCAAGGGATGGACACACAAGTGCTTGTAGGCCTAATCAACAGATTCCCACCATCAGATTCACTTTTGAAATTGGATTTGGCTCGTCCAAAGGTTCTACAGGATGTTTCCTGTAGAAATACAGAGCTTCCTGTAGAAGGCACAAGAAAAATTACTTTGACCTTGATTGGAGTGCTCCTCCTGTCATGAAACGTCCTTCTTGCAACCTGCAATGTCATTGCTGCAACATGAAATTATTCAATGGAGATTAGCTTTATTTTTCTTTTTCTTTTTTCTCTTTTTTTTGAAAAACAACTAGGGCACCTCATGGAGGTTTTCACCCTAATTGCCTGCCCTGGGCGCCTCCAAGGGAGGTTTTCACCCAGAGATCTTATTCTCTTTTCTCTTTTTTTTCCAACCCATTGACCGCCTCATGGAGGTTTTCAATCAATGAGCCAATCTAAGGCGCCTCCAAGGAGGTTTTCACCTTAGATTTTTATTTTTCTCTTATTTTCATTTTTTTCTCTTTTTTCTTTTTTTTTCTACCCTACCCTACTTGAAAAACAAAATCATTTTCAAGTATAAGAATACTTCCAATGGAGCCATGTGCACATCGATATTAGAGATAAAATTATGTGAAGGCTCGAAATGCATGCTTGGACAAGTATCCAAATCTCAGAGACCAACTGATCTGGCGTTGAAGGGATCAAGCAAAGCTGAGGAAGACAGTACTGTTGCAACTTAGTGACCTTCTGAAACCATATCTCAATATAGCTTTGATATCCTTGGTTCTTTTGCTGATCTGGATCATTCTTCATGTCACCTTCTATCATGACCTTCTGATCTTCCTCTTTTTGTTGATCTTTCTCTTGAGTACATGGAGGATCTGATGATAACCATGAGGGAACTCTCTTGATCTCTGATTCTGATCTCTTCTCTTCATCAAGTGCAGCCCATGGTTCTTTGATCTCCTCTTTGGAACCTTCTTTTTCCTTTGGTCCTTCAATGTGGTCAATAGAATCTCTCTTTTGCAACACTCTTCCTGAGCTTTGGTGAAGATCATTGAGCTCACGAGGAATCATTTGCACATGTTGTGCCTCAGATTTGCAATGGGGTTGAGCTGCTCCATTGTATGGCTTTGGAAGTGGTATGGGTAGTTGAGTGGAGGTGTGAAATTGAGATGGAGATGGATGGCATTGTGGTTGGGTAGGCATTTGAGGTTGCCTTGGTGGAGGAGGAGGCGATGGTTGTGGATGAGCAGGTGGTGGAGGAAAATAAGCGGGAGGAGTGTTGTATTGGGGCCTCCACTCCTGATAAGGTGCATTCCACTGAGGTTGTGGCTAAGCATAAGAGTGAAACGAATGAGAAACTGGTTGGGCATAGTATGGATCTGTGAAGGAATAAGGAGGAGGTGCGAACCAAGAAGGATGAGCAGGGGGACCCCAAGAAGGCATGAAGGTGGCTTGATAAGGGTCATAATAGGTCTCGGGTGTCCCTTGTAGTTCCTGCTGGTAGGGTATGGGTCCATGTGGCCTCCTTTGGTTCATATAACAGAGTGATTCAGTGGCTCCCTTGGCTCTTTGATATGTAGCTTTGATTCTGGGCAAGGAAGGGCACTGATCTGTAGGATGGTATTCTTCACAGATGAAACACACTTCTAGAGAGTGCATTGGACATTCGTTCCTAGGATGCTTTCTAGTGCACCTAGGACAAAAAATGGCCAAAGCCCTCTTGGCTTCTTCTTGCTTCTTTTGGATCCGCAAGGTATCCAGTTGCATGGCAAGAAACTGCCTCATATCACTCTTGAAATCTTCGATCTGATTTGCAAATTCATCTTTGGACAAGGGACTGCTCCCAACATTTCTGCTGGTAGCCATTTGCTTCAGAGGAATGTTTCTTTCTTCTTCTCCCCTAGAGGTTCTTTAAGTATATCTTGATGTCCATCCAGGGGTTCTTCTTAGTCACAGCCATCGAAGAAGAGAGAAGGTTGGCTGTGTGAAGCAATGGGGGGTGTTGTGCAATCATTTTTCTAACTTATCTCTACTCCTACCAGGCATGAAAGGAAATCTTTTTGGTTGATTTTTGTTTTTTTTTTCTACTTCTACCTGCAAAACTGAAATAGATTGAACTGCAACTAACTATCTTGCGAAATTGAAAATGCAGAATTGAAATGAAAGCAGGAAAGGACTAATCTATTTTGCTCAAATGAAATTGCAGGAATCAAATGCTAGGCTACGCTTGCGAAATTGAAATGCTAATCTACGCTTGCAGAAATGAAATTGCGGAATTGAAATGCTAATCTATGAAAGCAAGAAATGCTAATCTACTTTTGCATAAATGAAATTGCATAATGGAAATGAAATAAACTACTTAGCAGAAGGTTGTAGTAGAAAATAGAAGAATAGCAACAATCACCAATACTCTGCCGCTTCCCCGGCAACGGCGCCAAAAAGATGGTGGGCCCCAGTATTGTAGCAATAATGCTACAACTCCTGGAACTCCCTTCTTTAATTTTATCAACCCGGTAGTTCGTAACAAACTTGGAAGCGACGGTGTTGTATGCACAAGTACTAGCTCTTGCCGCAGCTGTCACTTGGTCAGCTGGCACAAGTCCACTAGGGGCTCAAGCCAACTTCTATGAGCTCTTAGAAGAAGCTTTTTAACTGATGGACGAAAGCTAACTCAAAGGAATCTAATCTACTTGCGGAAAGAAACTGAAAGCCAAAAAGAAACACAAACCCTAGCAAACCCTAATTCTACCAGCTAGTCCTACCGATGCAAAGGAGAGCATGCAAACTACCAAAAGAGATGCCATTACTTCTAAGAAGGTAAAATGCATGTGTCTAAGTTATCATTATCTAAAGAAAACATCTTTTTGTATTTTTGCTTAAGTTGTTGGAATTATCATGCATGCGCTTCTAACTAGCTTTTCACTGTGCAGGGATGGATCAAGGGATGAAATGCTTTGGGAAAGGTTGGGATGGTACAGAGAGGGTCTAAGGGATACCTGACATTCTCTCTGAGAGTTTCACAAAGTCTAGATGACATGCAACCGTGTTTATGAACTTCTACAGGAAGTCTGCAGGGGTTTCTACAGGATGTTCTGCAATTCTTCTACAGGATGTTTCGAAATGGGATGTTTGAGGATGGATGGTTGATGGAAGATGCATGGATGGTTATGGAGGTAGGATGGGGGTCTGAAGTGACCCAGGAACTGATGGATGGAGTGGTGAGATGATGTGGAAGGCTGACTTGCATCAACGAAGGTTTAGGCAATGGAAAAGCAAGAAGGTAGGGTTACGTGGCAAAAGAGCAGATGGGAGATGAGGAAACAGACTTGGTGATGGAGGAGCTGATCTGGACGAGGCTCAGATGAACGAGGAGGTGATAGAGATGCCCTGCATAGTGTTTACAACTGAACCAACAAAGACATGCAAGAAAACAAAGATCTAGTTATAAAACCTATGACCTAGTTACTTCACTCTAATTTGACCTAACAACAAAAGGAAATGAACAGAAGTTTATTGGCAGTGAAACTATGTGAAACAACTATGAAACTAAGTGATTATAAACCTAAACATGCATCCAAACTGATATCGAGTTCTGCAAAGGAGATTCAAACACTAATGATTGCATGGTGAAGCAAAGAAAGTGTTTTTGTTGGCAGCAAGGTTACATTGGTCCCAGCTCATTATCCCACTGAGGGAGAGGTGAGATCCAAGGTACTTGATGGCCTTTTTGTAGAGCTTTTCCTTGTCAATATCCTATCAATATATGCTAACATAAACAGCTACTTCAACCATCAAAATAAATCTAAATAATAAACCAAGATGTAAGTCTAAAGAGCAGATTTCATTTTAAGAACACAGCAAACACATAAAGATAGACAAGGGAGGTACTGAGCGCTTGAGATGGGCCCAACCCCAAGAGCTACAGCCTCCCAAGAGAGATTTAGAGCTGGTGTAAAGCTGGATTCATCTTTATTAATCAAGAAATGAAAAGTTACATCAAAACTGTCCACAAGGAGAGTTTGAGAATGAGCTGAAAGCAAAGCTAATCTATTGCATAAAAATCGAATTACAAAATGCCTACAACAAGACTATGCAATGACTAATCTACCAGCTACAAAATGACTAACCACTAGCTCCCCAAAATGACTAACTAGCTAACCCCCAAATGAGGCCCCAAGCCTTCTTATTTATACAATTTGAGGACCCAACAGTCCTCCTAAAAGTTAGGGACTTGGCTGCCCAAGACTTGTAGTTAACAGCAGTCCTACTTGACTTGCTTGGCTGCCCTTGTGCTGATTGATTCGGTGGCCCTTGAACTCCGAGCTGATGGTGGAGAATTCGAGGTAAGGGGCCATAAATGAGGGGGACACCTTCCTACAAATCCTCTAGCTTGTTCTCCCACGAATTTGGCTGCCAAGTGCTCATTAAGACCTTCCATTTTGTCTCCAAGTTGACAAAAAAGGCTACACAAAGCACCCATTAGACTTGTTGGCATAATGACTAACCAAATTCACTCTATTAACATAAAAATAATCAAAAACATGCAATAAACCAATGAGAATGGTGGATTAAGTCAAATGAGGAGGTTGAATGAGCCCAAATAATTGCCCATTTTTGGGGCTCATCAGGTTGCTAAGGGACTACTACTAGATCAAGTGGCAACAATGGGACAAGGACCCACTGTCACCTTAGTGGATGTCCCCTACTCTTTACAGAGTTTTACCGATGGGAAGAGTTTTAGTATAAGGAAATCACTAGGAATGATGAGTCAATGATAGGCTAGGTAGTGATTGCGAGAGCCCATTCACAAGAGAGACTCAAATGATCGGGTTTGCTTGCTTTAGAAGCAAGGTGAGGGGCTCTCTAAGAAATGCTCAAGGAGGCTTAGACCTAGGGATTATGAATATTCCTTGATGAGGGATCCCCTAGACCTAAGATTCCTAAACGAAGAAGGTTTCTAAGTGGCCTTGTGAGATAAGGAATGATGAAGAGATGGGACCACAAAAAAGCCCAACGAGACCCGATCCAAGCCTACGGTTTCAGGTGAAACTTCAAACAAAAGATCTAGACCAAGCAAGGGAAAAGAAGGGATCAAAAATAAGTGAACTTCTTTTGAGTTTTCTAGTGAAATAGATCCCATTGAAGGTCGCTAACCTAGAAGGACCAAGGGCTAAACTTTTAGGATCTAGGGCTTTGTGTATCTCACAAACCGACTGTGGGATTGACTTCCAATTTGAAGGGCATGTAGAGGACACCCGAATGCAGCTCCTTACCAAATTGTTGGGCAAACCAATGGCTAGAATGGAAATCGTTGGATGCCCTGGGTAGGTCGTCTAGGGTTAGGGCATGAAAATTCAAGAAAGGAAAAAAAAATTGTGGTGATCACCAAGGACTTGTGGACCAATGCCTTGCCAATTGTGGAGAATGGAGTCAAAGTGATTTGATTTAGGATTTTTTCTCTTCTAAGGAGCCTAATTGCAACTTTGCATGCCCTAGAGAAGTAGTGACAAGGTCACAAGGAGGATTTATATTTCGACTTGCCAAGTAATGGAGTTTCAAGGTGTAAAAAGTTAACCCACCCCTAGAAATAGTTCGATCTTCTTGCAAAGATGAATAACATATGCAATGAGCCAAAATTACCAAGTGTTAATGAATTTCGCATCACTAGTTAGGGCATAACAGTAATCAAGCACAGTGTTCCATACATTAGACAATAAAACATGAAAAAACTTGCGTATAAAGAGCAATTACAAGACAAGAAGATTATATCCATCCATTAGAATTGCAAGAATGAAGCTCCAAGACAAGATAGCAATTATCCAAACATCAAAATGCATCAAATAATCTCCAATTCGTCGAACAATAGCAGGTCCGAGTTCCTTTTCCAAGAGATACAAATCCAAGTGATGATGAGGAATGAAATGAACCTCTCATCAATTTATATGATCCTCTGAGGGATTTGAAATGCCCAATTGGGCCTCATAATGCCCCTAATAATAAAATAATGTGCCAAACAGCATCCTTTTGGTGACAAGCTCACCAAATAGCTCCATAATATGAAAAATAAGCCTCTCACAAGGGCCGAAATGGTGATACAATCGCCAAGAGGGCCATTGAAAGGCCTAATGAAGTCCTTCATGCGCCAAAATGAGTAAAAGGGCTCCAAAATAGTGATGAAGGGGATGGGCCCCTTAATTTCCAAGCAAATGACTTGTGGTGCTCCCAAATCGTTGTGGGGGCACAAAAGCATCCTCATGGCTCTCCAACTAAAGTATGTATCCCATCTGCAAGGGTTGGAACAATGATGCAAGCCCTCCCTCTGTCTCCCATCGTGAGACACAACCCCATTTGGGCCTTGGATCAACTGCTAAGTGGATGGTGCAAGTGTGTAGTTGGTTGGGCAAGGTGGTCCAGGTGCATCATCATCATCGAATAAATTGAACACTAGCGGGAAATGAATGGTGCTAAAAGATCCCATGGCATGGAAATCCACTCTCTGCTATAGTGGAAACCCATGGCTTTCAATGCACACTCTATAAATGTCAATATGATCCTCTGGAAGGCTTGGACCCTGTATAGGGAGACCAACCCCCAAGATGAAGACCCACCTGTAATCCTGTATAAGATCCAATGTGTCTCCTCACCTTCCAGTACCTCAAATCATTAGTGTAATTGAGCAAATGATCTTACAAATCATGGAACCAAGTGAACACTTCATAGCCGCACGCCCTTCCATAATGGGCTTTAGAATGTACAAGTGTTCCCAGGTACAATAAAGAGGTTAATCAAGGACCCTATTAGGTGTTTTCAGCGTCCAAGGGAGTGACAGGTCCATGGTACATCCCTCAAATGGCAGGTGTCATGTGATATAATGATGGAATGGATTGGGGGCATCAAGGGAGACTCCAAGCCACATGCCATGGTACAAGGGTAGAAAAAATGAGGTAAGGCCACACATGGGTATGTAGATGAAGGAGAGAGCAATCGTGGTACATGAGTTACCCCGACCTTTGTTATTCCACCGTTCTTCATATGTCTTTTGTCTTTTAATGATTTTTCTTTTATAACCGCTCGGGGCTCTAGGGAATGAGAGCATGATGTGAATGATATAGAAGTGGATACCCCCTTAAGGTTGGGTAGTTCATCACCCATCAGGGGTTGGCACAATCATGGGTTTTTGAATGATGCAAGTGGCTCATATGAGAGGCCCTAGGAACCAAGGTGATGGCCATAATGATAGGGGTAGAGCTCATGTTGGCTTTTGCCCATGTGCTAAATTTGTATGTCGCGTCCATCTTGTGCATTTTGTGGTACATTTCCTATTGATAGTGGCCAAATTATGCTTTTAACTTTTCTTTTCGCTGCATCAACCTCTGGGGCATCATTCCAGGCCCGACCCAAAGTGTGGACAAAGGGGAGGGTGAGGCTAACTCCCTATGGACCCAAAGGACAAATGTGGACCCAGATGGGAAATATATGAAAAGGGGCTATAATGAGTGAAGGAGAGTGATGTATGTGATGTCGGGAAGCGGGACCACACAACCAAAATCAAGGCTTCCCATGTAGTGCCCTCCTAAATCTAGTAGCCAATAAAAGAGATCCCACCGGACTAGGATACAATATTAACTGTCAAATTGGACAAGGGGGCAAGAGTACAGACCACACCCATTATTTCCGTTGAATCCCCCCACTGATCTATGTTCAAATGTGTCTGTAATAAGTAAGCAAGAATACCCAATTACATAATGAAAAGCCATACCTTCAAGTTTGGAAAGCCCGCCTTCAAACACACGATCATACAGAAAGGGCGAGGGCACATAATGGTTGCCTCAAGTGGCAGAGATAGTGGCACATCGAGCTATCCAGTGGCTGCAAAGGGTTGTTGGCCGTCGGCTGAAGACGATCTAGGAGAAAACTTCTCCTATGGGTGTCACCCACAAGATGGTGGGAAACATCTGACTCCAACTAGGACATGATGTCTCAATAAAGTGCACAAACGTACTCAAATGGGGAGGTCATGAGAACACCAACAATCTCTTGGGACCGTAGACATGTTATTTGCACATCAAAGACTAAGCACACGGGGTAGCATGTTTTTGTGGTCTCTCATGATCGCCCATGCTTGTGTTAGGCCACAAAAAACAACCGGAAATAAAATTTGACTTTAGATGCAACTTTAATCTAAATGCAGTTATTCTAGCATGATAAAGACTATGACATTAGTTCTAATGCAAAAATCAGCATGCAATACATCCTACTCTAACATGCATATAATATAATATCAAGTGCCCTCGGGGTAATATTCTTTAAGGAGTTGCCATTCACAGGGAGGCAAACGGATTCTCCATCAAGAGTTTGTAATGATAGGAATTTATACCGGCCATATCAAATATCTTGTAGGGACCTACCCATAAGTTGTCCAATTTTCTATGCATACTGGGTTTTTCTTTCCTTTTATCCCATAAGAGCACAAGGCTTCCTAGTTCAAAGTTTTTGCTTTTAACATGCTTATTGAAAATAGCTTTCATTTTGTCATGATTGCGGCCAAGTTGGTCAAGAGCTTTCCTCTTAATCTCATTAGCCTTAATGAGTTGGTCGGTTCGGGCTTGAATGGCATCTTGTTGATCAGGAAATGCTTTTAGGCATTCAACGGCAAGCAACTGGAGTTGGATAGGCAATTTGGTTGCAACACCATAAACAAGTTAAAATGGGCTATGTCCTGTCGATGCCTTTACAGTGGTACAGTCGGCCCATAACACATATTTTATCTTGCTATCCCAGTTTCGTTTGTTCTGACGAACTATTCTTTTTTATTATCTTTATTAGGTTTTTGTTGCTTGACTCAACTTGACCATTTCCTTGAGGATAATAGCTAGATGAATGCGACAAAATTATTCCATATTACATAGGGATGTTAAAGCCATAGAATCGAATGTTTTTGCATTCTCTGTCACAATCATGGCGGGAACACCAAACCTAGTAATGATCTTCTCCTCAAGGAAATCCATGACCACTTGATCGGTTGCTTTCTTGGTAGGAATTACCTCTACCCATTTGGTGAAGTAATCAATGGCAGTAGAATCCATTTGTGCCCATTGCTTGAGTTGTCCTTGAATTCACCAATAAAATCCAAACCCCATTTTTGAAAAGGTGCATCCACAATGACATTTTTGAGGGGCATAGCAGTGAGATTTTGTATTCAACAAATAGTTGGCATGGTTGGCATTTCTTGACAAAATTCAATGTGTTAGCAAAGATAGATGGCCAATAATATCCTGCCCTTAGGATCTTATGTGCGGTAGTCTTGGTAGCATAATGTCCACCACATAATCCTGCATGGAATTCCGTTATTAGATTCTCAGATTCTTCTTTGTTCACACATCGGAGGATCACCCCATCAGGGCTCATCCAACCAAGGCCATCTTGGGCGAAACAATATTTAGTTTCCTTTAATCTCAAGGCTCTCCTTTTGTGATCAAAGATGTGTGGGGGAGAAACAAGTGACGCGAGTAATAGACAATGGTTGCATACCATTCATCGTTTTCAAGTTCAATAGAGGTAGCACATGCTTGCTCCTTTTCACCTTCCAGAATGGCCTAATTATTACTTTCCGTCAACATTTCTACTAAACTTTGACCCTTGACAATCTTCTTAGGACTTATATCTAAATCATATTCCCGTATTTTTGCCATCCATTTCCCCTAGATCCAAGACAATTAGTTTGTGATAATATATCTTTCACTGCAGGGTAAGGGACATAAGCATATATTTTATTGTACCCCACATATGCTCTGAAGTGCTTGAGAGACTTAACCAGGGCATATGCTTGTTTTTCAGTAAGGGTGTATTTTGCCTCAGCATCTCTAAATGGTTTACTCATGAAGGCCACTGGTCAGTCCCTCCCCTGATCATACTTTTGCATAAGAATACCAGCAATATTATCCTTAGAAGCAAATGAATAGATGATGAAGTCTTTAGTATAATCAGGACAAGCAAGGACAGAGACAGAAGCAATCCTTTCTTTAATTTCTTCAAAAGAACTATTCTTTGTAACATCCCATGTGTAAGGAACATCTTTCTTCAAAAGGTTGTTCAAGGGTTTAATAATTTCAGCAAAGTTTGGCACAAATCTTCTTACAATGTTAATCTTGCCAAAGAATGATCTTAAGGAGCCCTTATCCTTTAAGGGAGGTATTTTCTTGATTGCTTCAATTCTCTCTAGATCAATACTAATCCCATCTTTAAATACCACATGCCCTAGCAGTTTGTCTCTATCAACCCCAAAGATAGATTTCTTAGGATTGAGGGATATGTTGTATTATCTGCATTTCTCAAATACCTTTCTTAGGTGTTTGCAATGATCTCTTCTTTCTTTGGAAGCTACGCTTAAATCATCTTGATATACTTTCATGATTTTCCCTATAAGGTCTCTAAAAGTGAAATCCACGGCCCTTTGGAAGGTTGAACCTACATTGAGTAAGCCAAAGGGCATCCTAAGAAACATATAAGTTCCCCATGGGGTGGTGAATGCAGTTTTTAAACGATCTTCTTCTTTTACCACAACTTGGTTGTATCCAGAGAAACCATCAAGAAATGAAATCATTTGAGATCCAGTTATTCTTTGTAATAAGTTCTCTATGTTTGCCAGCAGGGAATTATCTTTTAGGCATACTTAGTTGAGGTCTCTAAATTCAATGCACATCCTAATATTGTCAGTTTTCTTACAGATGATCACAGGATTAGAGACCCATGAGGAATGACGAACAGGAGCAATAAAGATGGCATCCACCATCTTCTAAAGTTCTTCTTTGACCAAGGGAGAAAGCTTAGGATTCATTCGCCTCAACTTTTTCCTTACAAGTTTAGCACCTCCTTTGAGAGGGAGGGCATGTTGAATGATTTTAGGACTATATGCTTTGAAATCACCATAAGACCATGCAAAAATGTTCTTGAATTCTCTTAGCAATCTCTCAAGTTCATTCCTTTCTTCTTTGGTCAACCTTTTTGCAATCTTAATTATTTGAAGGGATGATTCGGACCTTAGGTTGAGGTCCACAGTGTCAGGTGAATCATGATTCTCAATTTTAGTTATATTATGATCATCTCTATTGAAGTGTTGCTCATTGATGATATCTTTCTCTTTGATAGTTGATTCACCTTGGTTTTGGAGAAAACCTTCTATTTCTTTGTCATTTCAAAGACTGACCAGTGGTCATCATAGTCAAGAATAGAGGATCGGTGTATGGTATCAATGATACACCTTCCCAATTTAGTGATGTTTTCATCAATGCATTTGGATCTTGATGCAACCACAACTAGGGCATCAGCAATAGAATTAAAAGTTCAGGGAATAGCTCGGAATGAAACCTCTTGGAAGCTCTTAACAATATGGATAGCCCTTTCTCTATATGGTTTT
Organism: Pinus tabuliformis; assembly: GCA_031772625.1. Taxonomy (NCBI): domain Eukaryota; kingdom Viridiplantae; phylum Streptophyta; class Pinopsida; order Pinales; family Pinaceae; genus Pinus; species Pinus tabuliformis. The sequence continues at coordinate 3,162,605 of CM062819.1, forward strand.
AATCTTCCATGCTTAGTGCTAAAATTTCCCCTTACCTCTAGCACAATCAAATTTGAATCCCCTATCACCATTAATCATTGGACTTGTCGTGATCTAGCAGCGTCAAGTCCTAATAGGAGAGCTTCATATTTTGCAATATTATTGGTGCATTTAAATTGGACTTTGAGAGCAAACATGGTATATTATTCAAATGGGGATATGAGAACTATACCAGCTCTAGCTCCAAAGCCAGCTTGGGATTTAGCGCCATCAAAGTACATGATCCACATTTCAGTAGAAGGCGTGGTTTCAACAAGCTCGTTTTTAAATATCCTCCTTTCACAAGGCTCAACATTTTCTTCAATTAGCTCTTCATCAAAATCTTTTGAAGAGGCAATCATAGGGGCAAAAAAGGTTTCCCTAGGCACAAGAGCATAAGAATTTTCACCCATATGTAGATATATACTAGATCTTTCATCATTGGTAGCAATCTTTAAATCCTCTATTAATTTCTTTGACAGGATCATTCCCCACGAGGGATGAGTTTGTACCACAATTATATCTACGATTATTTCCTTTTCCGGAGAACCAAGGAAAGACACCTTTCCCCCTTTTATAACTCCATGGATTTTGACTTCCTCAAAATTCATAATTAATTTATTAGTGCATTCATTGGAGATATTAAAATTTTGGTTTTGCATTACCCTTAAAGGCATGATGTGGAATGGGCTCCCAGAATTTATGATACAATTTCTTAAGATGTGGCTATTGATGTTGAAGGAGACATAGAAGGGGTCACTCATATCAAGATTGATTCTAATTGGAAGTCCTTGGGAGGGTCTTTGCTTATCATGTCTTCACATGGAGACGAGTTTCTCTCTTCTATAGGGATATCAGGGTCACTAATTTGCACAATGTTCACTAATGTTTCCCTCATAGCTTAATCAAGATCAAAGGTGATGTTTTGGGCTTGAAAAAGGTCAATGGCTTTCTTATTTCTAGCATCAAAAGCCAATTTTCCAGTGAAGGCATTGAAAGAAGCAGCGAAGATCACCTCTTTAGGGGGTCTTAGGTCCTCAAGGATCAGATGTGCCATAGTGTTGAATCTCTGTTTGAACTCTCCAAATGGTTCTTCCTCTTTCCTTTGACTAGAAAGGAAACCTTTACATAGCTCAACCACATCCCTTTCACAAAACCATTTCTTTTTTAATGCAAGGGAAAAGTCATCCCGAGATGAAATAGAGAGGGGGCTTAAGGTTTTATACCATATTCAAGCATCACCTCGCAGTGACATGGCAAATAAAATGATATGGCCATCTTCACTATATGTTGAGTTACACACAAGGAACTCAAATTGGGTAAGGTGTTTCTGAGGGTCTCCTTTTCCATAAAATAGTGGCAAATCTGACTTTTCTGGAATACGATGAAGAAGGGCCCCAAGAATATTTGAAAAGTTTACAAGAATGAAAAATTATTGTTTATGCTTTCTTTTATTAGCCACCCTATCATAGAAAGGAATATGAGGAGGTTCATCACCTCTTCATTGATAAGTTAGAATTTCAGGGTTATCCATGTCAATGAGAGTATCGTGGAGTCACCAAATGAATGTTTGTAATGTCATTAATGAATCAATTCCTCAATGATTTACTAGGGAGGCAGACATGCTTCCTCCCCGACAACGACGCCAAAAATGTTACCGCTCAATTTAGTAGGTGTACTAGGAGGGGTTCCAAAGGGACTACTACTAGATCAAGTGGCAACAATGGGGCAAGGACTCACTATCACCTCAACCGATGTCCCCTTCTCTTTACGGACTTTTACCGATGGGAGGAGTCTCGGTATAAGGAAATCACTAGGAATGATGAATCAATGATAGACTAGGTAATGATTTCTAGATCCCATTCACAAGAGAGACTCAAATGATAGGGTTTGCTTGCTTTAGAAGCAAGGTGAGGGACTCTCTAAGAAAGGCACAAGGAGGCTTAGACCTAGGGATTATGAGTATTCCTTGATGAGGGATGTCCTAGACCTAAGATTCCTAAAGGAAGAAGGTTTATAAGTGGCCTTGTGAGGTAAGGAATGATGAAGGTATGGGACCACAAAGAAGCCCAAGAGGACCCGACCAAATCCTAGGGTTTCAAGTAAAACTTCAAAGAAAAGATTTAGACCAAGCAAGGGAAAAAAAGGGATCAAAAATAAGTGAACTTCTTTTGAGTTTTCTGGCGAAATAGATTCCTTTGAAGGCCACTAACATAGAAGGACCAAGGGCTAAACTTTTGGGAGCTAGGGTTTTGTGTATCTCACAAACCGACTGTGGGATTGACTTCAAATTTGGAGGGCACATCGACGACACCCCAGCGCAGCTCCTTACCAACTTGTTGAGCATACCAATGGCTATAATGAGAATCGTTGGATGCTCTAGGTAGTTCGTCTAGGTTTAGGGAATGAAAATTCAAGAAAGGAAAAAAAATTGTGGTGATCACCAAGGACTTGTAGACCAGTGCCTTGCCAATTGGGGAGAATAGAGTCAAAGTGATTTAATTTAGGATTTTTTCTCTTCCGAGGAGCCTAACTGCAACTTGACATGCCCTAGAGAAGCAGCTACAAGGTCACAAGTAGGATTTATACTTCAACTTGCCAATTAATGGAGTTTCAAAGTGTAAAAAGTTAACCCACCCCTAGGAATAGTTCAATCTTCTTGCAAAGATGAATAACATATGCAGCGAGCCAATATTACCAAGTGTTCATGAATTTTGCATCACTAGTTAGGGCACAACACTAATCAAGCATAGTGTTCCATACATTAGACAATAAAACATGAAAAATTTTGCATATAAAGAGCACTTACAAGACAAGAAGATCATATTCATCCATTAGAATCGCAAGAATGAAGCTCCAAGACAAGATAGCAATTATCCAAACATCAAAACGCATCAAATAATCTTCAATTCGTCCAACAATAGCAGGTCTGAGTTCCTTTTCCAAGAGATACAAATCCAAGTGATGATGAGGAATGAAATGAACCTCTCATCAATTTATATGATCCTCTAAGGGATTCAAAATGCCAAATTAGGCCTAATGATGCCCCTAATAGTAAAATAATGTGCAAAATAACATCCTTTTGGCAACAAGCCCACCAAATAGCTCCATAATATGAAAAATAAGCCTCTCAAGAGAGTCGAAATGGTGATACAATAGCTAGGAGGGCCATTAAAAGGCTTAGTGAAGTCCTTCATGCCCCAAAATTAATAAAAGGGCTCCAAAAGAGTGATAAAGGGGATGGCCCCATGATTTCCAAGCAAATGACCTAAGGTGCTCTCAAATGGCTGTGGGAGCACAAAAAACATCCTCATGGGTCTCCAACTGAAGCATGTGTCCCATCCGCAAGGGTTGGAACAATGACGCAAGCCCTCCCTCTCTCTCCCATGGTGAGACACAACCCCATCTAGGCTCTAGATCAGCTGCCAAGTGTATGGTGCAAGTGCGTAGTTTGTTGGGAAAGGTGATCCAGGTGCATCATCATCATCAAATAAATGGAACACGAGTAGGCAATGAATGGTGCAAAAGGATCCCATCTGCTCTCTGCTATAGTTGAGGCCCATGGCATGGCAATCCGCTCTCTGTTATAGTGGAGGCCCATGGCATGGCAATCCGCTCTCTACTATAGTGGAGGCTCATGGCTCTCAACGCACACCCTATAAATGCCAATATGATCCTCTAGAGGGCTTGGACCCCGTATAGGGAGACCAAGCCCCAAGATGAAGACCCACCTACAATCCTTGTATAAGATTCAATATGTCTCCTCACCTTCTAGTACATCAAATTATCAGTGTAATTGAGCAAATGAGCTTACACATCATGTTACCAAGTGGACACTTCATAGTCACATGCCCTTCCATAATGGGCTTTAGAATGTACAGTTGTTCCCATGTACAAGAAAGAGGTTAATCAAGAACCTTATTAGGTGGTTTCAACCTCCAAGGGAGTGACAGGTCCATGGTACATCCCTCAAATCACAGGTGTCATGTGATATAATGATGGGATGCATTGCGGGCATCATGGGAGGCTCTAAGCCACATACCATGATACAAGGGTAGCAAAAATGAGGGAAGCCCACACATGGGTATGTAGATGAAGGAGGGAGCAATTTTGGTACATGAGTTACCACTGCCTTTGTTTTTCCACCCTTCTTTATATGCATTTTGCCTTTTACTAAGTTTTCTTTTATAATTGCTCGATGCTCCAGGGAATGAGAGCATGATGTGAATGATATAGAAGTGGATACCCCCTTAAGGTTAGGCTCCAACTGAAACTGAGCAAGAATGTTCACTACAAAACATATATCTGGCCTAGTATTTACCAGATACATTAGGGAACCCACCAACTATCGATATGAGGTATGATCCACGAGACTAGAGTTAGAGCCCCTCAACTTCTTGAGGTTGGTGATCATAAGAGTAGTCATTGGCTTGAAATCGATCATCCCGAATTTCTGCAATAACTTGATGATGTATTTTCCTTGCCCCAAATATATCTCTCTAGGTCTCTGCCATACTTCTAGACCTAGGTAATAGTGCATCAATCCTAGATCCTTCATTTCAAATTCAATTGCCAACATCTTCTTGCATTCTTGAATTCTTCGCTCTACACCCATGATGAAGAGATCATCCACATATAGTAGAATAATGACGGGCTCATTATTCATGACCTTGATGTAGAGATTCAAATCTGCAGAACTCTTCACGAACCCAATTCTAAGTAGATATGCATCCATCCTTGCATACCATGCCCTAGGTGCTTGCTTCAAACCATATAAGGTCTTCTTAAGTTTGCAAACATGAGAGTCCCTACTATTAACTTCAAAGCCCTCGGGTTGTTCAATGTACACTTCCACATCAATGTTCCCATTCAAAAATGTGGTCTTAACATCCATTTGATGGATATTCCACCCCATTATAGCAATCAATGAAACCAATGATCTAATAGTAGTGTACCTTGCTATGGGTGCAAAGGTTTCTTCATAATTGATGCCTTCCTTTTGAGAGAAACCCCTTGCAACGAATCTTGCTTTGTACTTGTATATGCTTCCATCAATAGCATGTTTGATCTTATAGATCCACTTAGATGTGACAACCATTTGTCACTAGGTTTAGGAACGATCTCCCAAACCCCATTCTTCATGATGGATTGATATTCTTCCTGCATTGCTTTCTTCCAAACCTCTTCAACTTCCTTGAATGAAGATGGTTTGGCTTCAATTAACTTTGTCATATATGCAACATAGCCAAAATATCTCGTTGGTCTCTTTCCCTGGTTCGACTTCAATTAACTTTGTCATATATGCAGCGTAGCCAGAATATCTCTTTGGTCTCTTACTTTCCCTAAAGGAACCTTTCGCAGCTTCATGTCCTTCAACATCTTCCAATGTAGCTTTCAACCAATTTGGCCTCTTCCTTGTGGTTGGGATGACCACTGATTGAATAGGTTCACTTGGTCCTTCTTCTTCGAGATTTGTAGTAGAGTTGTCATGATGAACTTTTTCTTCTTCAAGTATGGAAACTTCCTCGTCATCAGAATCAATAGGAATATCCCTTGATTCCTTGTATGCTTGATTCTCATCAAATATGACATCCCTGCTTACTTCAATATGTCTTCCTTCCTTGATGTAGATTTTATATGCTTTTGAAGAGAGACTATAACCAACGAATATTCCCTTGATACTTATAGAGTCCAACTTCTTTCGTTTGTCTTTCGGAACATGGATATATGCTGGACTTCCAAAGATTCGGAGGTGATCCACACTCAGCTTCTTTCCTGTGATACTTCTTCAGGTGTTGTATTATCAAGACTCTTATGAGGACTTCTATTTTGAATGTATACGGTTGTCATCGTTGCTTCTCCCCATAAGAACTTTGGTAGATCTTGATCAAGGAGCATAATTCGAATGCCTTCTTCAATTGACCTATTCTTCCTTTCAGTCAATCCATTTTATTCAGGATAATAGGGAACAATGAGCTCCCTCTTAATGCCTGCTTCCTTACAATATGCAATCAATTCCTTAGAAGTGTATTCCCCACCATTGTCAAACCTCAGAGTTTTTATCTTTCTTTCGGTTAGGGTTTCCACTTCAACCCTAAACTCCTTGAACTTATCAAATACTTCATCTTTTTGTTTTGAGGAGGTAGAGCCATGTCTTTATAGAATGGTCATCAATGAATGTCACATAATAGAGATGACCTCCAAGTGATTTGTCAAACATGGGCCCATACATATCGGAATGGATGAGGTCTGATATCTCTTTAGACCTAGTTTCTCTATTATGAAATGGCTTTCTTGTATGTTTTCCCAAAGAGCATCCCTTGCACACACCTTCGTGATCCAACTTCATATTAGGAATACATGAACTAGTTGACTAAGAGTCGGGATGACCTTATAATGTAGATGACCATACCTCCTATGCCATTGCTCAATGGGACTTATTTCCATATGAACCAAAGCTTGAGGTGGTGTAATGACCCTATGAAGACTTCCTTCACGAATTCCAATAACCCTAGCTTTATCAATGCTAGAGTCTTTCCCCAAACCAATACTTTTCTATCAACAAAAGCAATTATTTCCCTTTTATCTTTTAAGCAAGAAATAGAAAGCAAGTTCTTTTTCAAACCTGGAACATATAAAATATTGTTGAGATGTTGCTTCGATCCATTATCCAACTTCAACGATGTTGATCCCAGGCCTCTAATAGCATAGCTTTTGTTGTCACCCAATTCCACTGCATGAGAAGATGGCTCCTTTGATAGTGTATGAAGTTGTTTACTTTCACCTGTCATGTGTCTCGATGCTCCACTATCAATGATCCATGCATTGTCATCAGTAAGAGAACCTGTAAGAGCAGCCAAAAATCCTTGACTTTTGACCTTGTTGAACAAATAGTAGATGACCTTCTTGATCCAACAGTGTTGATGCCCATTCTTATATAGTTCATCAACGAGGGAGAATCCATGGCAACAAAGTGATCTACGACTCTTCCTGACCTTAGCTCTGATACCATGTTGGAAAATCAAAGTAGTTATATTAGGGTTTGATTCTCCTTTCTTGATAATTACTTGTGAGTGTGTTGGCTTCTTTTACTTCTTTATTGTCTATTCCTTCATCAAGCAATTACCATATTATGTGTGTATGAAGATCACAAAACAAGAGACACAAGATATAGGCACTATGCCGGGGAAAAACCCCCTTCAAGGGGAAAACCCAGTCAAGATAATTCTTCCTTTCAATAGTATTCTTTGAGACTCTTCACCCTAGACCAAGACCAGACCTCCCCTCCACACCAAGTCAGCCTCCCAGATCTTCTACCCCTTCCAGCAACTTCGACTAGGCAGCAGCTTCTAGCAACAAGCAGCTTTCGACAACAACGAAACTTGGAAGACTTCGATCTCCCAAACTAGGGCACGAAACAAAGAGAGAGAGGCACCAAAAGTTTGATTTTCTTCTTCTCCTTAGACTTCCCCAAACTCGCACTACATTTGACTTCCCAGCAACAGACTTCGCACTTCTCCAGTTACTCTTGAGATATCAAACTAGTTTGAGATGTGATGCTCCAAATGACTTTGACTATCTTGTATTTATAGGCTTCTTGTGGGTCGAATTAGGGTCCTTAGGCCAACTTGATCTCTCTTATAGGATGACTTGGTGTGGAGGACACATAAATCATATTTGACTTAATACTAAACCTTTTTACATGATTCAAAAGCCCAAGAAGGGTCTCTTTGGATGTACAATGACTCCATAAACTCAATATTAATCCTAGGGTTCCACAATGGGGACTTTGACTAGTATAATGATTACCCAAGCGTGAAACCCATGCTTTAATAAGACATTGTTACAATAATAAAAATTCTTTTCTTTATTCTTTTGACAATTTTTTGTCTTGATGACTCAAGTACATTAATGAAGACCAAACATAGTTACATTTTCCAACACAAATCCCCTCAATTGTGACCCGGTTTACGGATAGGAGGGCGGGTTATAGACCCCCAAAGGTCTATTGGTAGCCCCATGTCACGCGAGCTGCCAAGTTCCTCTAGGTTACAAAACAAGGGGTTACAATCCAACACCATAGCTCAAAACAATAAAATAATGCCATAAATACCCACACGTGTGGGTGTTTTACAAAACAAGGGGTTACAATCCAACACCATAGCTCAAAACAATAAAATAATGCCATAAATACCCACACGTGTGGGTCAATCTCCTCCAAATGCATGGCTTCATGCACTTTTTGGGCCATAAATGCTACAAAAAGTGTGGGATGGGGTAATGAGATGTCCCACCATCATAATCAACTCCAACCCTTGAGGAGAGACCTCAAGAAGTGCCTCAAAGTGCCTCCATGTCTAGAAACCATGCTCTGGGTGCCCTATATCACCCTCTCAAGGGCTAGATGGGTGATGTCGCATTATCCCTCTCCAGCATTGGGGCTCCAAGAGTGGGAGCAATTCCTCCCTCATCATCCTAGGGATGACTATCACCATCTGGACTTCAGATCAAGCAACGTCCATCAAACAGTGTCAAGGCCGACCTAGGGGCATCCTAGGTCTGCTATGTACAACATCAATTCAATCCAACACCAAGCCAGAGGAGCTTAGCATTTCAACATTTGGGAGTGCTCTAGGGTTTCAATCATCATCTGGAATCATCAAAGTGCCCAATGCTCTACTCTGGAGAGGTAACTGCATCTATAAGGTCATCACTACAGGTTGGGCATGTTGTGTAGTGGAGTGATGTAATGTGGCCTTAAAGCCACTTGGTAAAACTATCTCAAGATTGAGTGAAAGCCACCAATCATTAGTGCAATGACCATAGATGCATCATAGTGGACCACACTTAATTGTTAAGGGCATAATAACACTTCAAAGTAAGATCACCTTCAAATATTTAACTACTAAGATCACCTTCAAATATCTAACTAGACCAAATGCCCTAAAAGTATTCCCTACTTGTACTAAGGATGGTTAGATGGCCAACCCTATTAGGTGTTCCAGACCCTAAGGGGAGCTGACATGTCCTAGGTCAACCCTTCAATCCATAGGTGCTTGCGATAATAGTGGCAATGGAGGGGAAAGACTTCCAGACAAGATGCCCATGGAACCAGTTGATGGAGGTCCATCATCCTAACTGTATAGATGTCAGGAGTGGGCAATCGTGGAGGTATGAGTTACCCCTTTCCCTATCCTGCCTTTTCCACCCCTATCGTGCACCTTTTACCTATTTTTGATAATGCTTTAACTAGGAGCATAGCTTAGGAGCCCAAGCTTGCTTTTAATGATTTAACATTTATTTACCCCTTAATGATGAATCAGTTTTTCACTCATCAAGGTTGGGACATGCAAAATTTCCTTTATCATGTGATGAAGCATCAAGTGCTCAAGGAACTAGGTGATAACTGATGAGGAGAGTCAAGGTCATCCTAGGCTTTTGCCCATGCACAAATTGATGTCCTAGGCATCTATTGCATTTTAACTTTCTTTTACTTTCATTGTGGCCATTTTATTGTTTTAACATTCTTTTGTTGCATCAACTTCTAGAGCAAAGTTTCTGCCCCAAACTAAAGGATGAAGATAAGAGAGTGTCAATACCAATGAACCAATCACCACAAGCCCAAAGAATGGAGATGAAACTTGGGGAATGATGGAAAGTGGTAAGTATGAAATATCATGGACCCGCCACTTCAATCCAAGTCTCCCAAGTAGTGTCCCTCCTGCAACCCTAAGGCCTTAGAGGAGGTCCCACTTGACTAGGGTCAAAAACTAACCTCCCTAGTAAAGTGAGAGAACAGGTTTATAGTCAAGATCGATCAATCATCCAAATGAACCCTTAATCCGTGTTAGAATGCCCAAAACATTGAGTAAAAGCACATGATAGCAAGATGGTTAAAGTACCTATTAAACAATGACCCACCTTCCGTCAAGAGGAATGTTGGATGGTGAGAGGTGTTTGACCAGTGCAAATGGTGGAGGATCCTAAGATAATTTCATGTACCAAACAATGTAGGGCCACTGACAGGCTGGCTGTCCAATGAGGGAGAAAAAAATTCCCCTATGGGGTTACCCATATTTTGGTGGGTAACAGGGCCCACTTCCCCTGCATGAACATTATCAAAACCCGAACATCCTTAAGTCAATTCCATGCCTCCATGGAAGCAACCAAGCTATCACGTTCTATTTAGAGATAAATGCCCTCCTTTTAAATGCCAAACACTCCTCTTTCAATGTAGGGTGTTCTCCAAACAAGCAAGCTCCCTCGTGTGGTCAACAGGTAAAATGTCACCAAGGTGTTTGAAGATATCTAATGCTCTAAGGAAAAATATCATGCAAGTAGCGAACAAAGGTCAAGCAATCAATAATTATGCCATCTCTAATGTGCAAATCCATCACAAACCATCCAAGGATTAATCGTACACGATGTACCCCATATATCATGAAGTGCCCTTAAACATGGTATAAACACTTTTGGAGTAACCCTCAAAGTTAACACCCCTCTTTCCAACGAAATTGTTTTCGCCAACAGCTATCAACTCCCTGTGCAACTCCACTAAACCTATCACTTGCAAATTTGCACCTACTATAGCCTTGAAATCAATTGTTGTTTATTGAAAAAGAAATTATCACCCATTCATCACAGGATGCTATCATAGTTTCTTGAACCTCCAAAGAACGTTGACCATCTGTGATTCTAAAATAAGTCCACTTGTCAATCTTAAAAATACAAGCTTGGAGTATAGGTTACAACCCATGTAAGGCTATTAACAACATATGAATAGAAGAATCCCTCTCATACAACTTGTTACTCAAAACCTCTAGCAACTGAAACAACCTAAATTAGGTCAACTCCCTCATCCTAAAAGAATCTTGAAGCAAGAGCAAAATCATGGTCGATTCCCTCTATATATGAGAATCTAACAACCCTATCCCTGTACTCTACAACAACCCATCAATCGTAAACCTAGAATCAATCGTAAACTTAAAACTTTTAAGTCCTAAGACATTTAAAATTTTGAATCTTAACGTATAAGATTGAGAGTTCAGTATTGACTTTTCACTTAAAATATGGTTGTATTCCATTTTTTCACTTAATGTATGTTATAAAATTGTGTTAGAATTTTGTAATAGTAATAACTTATCATCTTATCTTGAGACGTAGATGATCTATATCAAATATCTTCTGAATTTTTTATTTTCTAAAATAGGATGAAAGTACAATGTTGATAGTGTATAGATGAGTTATGAATGAGGATTTATGATTTATTAATTATTATATTATATTATATTGCCATGTATTGGATTATAAAATTAAAATTATTTATGTAAAAGGAATTTAGCTTAAGTGGTATGGTTCATGATTTGTGTCCCAAGTAGCGTGGATTCAAGTTTCTCGAGACATGTTGTCTCATTGTGGCATTTATGAAATAGTTCTACTAATGGTAGAATCATTGTGACATTTATGAAATAGCTCTACTAATAGTAAAATAGTGGCAGCCGTTTCTACGAAATTACTGATTGTGCCTAGTAAAATGTACTCATTACTATTAAAAAAAAATGATTTATATTTCAATTTTCATTTTCATGTATTCTAATTTAAAGTTCAGTTTTTGAACTGGGTCCTCTACATTGAAGACCCAACATCCCCTTCAATGTTCCCTAAAATTTGGGGGTACTCGCTAAAATTCGGGGGTACTTTTACACATATGCCGCTCCCACATCCCAGAAACTTGGTGGAACATTGAAGATTTCTTGTGTCCCCCTTCCTATATTCAGCTGACTTTTTGGATTATTTTGCATTATTTACTGAGTGGAACATTGAAGATTTCTTGTGTCCACCCTTCCTATATTCAGCCGACTTTTCGGATTATTTTGCATTATTTCATAGAGTGCAGTTCAGTGTTGACATCGTGGTAGACAGAAACCTCAGTTTCCCATTGTCGTTCTAGCTCCTTAACACAATATCCTTCCTGGGTGGCTTATTAGCAGTCTTAAATATATCTATTTTGAAACAATGCCTTGGGAAGCCATTTGATGGCTGAAAACCCTAAGCTTGACTTACTAGTTACGCTTTCTTCTGAAGAGTTGAAGTTTTCTTCATTCCCCCTTCCTATATTCATCCGAGTCTTTGACTTACTAGTTACGCTTTCTTCTGAAGAGTTGAAGTTTTCTTCATTCCCCTTCATATATTCATCCGAGTCTTTGGACTATTTTGCATTATTCCATAGAGTGTGATTTAGTTTTGACGTCATAGTAGATGGAAACCTCAATTTACCATTATCGTTCTAGCTCCTTAACACAAGATCCTTCCTGGGTTGTTTATTAGCAGTGTTAGATATATCTTCAAGATCTATTTCGAAACAATGCCTTGGGAAGCCATTTGATGTTTGAAAAATCCTGAGCTTGACTTACTAATTACCCTTTCTTCTCAAGAGTTGAAGCAGACATTATTTTGATGAGAGAATGTAAAACAGCTATGACAGATTCAAGCCATGGTACTGTGATGATCAGTGCTCTTAAAAACCTTTGTAGAGTGGGAATTTTTAACAAAGCTTTTGTCTTTTGGCACGAAAAGCAAAAGCTTGACCAACCCCTGATGATGTTACATATACTACTACGATTTCTGGTTTGGCTAAGCCTGGGAATGTAACTGAGGCCTATTGATTTATTTAAGAAATGAGATACTAGAAGACTTAAGCCTCATTTCGCTTATTATAATGCTCTTATCACCGGGGCTCAGCAGTGCAAACAGAGCAATGGAAGCATACATCGGTTGTGAACAAGCAAGATTGAAAGGCTGTAAAGTACGTTTTAAAAGCTTTATTATATTTCTTGATGCCCTGAACAGGGCTGAAATTTTTGAGCAGGCTACAATCGTAGGTGCCGTCTCTAGGGAATCGTCAGAATCTCGACAGGCTGCAAAATCTTTGTAATCGTGAAATACATGAATCACTAATGGTCAATTTCTCAGATTCAGAGAATTACAGCTTATGTGCAGAGTCTCAACGGGGACCCAAGTTTAGAGACAGAAAGTGCAAATAAACAATGAGAGTTGAAATGAAAACGGGTAGTACCTTGCAATCATTACGCACGAATTGGATCCCATGACCCGGATAAATCGTGGAAGAGCAAAACCAGCACTTCTCGAGCCTCATTGCTCGGCTGCGCTCCTTCTACTAGTCCGAACCCTTCCTCGATACAATAATACTGGAAGCTTTCTGAGTTATTAAACCTTCTTCACTCGAGAGGACCTCCTTTTGTAAAACCTGAGATGCAATCCACTCTTCCAACATGCGATTCACTTCTGAGATGGTCCAGGATGCTCCGTTGATTGAGTTGGGAATGAATCAAGATTGAGTCTCTCAATTTTGTCAATCACATCACTCAAAGTGTCATCCGTTATTGGAGTTTCATGCGGTAGAGAGAGTGCTTCAGAAGAAGATTCCACGGGTTGATCTAGTATAGGAATCCACCCTTCAAGATGTGGAATCTGATTATCAAATTCTTGAAATGATTTTGCATTTGCGAATCTATCCAAGCGATCAAGTTGTCGCTCAACAACATTGTCAGTTTTGGATGATTCAAGAAAGATTACATCTCTAGATACAACAAACTTTTTATTGACTTCATCATAGAGATGGTATGCTTTGGAGGTGTTTGAATACCCCAGGAAGATACACTTACGACTTGTTGCACCAAGTTTGTTTTTATGTACCTTTGGTATCAAGGCATAACAGGTGGAACCAAAGACCCTAAGATGCTTTACTGAAGGAATGTGCCCTACCACATTTCATAAGGAGTCTTATTTCTAATAGCATTATATGGACATCTATTCTTTACATATACAACACATAGAACTGCATCAACCCAAAACATCAATTTTACATTTTTGAAAAACATCATGGAGCGCACCATATTTAAGATTGTCCTATTCATTCTTTCAACTACTTCGTTCTTTTGGGGATTATAATGCGCAGTTGTTTGATGTTTGATCCCATGTTGGTGAAGATAGTTTTCAAATTCATTTGAAGTGTATTATTTTCCATTACCAGTACGAATAGAGCCAATATGAGATTGTGCATCATTTTAAATCCATGTATGAAAGTTCTTGAATGTTTGAAAAGCATCAGATTTGTTCTTCAATAAATAAACCCATCACATTCTGGTGTAGTCATCAATAAATGTCATCATATATTTATTTCCATTTGCAGAAGGAACAAGCATTGGACCACATAAATCTGAATGAATGAGTTCAAGTTTTCTATGTGCTTTGGAATGTGAATCATGAAAATGTTGTTTGTTATGCTTTCCTAGAATGCAAGCATCACATTGCTTAAGTTTCCTAGGAATTGTAGGCAAACCAGTAACACCATTTTTCTTCAATAAGCGAAGGTTGTCATAGTTCAAGTGTCCAAATCTAGCATGCCATAATAAACTTCATGGAAATGTACCTTCTTCATAATGAGAATTGTATGAGAAATTTTGTGCACGAGAAGAGGTACCCTGCAGCTTGAGAAGCCTTTCTTATCCCTGACATGACAAGTGAGTGGTCTGATGCTTTTCTCACCTCAAGCTTGCCATCAAAGATATGAATGGAGTGTCCTTGCTGGCGGATGTGGACCAAGGAAAACAAGTTTCTTCTCAGCTGTGGGAGATATAAAACATGATGCAGAAGAAAGTCTGGAAGACCAGGCAATTTAAGCCTGATTGTACCAAGCCCTGATGGCTTGGGTTTTGATTTGTTTGCAAAGTATACTATTCCATCAACATTTTCAGTAAATTCTTCAAAAAACTCTCTTCTAAAAGTCATGTGGCAAGTTGCTCCTGAATCAAGCAACCCATCTTTTTTCCAAGAAGCAAGTGAAGCATTAAATAAGTCTTCATCTACTCCAATATTACAGTGTGCCACAACATAGTGAGAAAATTCATGTGCTTTACCTTTCTCTCTATCATTAGTTTTACCCTTGGGTTGTTTCTTTCCTGCTCAATTTTGTCCTAAGGCAACTTGCATGTGGATGCATCATGCGATCCATCTCTTTTGCAGCATATGCAATGAAATTCTGACTTTTCTCCTTGAGAGTGTCTGCCTCCCTACCTCTGAAATTTCTTCTTCTTCCTCTTCGACCACCTCCTCCTCTAGAAGAATCTTGAGCAAGATTCTTCTCTCTATGTGCAAGGCACACAGCCTCTTCAGAAGACTGAGGAGTTGTCTTCTTCCCAAAAGCTTTCTCTCTTTTAGTAATTTTTTTTACAAGGGAGTCAAAGGTAATATATTTGAGGTTTCCATTTGCTTGCAATGACTCAAGATAATTTGAGTAAGTGGGATAAAGTGCCTTGAGAAAAGTTATCAGAGCAATGTCCAGTTCAACATTAGTGACTTTGATATCATGCATAATAGATTTTACTTCTGAGGCAAGAGAAAGAGAATCATCATTTTGTAATTCAAGGGTGAACAATTTAATCATGAGTTGAACAACTTCAAGTGCAAAGTGTGAGTCATAGAGTTCCTTCAGTTTTTGTAAGGCTTCGAAAACATTTGAAAATGGTGAAATATGGTGACTCACCTCTTCATTTATTGATGCCGCAATCAATGCATAAGCCTTGTTGTTCTTATTTTCCCAAATGGCGAATTCCTTGTCTGAGGTAGGTTGTTCTGGCTCTTTGTCTCTATTTCCAACACACGCTCCTTTCCACAGCTCATTAAAAATGAGAGTGTGTTTGATTTTCCGTGACCATTCTGCATAGTTCTCCTTCCTTGTGAGAACCACTCCCACAATAGATATCAATGAATGCATTTTTTTTTAAATGTACCCTGCTGCCAATATATAAAAAATGCACTTCTTGTGGTTAAAAATTGCACTCTCATATATTAAAAATAGAGGTATTATTGGGGGAGGTAATATATGGGGGAAGAAGCTAAACAACGTGGTATATGGAAACAACGTTGCATATATACCAATGTTATATATGGGGAGACAACATTATATATGAAAACAATGCTTATAACTTGGGAGACAACATGTTATATATGGAGACAGCATGAAAACAATGCTTATAAATATGGAGACAACATGTTATATATGTGGAACAGAGTTTATAAATATGGAGACATCATGTTATATATGTGGAACAACGTGGAGTTCCCAGATTTTAGAAGCTAGCGTTTAGGAGCATGTTATATATGGAGATAGCATGAAAACAACGCTTATAAATATGTGGAACAACGTTTATAAATATGGATACAACATGTTATATATGTGCAACAACGTGGAGTTGCCAGCTTTTAGGAGCCAACATTTACATACACGAGGGAGCGGCGCATGTAAGGGAGCTAGCGTAACCAAAGCCTGTAGCAGTGTTTATGGAGCGCTTATGCAAAATCCTAGAGTCCCTTAAGCAACATTACAACAATACCCATAAAATAATACTATTCCAAAGTACGATTGAGCATAAACTGTGTAAAAGGACGCTTAAGAAGTTACAGCCTTGAGAATCAGAAGAGGCGAGGGCACCACACCCATAAAATCATGACCATTGCCTAAGGGAAGTATTATCAAACTAATCCAAAATTGACCAAAGCAATAGTTGCACAAAAACATGTCTTCCACCTAGCAGAGAAATAGTAACTTCTTACTCACAACGCCAGAGGGCTCGCTTCTGCTGTGCCAGAGGGTTCCATCAATCAAAGTGTGAACCAGAAGAAGTTCAAAGCAGAACTGTATTTTCTTTTCATCAGCGTAATATGCAGCTGGGAGAGGTATGGGAGAGCAACGCATGAAAGTGGAGGAGCATGGGAGACGAGTTGTTCAGTTAGGAATAGAAACACATATGAAAGTGCACTATTCAGGCCTCTGGAGCATGACAAAGGAGTTAGTTCTTCAAAACAGGCAAAATATAGGCCAGGAGGGAGTGACAAGGGCAAACTGTGATGCCAAAGATAAAGTTGGCTCTGATACCATGTCAGGCCAGGAGGTAACTCCTGAAAATGAGAATATATTATTCATTTAGGCTGTCTATTATTATATACAAGGGAGAGACTGTTCAGTTTCATCTACCGATGACTCTCCATTTCCTCTATTATTTATTTACATTTATTTACAGTTGTTCACCCAATCCCTGTGATTAGGTGTCAACAGGTTTATTCCACGAGATCCCACATTCATGCTTGGAATATGGCGTGCGAATGACTGGCTGAAGAGAGATTTGGTTCGGCCCAATCTATGGTCGGGTGGTACGTGGAAGTCCCTGACTTGGTTGGATTTTGCATATGTGAATAAGAGCTCTTTCCTCTTGTAATTCATGAGTAAATGTACTTGTTATTATGTGGCTTTGATGGTTGTTTTTATCATGGTGTATATGTTGTTCATTTGTTGGTTATATGTTGGTTATATGATATATAATGGCTATGGCTCTTGATGTATTTGATTTGTTGATGAATGGTTAATGAATGCATGAATTAATAGATGTTATTGCAAATATTATGAGAGGTCATTAGACCTTCTTGATGAATCTCAGATAAGTATCAGATCCCTATGTTCATATATGCATTCATGACCTATAGATTACATGTTCTTAAAATGTTTGACGAAATGACTGTCATGGTTCGGCCTGGTTAGGTCAAGTCCTTGATCAATTTTTGTGTTAAAGGCTTTGTCTATGTGTCATTTATTGTTTTATAGAGTCTCATTAAGTTATGGGCAGTGGTTGGGAGTTAGGCCCTGAAAAAGTGGCTAAGAATATGGGGTTGCAGGCTCAGAACTGGAAAATTTAGGCTACAATCGTTCGCTTGCAGGTTTATGCATGTGACTGGAGGCCTACATTGACATGAAGGCCTTTTCATGCATGTGACTAGGGACCCAGGTCACTAAAAAAGCAAGTTAACTCACGATTTGGGCACTGGGAGTGGTGGTATTGCCTCTGAGTGTCCTGTGGACCCTAGAGGATGTATGCTTGTGATTTTTAAGTTCTATTTGTAGGCTTGACTTTCTTAATTGCATATAGGAGGTTGGGCCATATCATAATAACTCTTCGTCACATGTTTACCTCAATAGATTCGTGAACGTGGGTAAATGTGGGAGGAGGTGGTTACAGGGTGGTATCAGAGCTCCCAAGTTCAATACCTAGACTGGATGGGCGGAATGTGTTTGTCATGCATGTATGTTAGTTGTATATGTGCTTGATAAGTATGCATGGTGTTGGTAACTATTGCAATTGTGTCATCGTGAAGAAACCGATGATGTTGATGTTGGTATGTTGATATATATATATATATATATATATATATATATATATATATGATTATGTATATATCTATACTATATATGGTAGACAGACGAGATAACCTACTGTGAACTTCATTGAGGTACGTTTGATTTTGTTTATATTTGGTTATCTGACATGGTATGTTTGCAGGAAGTAGAGGATCAAATATGACTAGAAAAATGGTGGACTACAATTCACGTGATTCTCGCTACAAATCAAATGAGAAACATGGTGATGAGTACTCCCCTGACATAACAAACACATTGAGAAGTTTGAAAGTAGAAATAAGAAGTTGTAAGGTGGATAATGATAGAATAATTAGATCATGGGAAAGGCTTGCTAGGGAATAGGAGAAACGAGTAGAGATTATGCAGTTATCCTTCAAATTTTGTCAGATTTGTAGAGACAGTGACTACTTAGGATCAGTCATGGACAGGAGGAAATCACTAATGGGGCATATGGAAACAAGTCTCGATCAAGACACAAGTTGGATAAAGAGTATATAGTTAGAGATGGCATATTTCTAGATACACCTGACCGGAGGGGCAGTGATCATGGATTCTATCCTAGTTATGGTTCAGGGAGACAACATGGTCATCATCATTACCATCCATATAGGAGGAGTGAGAAGTAGTGCTTTCCAGATGATTTCAAGAAAGAAAAGGCACCTACATTTGATGAAGAAATGAAGAAGTCAAGGGATTTAGAAGATTGGTTGCTTGGGATGAATAAGTTCTTCAGATTGCGTGATTACTCAGCAAACATGAAAGCCAGGATAACTACATTCAGTCTTAAAGGAAAAGCAAACATTTGGTGGGAAGATGTAAAGAATCTCAGAGGTATTCATGAAGAGTAGTTGACTTGGAGTGAGTTTGAGAGCCTTTTTAGGAAGAAGTATCTATCTAAGATATACTATGATGATAGGGCAAAGGAATTATGTGAGCTAAAGATGGGGTCTATGACTGATGAGGAGTATACTAACAGGTTCTTAGAGTTGCTGAGATATATGCCTTATCTTAAGGAGGAGAAAACAAAGATTCGGAGATTCATTAGTGGGTTGTTGGCAGCATTCAAGTACAGGATCGAGTTTGATGAGCCTATATTGTTGGAGGAAGCCATCAGAAAGTTGAAGCAATATTATGAGCAATCAAAGCGTAGGTATGAATCTAAACAGGATTGGAAAGGTAACGACAAGAATAAGGGAAAGTTGAATAAGAAATTAGGAAGACTACATGTCACGCGCAACAAAGAGAATGTAATGTCACACAAGAAGTTCAATACAACTGACAAAGGATAGGGATTGTAGTTCAAGGAGCAGAACAAGGGTGATGGCAGGAAGCCTTTACAGTGTTGGACTCTTGGCAAGGATCACAGCTGGAGAGATTATCCACAACATTAGGGTGGAAGACCGTAGATTTATAGTGTTCAGGAGGCATAGATAGTTGGGGATGTTGGAAAAAGTATTCCACGGATTTATGCAACTTTGGATAACAGGCAGGTTGATCATCAAGCATATATCATTGAGATGGAAGGTAAGATTTGTGATCAAGTTGTTTCTATTTTGTTTGACCTTGGATATAACTATAGTTATATTAGTCCTGACCTAGTGTATAAGTGTCGTAAGAAGTGCATGCAAATCTTGGTTAGTGCAGTTGGCTACAAGTACAAAGAAAATAGTTCATCATTGGGTAAGATCTTGTTCATTTGAGTTGAACGACATGTTTACGTTAGCATATCTAAATATACTTCCGTTGGGATCATACAGTATGTTGTTGGGTATGGATTGGTTGTACATTCATGAGACTAAGGTGGACTACTATGATAAGGCTATTGAGTGCTTGGATGACAATGGAGAACAAAGAATTTTGCAGGGTAAGAAGAAGGCTACATCAGTGAGGATGGTTACAGCTATGCAGGCCAAGCGCAGTAGCGGGAAAGGGTCTGTATTATTTACAGTTCATATTTCTAATGATAAAGGTAAGGATGTTGAGGATGTAGATTTCTTGAAGAGGTATCCAATTTTACAGAGGTTTCAGGATGTGTTTCCAACAGAGATCTCAGAGTTGCCACCTCACAAGGAAGTGGAATTTTCTATTGAGTTGGTACTAGGAGCAGCACTAGCATCGAAAGCACCTTACCTGACGAGCACTCCAAAGTTAGTGGAACTGAAGTTACAGTTGAAGGAAATGATTGAAAAATGATATGTTAGGAAAAGTGTGTCGCCTTGGGGTGCACCAGTATTGTTTGTGAAGAAGAAGGATAGTACTCTTAGGTTATGTATTGATTACAGGAAGTTGAATAAGGTGACGATTAAGAACAGGTATCTGTTGTCGAGGATTGATCACTTGTTTGATCAGTTGAAGGGAGCAACAATTTTCTCGAAGATTGATTTGAGATTAGGATATCATCAGGTACACATCAAAGAAGAGGACATCTACAAGACTGCTTTCTGGACCAGGTATGGGCATTATGAGTTTGTTGTAGTTCCTTTTGGTTTGACTAATGCTCTAACTACTTTCATGTGTTTGATGAATAGTGTGTTGTGTCCTTATCTGGACAAGTTCGTGATAGTATTAATTGATGACATATTGATATATTCTAATAATGAGGAAGAGCATGTTGAACACTTAGAAGAAGTGTTGAGAATACTGAGAGAGAATCAGTTGTATGCCAAACTTAGAAAATGTGTTTTCTTTCAGACAAATGTACATTACTTGGGGCATGTGGTTTCTAAGGAGGGTATAGTAGTAGATCCAAAAAAAATTAGAGCTATTATGGAATGAGCAGCTCCTAGAAATGTGGATGAGGCCAAATCATTTATGGGGTTAGCAGGTTATTACAGGAGGTTCGTCAAGAACTTCTCGCGAGTTGCCTATCCTATTACATCATTGCAGAGGAAAGGAAAGAAATGTGAGTGGACAGAGGAATGTGCAACAATTTTTGAGCAGTTGAAGCAGTTATTGGCAAATTCTCTAGTTTTAAAGATTGCAAATCCAAACTACGAGTTTGTGGTATGCACAAATGCTTGCCAAAGAGGACTTGGTGGAGTCCTTATGTAGGAGAGACAAGAATTATGATATGAGTGAAGGAAATTAAATGAACATGAACAAAATTACATGACAAACGATATTGAGTTGGCAGCGATCATCCGTGAATTGAAGATGTGGAGACACTATCTTCTGTAGGTTTTAACCATGTGCAACAATTACCTGCAAATGAATTCTTAGAACATAAAATATACAATGGCGAGAACATAAAACAACTACATAAATATTTTCCCTTGGATCCTGAAACTGAGACTACCAGACCAATTTTTCATAATATTCCTTTAAATGTTACAATACATATATATAAATGTTGAAGCATTCATAAACCCCAATCTATTAACCATGGATTAGAACATAATCGTAGTTCCCTTTACCAGATCTACAAAATACCATGGGTAGAAACCATCATGCCCAAAACCATGTGCAAAACCCATGAACAAAACCATGGGTAGGTCAGCCCACCATCTTTGGGTTTGCCCCCAATCGTGCGTGTGACTATTCATGGAAATAATATAACACACACCCAACATTCTCGCGCTTGTTGTTTTCTTTCCACACATGGGGTTACATGAGAGCTTTATCATTGGTTTAGTCCTGTAATGCCCATTGTTTCTCTACACCAAGAAAACTTCTCAGTGTTGACAGACTTCGTCAATGCATTTGCAACATTCTTCAAAGTGTCCACCTTTACCAACAACACCTTTATTTACTCAAACATATCCCTCACAAAGTGATACTGAACATCAATGTGCTTTATCTTCGAATGATAAGCAAGGTTCTTTGCCAAGAAAATTGTACTTTGGTTGTCAAAGTCTATCCTTATAGCTCGTTGTACCAACCCCATACTTGAACACAATCTCTGCAACCAAACTACTTCCTTGCTTACATGAGTGCTTGCCATGTATTCAACCTTTGTAGTTGAAAGATCCACTACAAACTGTCTCTTTCTCATCCAATTGACCGCTCCTCCAAATAGGTTAAACACATACCCACTTATAGATCTTCTTCGATCCAGATCTTCAACCCAGTCTGCATCAATAAAGCCACAGATGTCCAAAACTATGTCTAATCCCAATCTTCCTTAGTAGCACAAACCATAATCACTAGTGCCATGCAAATACCTGAAAACTCGCTTCATTGTTGTCCAATGCTCCTTCCCTAGTATTGACATAAACCTGCTCAATACTCCCACTACATGTGCAATGTCTATTCTAGTACATACCCTTGCATACATCAGGTTATTGACTTCACTTTCGTATGGAACATGAGACATGTCCTCTTCCTCTTCTTGTGTCATCAGACACTATTCAACAGATAAATTTACATCTACATGAATAGGAACCTTCATCAGTTTACTATCCTGCATATTAAACCTATATAGTACTGTCTCGACATACTTCCTCTGGTTTAACTAGAGCTTCCTCTTTGCCCAATCTCGTTTAATTTCCATGCCCAAAATATAGTTTGCAGCACCAATATCCTTCATGTAGAATTTGGAGGATAATTGGGTCTTCAAATCCTGGATAATATCTTTGTCATTTCCAATCAGCAACATATCATCCACATATAAGACCAAGTAAATAACAGGGTCACCAATTAATTTAAAATACATACAGTGATCTACTTTGCTTCTGGTGAAGCCAAGTCCCCGTATATATGTGTCAAATTTCTGATACCGCATCCTTAGTGACTTTTTTAGCCCATACAAAGACTTTTTTAACCTGCATACTAGTTCTTTCTTACCCTTCACCACAAAGCCTTTAGGTTTCTTCATGTATATCTCTTCTTACATACCCATGAAGAAATGTTGTCTTCACATCCATCTGTTCTATTTCAAAATCAAAAGCAACAACAACAGATAAAAGTAATCTAATTAAAAGCTAATTTTGCAACAGGAGAAAAAAATAACACCAAAATCAATTCCCGACACCTGGGAATAACCTTTTGCTACCAATTGAGCTTTGTATTTCTCCACCTTGCCTTATGCATTCATCTTCTTTTTAAACACCCATTTTCTTCCAATGGGCCTTCTTCTAGTCGACAACTACACCAGATCCTATTGAATTTCCACGACCTTGGGTCTATGTTAGAGTATTAAAATCATTGACGATACCAAACCAAGAATCTCAACCATAAACTACTTTGCACAACAGAAATATAAAATGGTAAATCACATATGCACAAATATACATGCTTTTTAACAAATATTGTACAATCACCAATCTTCGTTAAACTAAACCAATATGAATAATACAACAATCTATGGTATACAATATACAATGTCAAACTTTGCTACAACTTTTATGTCATTTATTGTCTTGTTGGTCCTTTGCTTCCATACTGCTCACTAGCTGCCCTTTAGTCCTTCAAAGGAAAACACATCGAGACTCCAGGAGGGCTACCACCTAACACTATTGCAAGTCACTTCTGCTACATGTACACACGCTCATCAATCTTCTCTCTAGGTTGGCCACTTCCCCAGCTCCAATCTGTCAGGCTAGAATTCACCTTTGTCCATCAAGGTACTGCACTTTGGCACCAATCTTCACCCAACCTTCATCTCCTCTTCATCACTTCATGGTAGCTCATCTAGGGCTACTTTTGGTAGCCAACAAACTTCCCTCCACCAGATCAATGGTACCTAATACTACACTATAAGATCTACACTGATGAAGGCTTACGATCACCCAATCAAGACTCCAAATTGGCTCCCACAAGCTACCCAACACTCTGATCCAAATCTGACCCAAAATCATGGATCCAAAACCTCAAAAATACATCTCAGCTCATTGTTTGAGGTCCTCTTTGACTACTGCAATTTTGGTTATGGTTAGGGCACAATACACAGTCCTAACAACCCTCACAAAACGACTGCAACAGTTCTCCTTTTGTTGTGGATTCCCTACTCTAGCAAGATTTAAGCCCCATGCTACCTATTCACCACTACAACATCCTTGAATAGGCCTTACGACCCTCCTTCCTTGCTCATAACAGGCCTACGATGGCTCTAAGGCCTGCGGCTGACACTAAACAGGGATTTCCACCCTCAAACAACCCTAAAACAACTCTTTCTTGTTGCGGCCTTCTAGCACAACTCTACGGCTCCCTCTCCAACTCTTGATCACCTTGAGACAACCTTCAAACAATCCTTTAAACCACGCTGGTGTGCCCTTAAAGCTATGACCTAAAACAAAGTTATTTCCTTCTCCAATGAGCTTTTTTATGATGGAAGTGTTGCATAATGGATGAGGAAATGTCCTCCACTCCACCTCTATATATACACATAAAGAGGGCTCCACGAATTAGATGAAGGGTCATGTCTATTGGATGAATTCTTTAAGCCCACATGACTTGTCTTGTCCAAATATGAATGAAAACTTAAAAAATTCATAACTTAATTTATAGAGCTCTGATTTGAGTGATCTTTGGAGCGTTGGTATCGATACGCAAAGCTCTATCACTTCAAATTTTCTCATGCTCAAATTCATCATGGTTTTGACCCAAATCTCGATGGGTGAAAAACCCCTACCTTGGGTTCCAAGCCCACAAGTAACTCTTGTGACACTTTGTCCTCCATTCCTCGAACCCTAGGGCTTGGAGTACTTCCCAAGCTACTCAAAAATCAATAGTCCCTCTTAGAGAGGGAGTTACTTCCAAGACTAGGAAGTAACTCATCATCACCATCACTACTCACAACATTCGCCCAACTCTTGGTGCTCACAATCGCAACAATCCCTATTCTGTGAACTACACCCTTCTCGGAAGTGTCAATGTCACTGGAAGCAACTGACTTCTTCTTCTTCTCTTGTATTGCTTTCCAATCTCTCCATGATTCCTTCTTGGTAGTTGTAGGAGCACCCTTACTCCCCACTAACCATGTGCTCTTCATTAGACATCTCGACGAAAAATGACCCATCTCACCACAGTTGAAACACTTGAATTTACTCAATTCCTTCTTCTCCTTACCCTTCATTCGCGTTGTAAGTGCCGTGTCATCATCGAAAGTCTTCCTCTTTGGATGAAGATCCTCGTCTCACAACTCTTCCTGAATGAAGTCATCCCACAACCTATTACATTCTGGCAACTTCTCTCCGGCAATGATTCCTTTGATGAAGGGCTTCCATTCCTCGGTGAACCCCCAGATCCTGTTGACCTGTAAGACCAAATTGATCCTTTCCTTCCATGGACTATAGTTGGACAACCCGTCCATCCTGTCCTCATATCGGATACCAGCCCACAGTTTCGACATTGTCACCTACAATGTGACCAACTCCCTCTTAAGTTATACTTCGTTGTGCACAACTCTAATCCGGTGACTTCCAAAGTAGCTTAGAAACACTCTGATACTATGTTGAATTTCCACAAACTTGGGTCTAGGTTAGTGTCTTAAAATCACTGACGCTGCCAAACCAGGAATCTCAACCATAAACTACTTTACACAGCGGAAATATAAAGCGGTAAATCACATATGCACAAATATACACACTTTTTAACAAATATTGTACAATCAACAATCTTCGTTATATTAAACTAATCTAAATAATACAACAGCATATGGTATACAAGATACTGTAATAAACATCGCTACAACTTCCATGTCGTATCGTGTCCTATCGGTCCTTTGCTTCCGTATTTCTCACTAGCTACCGCTTAGTCCTTCAAAGGACAACACTTTAAGACTCCATGAGGGCTACCACCTAACAATGTTGCATGTACATAGGCTCATCAATTTTCTCTCTAGGTTGGCCACTTCCCGAGCTCCAATCTGCGAGGCTAGCAGTCACCTTTGTCCATCAAGGTACTGCACTTTGGCACCAATCTTCACCCAACCTTCAACTCCTCTTCGTCACTTCAAGATAGCTCATCTAGGGTTACTTTGGGTAGCCAACACACTTCCCTCCACCAGATCAATGGTATCCAATACTACACTTCAATATCTGCATTGATAAAGACCCAATCAAGCCTCGAAATTGGCTACCACAGGTTGCCCAACGCCTAGATCCAAATTTGACCTAAAATGACCGATCCAACCCCTCAAAAACACATCTCAGCTCACTGTTTGAGGTCTTCTTTGACTATTGCAATTTTGGGTTTGGTTAGGGCACAATACACAGTCATAACAACCCTCACAAAACTCCTACAACAGTCCCCCTTTTGTTGTGGATTCCCTTCTCGGACAAGATTTAAGCCCCACACTACCTGTTCATTGCTACAACATCCTTGAATAGGCCTTACGACCCTCCTTCCTTTGCCTAGAATAGGCCTGCGACTTACCCTAAACAGGGATTTCGACCCTCAAACAACCCTAAAAAAACTCCTTCTTGTTGTGGCCTTCTAGCATAGCTCTGCGGCTTCCTCTCCAACTCTCGATCACCTTGAGACAACCTTCAAGTAATCCTCTAAACTCACGCTGGTGTGCCCTCAAAGCTGCACCCCAAAACAGAGTTATTTCCTTCTCCAACGACCTTCTTTATGATGGAAGTGTTTCACAATGGATGAGGAAATGTCCTCCTCTCCACCTCTATATATACACATAAAGAAGGCTCCACAAATTAGATGAAGAGTCATGTATATTGGACAACTTAAAAAATTCATAACTTCATTTCTAGAGCTTTGATTTGAGTGATCTTTGGAGTGTTGGAATCGGCACACCAAGCTCTATCACCTCAAATTTTCTCATGTTCAAATTCATCATGGTTTTGACCCAAATCCCGATGGGTCAAAACCCCTACCTTGGGTTCTAAGCCCACAAGTGACTCTTGTGGTGCTTTTTCCTCTAATCCCCGAACCCTAGGGCTTGGAGTACCTCCCAATCTACTAAAAAATCAATAATCCCAAGCTTCATTTTTGTCCAAAGATGCCATTTCATCAACCAAGACCCCTTTCCATATTTTTCCATCCTCTGAATCTACTGCGTCAATGACAGTTTTGGGATCACCATTAGTAATATATAAAGCAAAATTTGAAAAAAAAGCAGATGGACTATATATTTCTGACTGCCTTCTCTCTCGAACTGATCTTCTCAAAGTTGGAGTTTGTGGCTCTTCATCTTCTTATTCATGTTATGTTGTACAATCTGATTCTTCCTCCTTTAGCTCAAACTCCATCTTCTCAGATTCCTTTGGTAGGACTTCATGTTTAATAACATCTTTCACTTCTGTAACCACCACATCTTGGATGTACACAACCTTCCTTGTTTATGGGTTCCAAATCTTATAACCTTTTAAACCATCCTTATACCCAATAAAGATGCATCTTTCAGATTTACTATCCATCTTGGCTCTTTTCTCCTTTGGAACATGTACATATGCATCACAACCAAATACCCTCAAATGTGAAAGAGAGGGTTTCTTACCAGTCCATACCTCATGTGGAGTCTTATCCTCCAACGTTGATGAAGGTGATCTATTAACCAAGTAACATGCAGTATCTACTGCCTCTGCCCAGAATTTCTGCCCTAATCCAATGCCATTGAGTATGCTTCTTGCCTTTTCCATCAACGTCCTGTTCATTCTTTAAGCAAATCCATTTTGCTGAGGTGTATATGGAATAATATTATGTCGCGCTATGCCACACCCTGTATAGCAATTACCTACAAACAAATTCTTAGAACATAAAATATACAATGGCAAGAACATGAAACAAATACACATATATTTTCCCATGGACCCAAAAATTGGGACTACCGATTGATATTTCATTATATTCCTTTCAATGTTACAATACATATATATACATGCTGAAGCATTCATAAACCCCAATCCATTAACCCTGGATTAGAACATAACCGTAGTTCCCCTAACTGGATCTACAAAATACCATGGGCTGAAAACCATCATGCCCAATACCATGTGCAAAATGCATGCACACAACTATGGGTAGATTCGCCCACCATCTTTGGGTCTGCCTCCCATCGCGCATGCAACTAGTCATGGAAAGAATATAACACACACCCAACTTCTTCTAGGCAGAAGGTTCTTCTTGGTGAGTGATCACAGTGGATTGAGGTACTTGTTTGATCAACTAAATTTGAATGTGAGACAAGCTAGGTGTTTGGCTACGATCAACGAGTTTGACTTCAAGATCTAGTATATTAAGGGTAGAGAGAACAGGGTTACAAATTCTCTTAGTAGAAGAGTGTAGGTAAATAACATATCAACTATGAGTTCATATGGGATAGATAGGATCTGATCTTGCAGGCAGAACAACAGAATGATAGGTACCGACAACTTAAGCACAGGTTACAACAATAGGGTGTAGGTGAATAGGATGTGGACTATCAACTCACGACAAATTGTTTGGTCAGATTTACGGACATGATCTATGCGTCAGACAACAATGAGCTCAAGAAGCTTATTTTTTGGGAATTTCATGTTAAGTCATATTCATGTCACCTAAGATATCATAATACATTTACAATGATTTAGAACTTCTACCATTGGTCGAACTTGAAGAAAGAGGTAGCATAGTTTGTTGCGAGATGTTTGTATTGTCAGCAGGTAAAAGCACAGTGTAAGAATCTGTTCAAAATAATATTGAGAAGGGGGGGGGGGGGGGTTGAATAGTATTAGCAAATCAAACACTTTTTCATTTTCATACTCAGATTCATATACGCTACTTCAGTTAAGGATACCTGTGTGTATACGCAACTGTGTTTAATGCAACTAACGTATATCCAGTAAACTTATGATTTAGTTAATTGATCTTCAATGAGTGCATCAGAACATTATTAACCATATGAATAGTAAATAGGTGCAGTAAAGCAGAACAGATCATCACACATAAGAAGCACACATGAACACTATGATATAAGGTGGAAACCCAATGTGGGTGAAAACCACCTGCTGCAATTCGTCTCTATCTCCTTATAACAAGAAATTTCTTTTTACAATATTTTTGTACTAGTGCAGTCTTATACTAGTACGCAGGCTTCTACTTGCAGAAGGCTACAACCTTCTCTCGTTCTCCAGCTTCTCCTGGAAGGGAATTACAACCCCCTTAGCTCTTGTACTAGCTGATGTACTAGTACGTAGGTGTTGTCCTATAGAAGGCTACAACCTTCTCTTTTCTTCCAGGGACCATGTTTCATAAATTTTCAGACTGAACCCATAAATACAAAACAATCACCACTGCAATACAGTCATTAACTCTAAATCACCCAACAACTGAATCACTGAAACCCTGTCATCAAAACACAGTCACCAGAACACAGACCAGAGCCCAGAACTCTGCGACAACCACTAGAACCAACAGCAACCTGAAATATCAAATCTCATAATGTATATGCTACTTGACTGTGTCTAACCAGCGTGTATACGCTCTTTCACCCGAGAGAACCCGCGTACAGATCTGAAAATAATTACTTATACCTTCACTGCAATTTTCAACTTCAGATATACCCAGAACATAAGATATAAAGGATAAAACATGCGTCAGTATTCAGATCTATTCATGATCATACCTATAATGATAATACATTTTAGTCTTCAAGATCCCGGTCCATCAACCTTTATCAACCGCATAGGTGCCTCCTTGGTTCGGATCAAGCAAAGCATCATAAACCCATAACCAGCATACTAGATCTCATACTTCATCAGATATTCATCACTTGCACACTTGCCCTTTGGCCTAATGATCTTCTTCTCCTTATATAGGTTTAGGCCTCTCTCAATACCATGGTCCAAAACCACGTAGAACCAATACCTTGGACCCAATACCTGGGGTCAACACTTCGGACCAAAATACCATGGACCAAATACCACGGACCAAAACTTAGATTCCCAACATGTACGCGCCTTTCCTTCTGTAAACGTGCGTGTGTACATATACGCCCCTTTTCTTCTGCTAACCTGCGTGTATACGCACTTTCATCAAGGTTAACCTCTGTATACCTCTCTCTTGACCTGCTGCATTATGATCTACCATCTGAGTGTGTTGCCATCAAGGACAACACCTGTATCATACCTCTGAGTGAGTTGCCATCAAGGACAACATTTGTATCATAATGCCAACAACCTCCCCTTTTGGACTTGATGGCAACCACCACACCAAGTCACTTTCCCCCTTTGGCATCAAGGGCAAAGGGCAGACTAAGAAGTTCTCTCCCTTGGTATATCTTCTGCTGTCCATACTCCCCCTGAGTACCTGCTGAAATCTCTGATTGAGCTCCCCCTTTGTATATGCCAAGATGTACCAATCCGTCCATGCTCCCCCTGAGCACATGCAAGGTCTGCATGACTCTATACATACATCAATCTCCCAACCAAGTGGGAATACACCATTTTTTACTCATCCACCCAACCAAGTGGGGATATACCAAATGTTTATACATGACTCAAAAACAAGAAACATTACATCATCCATCCCATGCATAGTGGGGTAACAAAATACATCATATCACTCACAAAGACTAAGGACCTAAACAAGACCATGATAGTTATCATCAGCTATCATACACCATATGATCTACACCATAAGCATCTGTCACTAGCATCTAGACCTGTAACCTGCAATCCATTTTCTTGGTCAATCAACAATCAGTAGCAAGATGTGTCAATAAGCATCATCACCAAATACTTCTAACCATAATGCCAACAATGCATTATTCGAAGCATATGCTCCCCCTGAGCCTGTGCCAACCATCATATACCATGACCGAACTATTTCCTGAGTCTGTTCTGCTACTTTTTCTTCAAAGCTCCATATACGTGACTCTGCAGCCTATAACTCGCTTATATACGCAATTTATCTTGATAATATCTGTGTATGCAAATTGGAATACTGAAGGTCTACACTTTCAGTTTCCCCTATGTCTGTTATGTCAGCTAACTGAGTTATGCCACATCTTTCTGTCTCTAATTTTGTCTTCTTCAATACCTGGAATTGCAATGATGTATGATCCTCTTGCTTTGGAGTTTGAATTTTGCTCCTGCATTCCCTTTCTTTATGTCCAAACTTGTTACATGCATAACATCTTACATGTTTCATATTCCTCCTATAGGAGTCAATGGCTTTGTGACCAAACATATTGCAAGCAAAACAATATCCCTTGAAGTACCTAGAGCGTGATGATCCTTTTTTGTGAGGGTCTTGACCCATTTTGCTTCTGCATCTAGCTACAATATGTCCAAAGTTATGACATACATAACATTCAACATTATTCATTTGAGGAAATAACCGACTATCACTTCCATAGTTAGGAGAAAAAGATCTTATTTGAAGCATTTCTTTCCTTGGTTGTTGCTGGGGTTTACCATTTATCTCTTCGTTGATCATTTTAGATTTTGCATTAGAGTTCCTTTCCTCACCCTGTGAGCTAGATTCACCTTTGACAGTTTCATAAAAACCAAGACCAGTTTTGATAGCAGGGGATCTTTGACTACTAAGAATATCATCCAAAATCTTGGTATTGTCTTGAAATGGTAACAATTTTTCCTTTTCTTCTAATTTACCTTTTAAGATATTTACCTCAACCTGATGTTGTTCTTCCTTTTCCAGATATTGCTTCCTTATGTTTTCTTCAGCTTTTCTTCCTTCTTCCACTTGTTGCCTTAATTCGAGCACTTCATGTTCTTGTTCTTCAAGATCTTCTTGTAGAGAGAGGATCTTAGATTCAAGTCTCTGAATTGTTATGCTCTGATCTTTTACTACATCCTGTAGCTACTCCCTTACTCTGGTTACTGTCTCCAACTGTTCTTTTAATCTGGTAACTTCTTCTGTTTCTATGTCCTTATTTTTGTATGCCATGAGAAGTCTAATGTCTTCATCACTATTGGATGAATCGTTACTTTTATCATGAGTATAATAACTTCTATTACCTTCTTCAAACATCTTTTCTTTGTTATGAGGGCATCTAGCAGCATAGTGACCAACTCTACCACATGAAAAGCATTTGAAAGGTAGCTTACCTTTGAACCTTCCAGATCCCCGTTCAAGATTCTTGACAAAATTTACCTCATATTCTTCTTCTGAAATGTATCCTGATTTACTGAGTTTTTCTTTTCCATTTGCTGATACTTTAAATGCAGCTTCTCTCATATTTGATGGTCCTCCTTTTCTCATCTTGAAAGCAGTTAAGATTCCGTGTAGCTGTGTCATAGTGATTTTCTGCAGATCCTCCTTTTCTTCTATGGTAAACACTTTGGATTCAAATTTAGCAGACAAGGATCTCAAAACTTTTTCAACTCAGACAACTGCCTTAATTTCTTCACCCAGATTCCTCATACAATTGACAATCTCATCTATACGCAGGAAGTAATTAGATATGCTTTCATTACTATGCATCTTAAGAGTTTCATACCGTATTCTGAGAGTTTGAAGCTTAGCCCGTTTTACCTGATCATCTCCTTCGTAGCTCAGAATGATTTTGTCCCATATTTCTTTGGCTGATTTGAACTGCATGACCTTGACAAATTATGATTGTGACAAACTTCCCAATAAGATAGTAACAACTTTGGCATTGAGTTCATATTGCTTTCTATCTGTTGTATCTGTAGGAGTTGCTGATGGATATGTATATCCTCCTTCCATGATTCCCCAAACATCTGTTCCAAATGATTGTAGATATGTTGTGGTTCTTATCTTCCAATAGACAAAATTGCTCCCATCGAATATTGGTGGTTTGATGGATCCCTCTCTTTCGTGATTACTCATCCTGATGGATCTTCCTTCAAGCGATCAAGCTTCTTCTGAAGGACCTGCTCAGATACCAATTTTTGGAAATAATACTGAGAAGGTGGGGGGGGGGTGAATCAATATTAGCAAATCAAACACTTTTTCATTTTTATACTCAGATTCATATATGCTACTTCAGTTAAGGATACCCGCGTATATACACAACTGTGTTTAATGCAACTAGCTATATCCAGTAAACTTATGATTCAGTTAGTTGATCTTCAATGAGTGCATCAGAACATTATTAACCATATGAATAGTAAACAGGTGCAGTAAAACAAAATAGATCATCACACATAAGAAGCACACATGAACACCATGATATAAGGTGGAAACACAATGTGGGTGAAAACCACCTGCTGCAATTCGTCTCTATCTTCTTATAATAAGAAAATTATTTTTACAATATTTCTATATTGGTGCAGTCTTATACCAGTACGCAGGCTTCTACCTGCAGAAGGCTACAACCTTCTCTTGTTCTCCAGCTTCTCCTGGAAGGGAGCTACAACCCCCTTAGCTCTTGTACTAGCTGATGTACTAGTACGTAGGTGTTGTCCTATAGAAGGCTACAACGTTCTCTTTTCTTCCAGGGACCATGTTTCATAAATTTTCAGACTGAACCCATAAATACAAAACAATCACCACTGCAATACAGTCATTAACTCTAAATCACCCAACAACTGAATCACTGAAACCCTGTCATCAAAACACAGTCACCAGAACACAGACCAGAGCACAGAACTCTGCGACAACCACTAGAACCAACAACAACCTGAAATATCAAATCTCATAATGTATATGCTACTTGACTGTGTCTAACCAGCGTGTATACGCTCTTTCACCCGAGAGAACTCGCGTACAGATCTGAAAATAATTACTTATACCTTCACTGCAATTTTCAACTTCAGATATACCCAGAACATAAGATATAAAGGATAAAACATGTGTCAGTATTCAAATCTATTCATGATCATACCTATAATGATAATACATTTTAGTCTTCAAGATCCCGGTCCATCAACCTTTATCAACCGCATAGGTGCCTCCTTGGTTCAGATCAAGCAAAGCATCACAAACCCATAACCAGCATACTAGATCTCATACTTCATCAGATATTCATCACTTGCACACTTGCCCTTTGGCCTAATGATCTTCTTCTCCTTATATAGTTTTAGGCCTCTCTCAATACCATGGTCCAAAACCACGTAGAACCAATACCTTGGACCCAATACCTGGGGTCAACACTTCGGACATAAATACCATGGACCAAATACCACGGACCAAAACTTAGATCTCCAAAGAGTCGAGCGTTTAGAATCAGAATGAGGTAGGATTCTCCTTCTCTCTGTATTTATCAAACATAAGCTAGGAAAGTGTATGTAGTTTGTTTAGTTTGTTGCTAGACCCACTCACTGGGCTAGAGGGATCACCTCTGTCCGCAAATGGGATTTGCCTTCACAACAAAATGGTGACTCCACTGGGGAACCTATATCCTTTTCATCCTCCTTTCTCAACTGATCTCTTAATAAATTTGACCGACAATCGTGTTCTCAGTTATTTTGGGTTTGTATAGGTCTGCGCAATCATTGGTTGTTGTCTTAGAGTGCTTAGTCTGGAAGTGTTTGTGGAATTATTTTTATTTTTTGCCTTATTCCTCACTCAGTGCACTTTTTTCTCTTACAGTCGCGCTGCCAACGCGCTTTTTATTAAAACAATCACGCTAATCGCCTGTTTAGTGCGAGTTTGGCCATAACAACCACATTAATATTTAAGATTGGCAAAAAACCTAGGGTTTCTATGTTAAACTCCAGTGTGTCTGAGCCCCTGAGGTCTTGTTTTGTCCTACATGACTGGATTTATTGATGTTTTGATTAATTACCTCATTTCATTAGCAAATTCTTACTTCTTTGAACTTTCAAGTGTTTGAGTGCAATTGGATTGATGTTAGGGTTTATAGGTCATTTGATTGTCACTTGCTGCTTGTGAGTGTCATTGAGTTTGTGGTTTACTGATTGTTTAGGTCCGATCATCTGGTAAAATCGTTTGAAACATTGAATTGCATTGGTTTCAGTTTTTCTTGTGCAAAGTTGCTTTTCATTTGTACTAGGTCATCTTGCATTTGAAATTCATCTTTTTCATTTATCGAGCGTATATTACATTGTTTGGTTTATAAACTAAAATGAATGTATTTGTTTATCTATTTCGAAAGAGAAAGTGAAACACATTTTCATTGAGTGCTTTTGAATTTGGTGTTGCTTTGATTGGTGCAACGTTTACGTTGGGAGATTTTTGAATCAAAATTTCATTTTTTCTTTAGTTGAAGCTTAGTTTCATATGAGCATTTGAAAATCAAAGAGAACATCATATAGGTAAAGCTCATCTTAGTAAAGTAAAAGTCATTTTTACTTTCAATAGATTGCGTGTTCATTAGTGAAATGAAGTTTATTTTTGCTTTTGCATTTGGAAAAGTTAGTGGAGTCATATTGTTTAATGCATTCTCTTGTTTGATACATTAATTGATTGAACCTTCTTCCCTCGCTAGTATAGAATTCATTGAAATGAAGGGTTTCCTTTTCCTCATATAGTTGCATTCTAGGATTCAGGGGACATCATTTGAGCCCAAAATTGAAACATAATTCAAGAAAAGCATTAAAATTAACTGAATTAACCTAAGTAGCATTTGGAATTTAACGCAAACATTTAGAAGTCTAGGCTAGAGACGTGTTCCAACGTCTATAAACCTCGCAGTTGTCGTTAATTGTCTGCATTGTATCCTGGGGGTGAAATCTCGTTCCATTACGAAAGTATATTGGAGGTTCTCTAGTACTGTTGGGTATATAGGAGGTACTCTATTATGGCAAGTATATGGGAATGCTCTCACCGAACGGTTATGCATTAGACATCACTAACACAGACTTGTGCTCCTCGTACCGTCAAGTATATAATGGGAGATCCCAATAGGTTGTTATCCTTTAGCCACAAGTAACTGAGTCAGCCACCTTGTAGACGTGATACACCGAACACAACATTCGAGGAGATCGGTCATCATATGTTAAATCCTTAGTTTCAGCTTAGGTGTATATAACAGTTCACAGATACTTGGTAAACCCTCTTTCCTAGTCCACCCTTTTCGATTTATTTCGTGTTTTTAAGTTCTAAAATTTAACTTCCCATGATAACGTGACTTATCTATGCAGTTATCCTTGGCCTCATATTGCCTAATTAATAACAAAATTTAATTGTAGGCTCAATTCAACCACCCATTTTTTTTTAGAAAAGGTCATCGTGGCTGAACCACCGGGTTCACCTTACATTTCCCCTTCATCATCTGACACTAAAGGGTCATCACAAGGAGTTCATCCTGAGATTTCATAGTCATTGAAGACCAAGGTCTTGAACTTGGAATTATCTAGAGTATTCAATGTTGGCATTATGATTCAAGTGTTGTCCTTGATGGCAACTCACTCAGAGGTTGGTACAGGTGTTCAGAGGTTGGTACAGGTGATGGCAACTTAATCAGAAGACAGATCTTAGTACAACATGCCAAGGAAGTTCATATACGCAGGTTCGTTAAGCTCAAGTCGCGTGTACACGCTAGTTGGATTCAGAAAAAGCGCGTGTATGTGGAAAAGTACCTTTTGGTCCATGGTGGTTAGTCCTTGGAAGTTGTGCCTATGATTTCGGACCATTGTGTCTCGACGGGCGTGTCGATCCCTAGTTTTGAAGTTGATGGTATTGTGTTACTATGGTTTTGGCTCTTGGTATTGAGCAAGGCCTAAGGCTATATAAGGAGAAGAAGATCATTAGGCAAACACATCTTTCGACAAGGCTTGAATATCTAAGAGAGAAAGAGATCTGATATGCAGGTGCTGGGTTGCTTGATCTAAGCCAAGGAGAGATCACATCGGTTGATGGAAGACTAGATCTAAGGATAGATCGGGATCTAATGGTTTGAAATGCACTATCATGATATGGGTGATTATGCGTATTTCTAGATCTGCATATTGTCGCAATGTTATGTTCTGGGTCTAACTGATGTCTGGTACAGCTGCAAATTGAGAAAATTTATTTTTAGATCTGTACGCAGGTTGGCTTCGGCAAAAGCGCGTGTATACGCGGGTTTTGCTCATTGAAGTAGCGTATATCTTTTGAAGCTTGATTTTGGGTTTACAGTGGGGTCTGACTGTTATTGCAGAGTTCTGTAGTCTGCTCTGTGTTCTGGTAACTGGTGATTGACAGGGTTCAGTGGTTCAGTGATTCAAAGTTTGGTTGTTTTATGCTTCAATGATCTGTTGTGAAAATTGAATGAATTGGGGTCTACAGATTGTAATGTTGTGCTTCAGGAATATCCAGTCTGAAAATGTATGAAAGGTGGTACCTGAAGGAAAGAAGATTGTAGGTCAGCACCTACGTACTAGTATCTTGGCTAGTACAAGAGCAAAGGGGGTTGGAGCTCCCTTCCAAGGAAGTTTGGAGAACGAGAGAAGGTTGTAGCCTTCTGCAGGTTGTAGCCTGCGTACTGGTATAAGGCTGCACCAGTACAAAAGATTGTAAACTGAAGTTTCATATTAAAGAAAGATAGAGACAACTTGCAGCAGGTGGTTTTCACCCACATTGGGTTTCCACCTTACATCTTGGTGTTCATGTGTGTGGCTTTTGATCTGTTCTGTTATACTGCACCTGTTTACTATTAATGTGGTGAATAATGTCCTGATGAACTTAACTGAAGAATAAGCTAACTAAATTATGAGTTTTCTTCTTATACGCTGTTTTATTTAGTCATAGTAGCGTGTACACGCTGGTTCACCTAACTGAAGTAGCGTATATGTTTCTGAGCATTGAAAAAGTTTGATTGATCTGATAATACTGATTCACCCCCCCTCTCAGTATTATTTCCAACAATTGGTATCAGAGCAGGTCCTTCAGAGAAGCTTGATCGCTTGAAGGTAGATCATTCATCATGAGCAACTACGAGAAAGAAGCATCAATCAGGCCACCGATTTTTGATGGGACAAATTTCAATTATTGGAAGGTAAGAGTTACTGCATATCTTCAATCTCTTGGTACAGAAGTTTGGAACATTGTAGAAACAGGCTATGCTTTTCCTTCAGCTACTCCTACAGATCCAGCTGAGAAAAAGCAGTATGAAACAAATGCAAAAGCAGTCAGTACTCTATTAGGAAGTATATCCCAAACAGAATTCATGAAGGTCATGCACTTCAAATCAGCAAAAGAGATATGGGACAAAATGATCACTAGCTATGAAGGAGATGAACAGGTAAAGCAAGCTAAACTTCAAACTCTCAGGATTCAATATGAGACTCTCAAGATGTATAATGATGAAAGTGTGGCTAATTATTTTCTTCGGGTAGATGAGATTGTTAATTGTATGAAAAATTTGGGTGAAGAAATAAAAGAGACTATAGTAGTTCAAAAGATTCTAAGATCATTATCCCCCAAGTTTGAATCTAAAGTATCTGCAATAGAAGAAAAAGAAAATCTCCGTGTTCTCACTATGTCTCAGCTACATGGAATTCTAACTGCTTATGAAATGAGAAAGGGAGGTCCATCTGACAGAAGGGAAGCTGCTTTTAAGGCATCAGGAAAAGAAGATTACTATGAAGCAAGCCATGTTCCAGAAGAAGAGGAAGAAGAATCAAATTTTGTCAGAAATCTTCAAAGGGGTTCTGGAAGGTTCAGAGGTAAGCTACCTTTCAAATGCTTTGCTTGTGGAAGAGTAGGTCATTATGCTGCAAAATGTCCTTATAAGGATAAAGGAAAAGAACCTGCTAGATGGAACAAGAAACAAAGTGCAAATAAGAAAAGCTACTACACCCATGAAGATAGTGATGGCTTATCAAACAGTGATGAAGATGAACAAGGTAATAAATATAAGCTGTTAATGGCATTTGAAGATGATGATTATGAGGATGCTGTAGATGTGGATAATCTCTATAATGAAATTACTAGACTCAAGAGATGCATAGAAGAAAAGAGTGTGATCATTGATACTTTGCAATTTCAAATTGATGAAAAGGAAAAACATCTTGAAAAACTAGAAGGTGAAATTGTTGGTCTCAGAAAAGAAATTGAGAAAACAAAAAACTATTAATCTTAAGTTTGTCAAAGGATCTGAAACTTTGGATGAGATTATCAATGTGCAGCGGTCTCCTCTAAACAAGACAGGTTTGGGCTATAATGGAGAAACCTCTCAAGCATCCACCTCAAAAAGTTATCTTGATGCAGCAAGAAGAAATGAGCAGAAGAACAATGAAGATAATCAGGTAAAGCAGGGACGAATTACAAACAGAAACTATCAGGGACAATCCTTCTTAAGGGTGAACAAAAGCTACAACCAACCACAGGTAAAATCTTCTCAGTTTGGCTCAAGAATAGATGAAAATAGAAATTACAATCAGTTGGCTGGTAGATTCAATAACCGCAGAAGCTTCTTCAATGGACAATGCTTTTCTTGCCATAACTTTGGTCACAAAGCAGCTCAATGTGTTGCATATAAAACAATCATGACTAGGGAAGCTCAAAAACAAAGAAGTATGACAGGGATTACAAAGAGGACCTATAACAACTTTTCGGTTCTTGAAAATGAAGTTGAATGTTCTATTTGCAATAATTTTGGTCATAAAGACTCTGAATGCAGGAGCAGGTTTCAGGAGAAAAAGGAACAAGCCACGAGCACCAAAAAATGGAGAATAAAGGAACCTCAGACAGAAAGATGTGGGATAGCTTTTTATGCAGAAGGACAGGAAAATCTATGGTACATTGACAGTGGATGTTCGAAACATATGACAGGTGATAAAGAAAAACTTGAATCTTATTCTACTTTAGAAAAGGGAAAGAAAGTTTCTTTTGGAAATGATACTCCTGCAACTATAAAAGGAAAAGGTATTGCTCCTTTGAAAGAAAAGGTCAAGGCTGGAAATGTTTTGTATGTTGATGGATTGAAGCATAATCTACTAAGTGTCAGCCAGATGTGTGATCAAAAAACCGAGGTTATTTTCAGATCGAATGGATGTCTTGTTCGTGATCTTGATACAGGTAAAACAGTTCTCAAAGGCAAAAGAACTCCAAATAATCTGTACATATTTGAAGAAGGACAACAACAATGCTATCTTAGCAAGGATGAAGAGCACTGGTTATGGCATCGAAGGTTGGGACATCTAAGCTTCTCACAAATAAGGAAAGCATGCAAATATCAGGCAGTTCGCGATCTTCCAGATATCAAAATTCCAGACAACACCATATGCAAATCTTGTCAGTTTGGAAAGCAAACCAGAACTAACTTTCCAGAGAAGGAAGGATCAGCTAGCTTGCCTCTTGAGCTAGTCCATACAGATGTATGTGGTCCATTTAGGAAAAGGACACCTCGAGGAGAAGAATATCTGATATTATTCATTGATGATTTCTCAAGGTTTGTTTGGTTAGGGCTTATGAAGCACAAAGATGAAGCATTCGAAAAATTCAAATCCTTCAAAGCATTGGCTGAAAATGAATCAGGACACAAAATTAAGTGCCTCAGATCTGACAGAGGTGGGGAGTTCACATCAAATGAATTTTTCGATTTCTGCGATGAACATGGGATAAGAAGAGAATTCTCTACAGCT
Organism: Pinus tabuliformis; assembly: GCA_031772625.1. Taxonomy (NCBI): domain Eukaryota; kingdom Viridiplantae; phylum Streptophyta; class Pinopsida; order Pinales; family Pinaceae; genus Pinus; species Pinus tabuliformis. The sequence continues at coordinate 3,203,228 of CM062819.1, forward strand.
AGAACTCCTCAGCAAAATGGGGTTGTGGAAAGAATGAACAGAACTATCCAACAAATGGCTCGTGCTATGCTCGATGAATCAGGTACTCCTGCAACCTTCTGGGGTGAAGCTGCACATGCTGCTGTTATTATTCTTAACAAAACAAATGTCCGAGTAAACAGCACTCAAACACCTCATGAGCTTTGGAGTGGTAAAACTCCTTCCGTGAAGCATTTCAAAATCTTTGGGAGCAAATGTTATATTAAGAATACTGATGAGCAACTTGGCAAACTTGAACCTAGAGCAGATGAGGGCATTCTTCTTGGTTATTCTCCACATAGCAAAGCATACAAGTGCTACAATAAAAGACTTGGCAGAATTGTTGACAGTATTGATATAGTGGTTGATGAGAAGGGATATATTCCTAGGCAAGTTCATCATGAAGACATTGAAGAAGATGAAGGTTACTCTCAAAGGCGAAATGATGAAGAAGAAGAACCTCAAGAAGAAGAAGAATCTCAAGAAGAACCAGAGGAGCAGACAAGAATAGAAGAGAAGACTCCATCCAGATATGTCCAAAAGAATCATCCAGAAACTCAGATTGTGGGGCAAAAAGAAGCAGGAGTACAAACAAGAAGGACACTTGCAGAAGCTTCAAGCTACTTGGCACTACTCTCCTCCACTGAACCACAAAATGTGAAAGAGGCATGCAAAGATGAATGTTGGGTCAAAGCAATGGATGAAGAACTTGAGCAAATCGAAAAGAACAACACTTGGGAATTAGTTCCTAGACCAAAAGATAAGAATGTAATAGGAACAAAATGGGTCTTCAAGAATAAATTAAATGAAAATGGAGAAGTAATTAGAAACAAGGCCAGACTTGTTTGTAAAGGGTATGCACAGCAAGAAGGAATAGATTTTGAAGAGACCTTTGCTCCTGTGGCAAGACTAGAGGCCATCCGAATGTTCCTTGCTCTCTCAAGCTTTCAAAACTTCAAGGTATTTCAAATGGACGTGAAATCAGCCTTCCTGAATGGAGACTTAGAAGAAGAAGTATATATTGAGCAGCCAGATGGCTTCATTCTTGGGAATGATCCAAACCTTGTATGCAGATTGAAAAAGGCACTCTATGGACTCAAACAAGCTCCAAGGGCTTGGTACTATCGGTTGGACAAATATCTTCACCAACAAGGCTTTTCAAAAGGATCAGCAGATAGCAATCTCTATATAAAAGTTGAAAATAACAAATTGCTAATTCTTGTTGTTTATGTAGATGATATTATTTTTGGCAGCAATGAAGAGACTATGAGTCAAAACTTTGCCTTGGTTATGCAGAAAGAATTCGAAATGTCACTTCTTGGAGAATTGACATATTTTCTTGGATTGCAAATCCAACAAAATGAAGGAGGTATCTTCTTGTCTCAAACCAAATACCTCAAGCAGATCTTGAAGAAGTATGGCATGGAAGAGTCAAAGCCAGTATGTACACCCATGGTTACAGGATGCAGCCTCAGTGCAAATGATGAATCAGCAGCAGTTCACCAACCCACTTATAGATCCATGATTGGGAGTTTGCTTTATTTGACAGGTACTCGACCAGATATTACACATGCAGTAGGAATGGTTGGAAGATTTCAAGCCAACCCAAAGGAAACTCATCTTCAGGCAGTCAAAAGAATCTTCAAATATCTTCAAGGGACCCAAAACTATGGCTTATGGTATCCTAGAAATACAGATCTCACTCTTCATGCTTACACAGATGCAGATTGGGCTGGAAGTGTGGATGATAGGAAAAGCACAAGTGGTGGTGCTTTCTTCATGGGTTCCAGATTAGTATCTTGGTTCAGCAAGAAACAGAGTTCGATTGCCTTATCTACAGCTGAAGCAGAATATGTGGCTGCAGCATCTTGTTGCACACAACTTCTTTGGATGATGCAGACCTTGCAGGACTTTCAAATCACTTGCACTCCACCAGTCTCTATCTTATGTGATAATACAAGTGCAATCAGCATTTCAAAGAATCCAGTCATGCACTCAAAGACCAAGCACATACCAATCAAGTACCATTTTCTCGGGAACAAGTGCTTGAGCAGAAGGTCAAGTTGGAGTATGTTCCTTCTAAGGAACAAGTTGCTGATATTCTCACAAAACCACTGCCCAAGGAAACTTTTGAACATCTCAGACAAAAGCTGGGAGTAGTTGATGCTTCATCCTGCTATTGAAGCTTGTCTGTTCTACAGAAAAGTTGGTATACACAAGTTACGTAAGGTATATACGCGTATACACGTAGATTTATGATGGGAAAGTCGCGTGTATGGTGTACGCTTGTTGCAGGATTATATCCGCGTACATACGCGTTTTCATGCAGGAGAAATCGCGTATATGAAGTTCTGAACAGCAAGGGCAAACTCTGGAGTTCTGAACAGCAATGGGTATGTCAGAATTCTTCAGGCACGGTTTCAGGGGGTGCAGCAGGCACAGGTTCAGGGGGAGCAGCTTAAAAGTCTCATAAAGCATTGTTGGCATTCAGATGTTTTGGTTGTTGATTTCAGGAAAAGGAGCTCAGAAAGAAATCCGGTTGCTGATCTAAAAAGATGTTTATCATATGCTGCTGGTGACTTTCATAAGTCTTGGTCTAGATCTGTTGTCTCTATGTCATGTATCTCTCTTGCGATGTCTCTTTTATGGTGTCAAGGTCATGTAACGGCCTATGTTGGTTTCCCCACTATGCCTGGGATGAATGCTGTAATATAATTGGTTGTTTCTGTTATGTCCCCTCTTGGTAGGGAGTATGGATGTATATATTGAGTCTTTTGGTGATAGGAAGGTCCCTTATGGTGTATAAGTCTTGGTTCTTGTTGAAGAACATCTTTTGCAGATCTGGCCTACTGTCAGGGGGGCATGAGTCAGCCAAGCAGAGGTATCAGCATGTCCTCAGGGGGAGCACAGCCCTTTGCCCTTGATGTCAAAGGGGGAGAGTGACTTGGTGTGGTGGTTGCCATCAAGTCCAAAGGGGGAGATTGTTGGCATTATGATTCAAGTGTTGTCCTTGATGGCAACTCACTCAGAGGTTGGTACAGGTGTTCAGAGGTTGGTACAGGTGATGGCAACTTAATCAGAAGACAGATCTTAGTACAGCATGCCAAGGAAGTTCATATACGCAGGTTCGTTAAGCTCAAGTCGCGTGTACACGCTAGTTGGATTCAGAAAAAGCGCGTGTATGTGGAAAAGTACCTTTTGGTCCATGGTGGTTAGTCCTTGGAAGTTGTGCCTATGATTTCGGACCATTGTGTCTCGACGGGCGTGTCGATCCCTAGTTTTGAAGTTGATGGTATTGTGTTACTATGGTTTTGGCTCTTGGTATTGAGCAAGGCCTAAGGCTATATAAGGAGAAGAAGATCATTAGGCAAACACATCTTTCGACAAGGCTTGAATATCTAAGAGAGAAAGAGATCTGATATGCAGGTGCTGGGTTGCTTGATCTAAGCCAAGGAGAGATCACATCGGTTGATGGAAGACTAGATCTAAGGATAGATCGGGATCTAATGGTTTGAAATGCACTATCATGATATGGGTGATTATGCGTATTTCTAGATCTGCATATTGTCGCAATGTTATGTTCTGGGTCTAACTGATGTCTGGTACAGCTGCAAATTGAGAAAATTTATTTTTAGATCTGTACGCAGGTTGGCTTCGGCAAAAGCGCGTGTATACGCGGGTTTTGCTCATTGAAGTAGCGTATATCTTTTGAAGCTTGATTTTGGGTTTACAGTGGGGTCTGACTGTTATTGCAGAGTTCTGTAGTCTGCTCTGTGTTCTGGTAACTGGTGATTGACAGGGTTCAGTGGTTCAGTGATTCAAAGTTTGGTTGTTTTATGCTTCAATGATCTGTTGTGAAAATTGAATGAATTGGGGTCTACAGATTGTAATGTTGTGCTTCAGGAATATCCAGTCTGAAAATGTATGAAAGGTGGTACCTGAAGGAAAGAAGATTGTAGGTCAGCACCTACGTACTAGTATCTTGGCTAGTACAAGAGCAAAGGGGGTTGGAGCTCCCTTCCAAGGAAGTTTGGAGAACGAGAGAAGGTTGTAGCCTTCTGCAGGTTGTAGCCTGCGTACTGGTATAAGGCTGCACCAGTACAAAAGATTGTAAACTGAAGTTTCATATTAAAGAAAGATAGAGACAACTTGCAGCAGGTGGTTTTCACCCACATTGGGTTTCCACCTTACATCTTGGTGTTCATGTGTGTGGCTTTTGATCTATTCTGTTATACTGCACCTGTTTACTATTAATGTGGTGAATAATGTCCTGATGAACTTAACTGAAGAATAAGCTAACTAAATTATGAGTTTTCTTCTTATACGCTGTTTTGTTTAGTCATAATAGCGTGTACACGCTGGTTCACCTAACTGAAGTAGCGTATATGTTTCTGAGCATTGAAAAAGTTTGATTGATCTGATAATACTGATTCACCCCCCCTCTCAGTATTATTTCCAACATTCAACCCCTTTCTTCTCGTCCTCCACCTCGAGACTCATCATCTCAGGAATCTGATGCAGAAACCCCTGAGAGTCCATTGAGGTTTTCTTCTATTTCCTATGAATCCACTTTTTGATCCATTGGTCATATCTCCTCAACAACCTTATAGTCCATACGATAATCCTAGTGTGCCTTTGGAGTTATCTCTATGATCATCTTAGATTCCCCCTCGCCAACTATTTCCTCCCATGGCATTGTTGAAAAGTGTGCAATAAGAAATGCTAAAGATAGAAATTGCTAAAAATAGCACTGTTATAAATAGCAGTTCAGCCATTGGAGGTCTTAGCTACAATGGGTGAAAAGTGAAAGTGCTAAAAATAGCTTTTCTAAAAATAACATTTCAGGATCCCTTCTTATTTTATTCAGTCCGTGAACTAAACATAGGAAGTAAAATTCGAATTTGATATCAACAACAGTTTGGAAATTAATTAATTAATTCATCTTGAGTTAATTAGTTAAGGAAAATCAAACTTGAAGTCTATGTGAGGAAATGCAACAGTTTCTCCATTAATTGAGGAATTTAGCCTTCAGTTAAAGAGATAAGGATGAGTTGTAATATTGAGTTGTAATTAATTGACTTAGTTTAAGTTAGTCAAGTCCAGTTAGATTAATTTAACAGTTTGTTAAATTAATGAGAGTTCAGTTAGTTAATGCTTGCATGCATGTAAATACTGTATTTCAGATAACTGAGTATTTACTCATGGATAACTCATGCATGTCAGTCCAGTCAGAGACCCAGTTGAGATCGGATGGAGGGACAGTGTACTATCAGTTGCTAGGATATTCCTTGGTGAATATTCCTTGCATGCAGAAGGAATATTATTCCTTATGGATTGCGCTGTTGGACTTGAGGTTACAGTGAGTGTGATGAGGCCAATTCACACATGTGATATCATTGGACCCCAATCAAAACTGTGCAAGAAAATAGGAGGCTTGGAGGGCTTGAGGAAGATATATTCTATGTCTATTGAGTATGTGAGCTGTATTGTTTGAGTGCAGAGAGATCAAGATAGCTTGAGAGCTAATTCTTTTTGTAACTTGAACAAGATTTCCACTTGTATGATAATACAGAGTTGGGGTTTTAGGCTGGTGCTTTCCCCAGTTATATATCTTTTGTGTTATGGTTGATTGCTTCTCATTCTCAGTTATATCTGTTCATGCTTGATGTTGCTCATGTTCGATTAAGCTTCCACTCAATTGTTGTAGAAGTAGATCAAGTGTTTTGCTTTAGTACATTGCATTACCAGATGATCTACAGTGGGAAATTTCTACATGGTATCGGAGCAAAGGTGATCAAGGAAGAATAGTATACAAGTAGGAGAAGTACGAAGATTGGTTTCTGAATATTGAATTGAGTTCTTATCACATTTATTTCACCGATGGCGTTCAGTGGTTTAAGACTCGAATATGCTCTTGATGGCAGTTTGAATTATATAGCCTAGAAGGATCGCATGGAGGCAGTATTAGAAGATAACGGTCTAAAGGACTTCATTGATCGAGAAGTCCAGAAGCCGACTGATGCTACTCAATTGGCGAAATGGAAAAAGTGTCTGGCTAGAGCAAAGAGAATCCTCCTGGAGGGAGTTCGAGATCACATTGTCTCGAGCCTCCATGGGAAGGAGACTCCGTTTTCGATGTGGAAAACATTGAAAGATCTTTATCAAAATAGCAGTGATCAGAGGAAGTTGGCGTTGAAGGACAAACTTCGCAAGATCAAGTGCGAAAAGGGCGACACAATCTCTACATTCTTGAACAAGCTCACCACCTGCAGGGATGAGCTTGCAAGTGTAGGGGTCGTCACTGCTGATGACGACATGGTGAGTCTAACACTCCTTGGTCTTCCAAAGAGCAGGCATAGCTACTAGGACTCGGTTAATGGAAGAGAGAAACTAGCAGATTGGGAACGACTTTGGTCGGATCTGATGCAGGAGGAGATAAGGCGAAGCACCAGGGATGGATCTTCATCAAAACAAGATGATGAAGAAAATCTAACTTTAGCGAGTAAAGCTAAGAAAGGGAAAGGGAAGGCATCCCAATCCAAATCTTCTCATGGTGGGAAGAAGGTTGACAATTCGAAGGTGCGATGCTTTCACTGTCATGAAGTGGGCCATTATGCTATGAATTGTCCACAGAAGAAATCCAAGAAGCATTCCTCAAAGGGATCTGATGGTGATGCACTAGCTTCACAATTTGAGCTGGACTTCTCTCTTATCACATGCATGGTTTCATCCATGGTGGGATGTGTTTGGTACCTGGACAGTGGAGCTTCTTTCTACATGTCGGGTGACAAGAATCTTTTCAGTACATTGGAGGAGAAGGATCTCCAGATGCGGATGGAGATGGGCGATGATGGAAAATACTGTGTCTCAGGTGAAGGTACAGTTGTGTTTAAGAGGAAGCATGGTGCTCCTCTCACCCTATTTGCTGTGAAATATGTACCAGGTTTGAAAAAGAATCTTGTGTCTGTTGCTATGCTAGAAGATAAAGGCTATGATGTAGTCTTTAGTAAAGGAAAAGTGTTCCTGAGGCATATCGGCACTGGATAGACCAAGCAAATAGGGATTCGAGTAAAGAATCTCTACAAGCTAGAGGTAGATGATTGTGCTGCGCTAAGTTCCAAAGCAGAGGTGGTGCAAAGCCAAGATGTTGGCAAGCTATGGCATAGGAAACTAGGCCACTTGCATCACAGGGCCTTGAAGATCATGCAACAAATTTCTACCAGCTTACCCAAGGGAAAACTGGAGCAAACAGACACATGCAAAGGATGCACCCTGGATAAGTGTGTGAAAGCTTCCTTTCAGGATCGGGATAGTAGAGTTGGAGCAATCCTGGAGTGAGTTCACTCAGATGTATGTGGACCATTCTTTACAGCCTCCATCGGTAAGCAAAGGTACTATGTTATTTTCATTGATGATTTTTCTCGTAGATGTTGGATCTACTTTATGCAAAAGAAGGATCATACCTTCTTGAGGTTTTGTGAGTTTAAAGCCTCGACGGAGAAAGAATCTGGGAAGAAAGTAAAAGCCTTGCGTAGCAACAATGGTGGAGAGTATGTTTCCCAGCAGTTTAAAGACTTCTGTGCTATAGAAGGAATTAAACGGGAACTGACAACACCTCATAACCCACAACAGAATGGGGTGGCCAAAAGGAAGAACAGATCTATTGTGGGAGCAGCTCGAGCGATGTTGCATGACTAAAGCCTACCACGTCATCTGTGGGCTGAGGCATGCAATACAACAATGTACCTTCAGAACATAAGTCCTCATCGTGTTTTGGGGATGAAGACACCTATGGAGGCTTTTTCGGGTAAGCGACCAGATGTGAGTCACTTTCGCATCTTTGGATCACCAGTTTTATGTCATGTGACCAAAGATGCTCGGAAGAAGCTAGACCCAACAGCTGAGTTGGGGATACTTGTGGGGTACACAGATACACCCCACAACTATCGTGTGTTTCTACCTGCCAGTCAGAGGACTGTAGTGCGCAGGGATCTGAAGTTCGACGAGAAAAGAGCCATGCGAGTGTCACTTGAGAGGGAGCTCAAGTTGCATGGCGATGAGGAACTTTTAGTTCCAAAGGAGGAGGAGCCTCCTGATGATGTGGATCAGCCACATGCAGAGGATCCAGTAGTGGAGACCACCACTCCTGGAGAGTCTTCCAAAGACGAGCGGAAACACTCACGGGAAGCTGGCAGATTGATGCAGGATGTGAGAGAGAATGTGGGGTAGCCATCCTCTCAGCGCAGATAGAGGATATCTCCCAAGAGATACATTGGCTACATGGCCCTAGTTGGGGAGTGTGTAGCGACCGAACCTTCTTCTTTTCAGGAGGAAGTGCAGCAACCAGTCTGGGTTGATGCAATGGTAGAAGAGTACGATTCTATCATGTGGAACAGTGTGTGGGATATTGTCCCTACACCTGCAGAAAAATCAGTGGTTAGTTCCCGATGGCTTTACAAGGTAAAGCAGGCAGTTGATGGTAGTGTTGAGAAACACAAGGCAAGGTTTGTTGCCCGAGGTTTCTCACAGGTTGAGGGGATCAAATAAGATGAGACCTTTGCTCCCGTAGCAAGGTACTCATCTATCAGATCGATGCTAGCTCTATCAGCTCAGATGGGTTGGAAGATCCATTAGATGGATGTGAAGATGGCGTTCCTTAATGGGAAGATTGAGGAAGAGGTATACATTGAGCAGCCTGAAGGATTTGAGACCTTCGATCGCGAGTCGCATGTTTGCCGACTGAAGCGAGCACTGTATGGGCTGAAGCAAGCACCGTGTGCTTGGTATACCAAGATTGACAGCTATTTCACCAGGTTGGGCTTCACCAAGAGTGAAGCAGATGCAAACCTATACCACATCATGGTAGATGGTAAGCCCTTCATTATTGTACTTTATGTCGATGATCTGATTTTGATAGGTGATGCGCAACTGATACAGTCTTGCAAGGAGGACCTTGCAAGAGAGTTCGAGATGAAGGACATGGGCCTCATGCACTACTTTCTAGGCATGGAAGTGTGGCAGAAAGATGGGGAAGTATTTGTGTCTCAAGGCAAGTATGCCAATGAGATACTCGAGCACTTTCACATGGAGAAGTGCAAGCCCATATAGACTCCTCTAGCTGGGAACTGAAGGAAGGAGGATGCTACTTCAGGTGAGGTAGTAGTTGCTATTGTTTATCGGCAGCTCGTGGGTTCACTCATGTATCTAGTGAACACACGACCTGACTTGTGCTTTGCGGTGAACCAACTGAGTCAAGCTATGGTTCAGCCTACCAAGCTGTTTTGGAAGGCAGTGAAGCATGTGCTAAGATATCTCAGAGGCACTACACAGTACATATTATGGTACAGACAGACAAAGGGAGTGAAGCTGCAAGGCTTCATGGATGCAGATTGGGCTGGTAGTCCATCAGACCGGAAGAGCACTTCTGGAGGAATCTTCAACCTTGGTTCAGCTGCAATTTCTTGGTATAACAGGAAATAGAGATCAGTTGCACTTAGCTCAGCAAAGGATGAATACATGGCTGTGAGTCAGGTAGCATGTGAGGCCATTTGGATGCGGAATATTCTAGTGGGATTGTTTGGTCAGATGATGGATCCTACAGTGATATACTATGATAATTAGAGTTGCATAAAACTCTCTGAGAATCCAGTGTTTCATGACAGGTCCAAGCATATATATATCCGTTACCATCATCTACGAGACTGTGTGGTCAAGAGGATCATGATGTTGCAGTATGTTTCGACTGAGGAGCAGGATGCAAATATTTTGACAAAGGCATTGTCAAAATGCAAGTTCAAGTTCCACAGAGACAGGATCGGGGTTGATGATAATCCCTTTATTGTTGAGAGGGAGTGTTGAAAAGTGTGCAACAAGAAATGCTAAAAATAGAAATTGCTAAAAATAGCAATGCTATAAATAGCCGAGCTATAAATAGCAGTTCAGCCATTGGAGGTCTTAGCTACAATGGGTGAAAAGTGAAAGCGCTAAAAATAGCTTTTCTAAAAATAACATTTCGTTCTTGTTTTAGTCAGTCCCTAGACTAAACATAGGAAGTAAAATTCGAATTTGATATCAACAGCAGTTTGGAAATTGATTAATTAATTCATCTTGAGTTAACTAGTTAAGGAAAATCAAACTTGAAGTCTATGTGAGGACATGCAACAGTGTCTCCATTAATTGAGGAATTTAACCTTCAGTTAAAGAGATAAGGATGAGTTGTAATATTGAGTTGTAATCAGTTGACTTAGTTTAACTTAGTCAAGTCCAGTTACATTAATTTAACAATTTGTTAAATTAATGAGAGTTCAGTTAGTTAATGCTTGCATGCATGTAACTATTGTATTTCAGATAACTGAGTATTCACTCATGGATAACTCATGCATGTCAGTTCAGTCAGAGACCCTGTTGAGATCAAATGGAGGGACAATGTACTATCAGTTGCTAGGATATTCCTTGGTGAATATTCCTTGCATGCAGAGGAATATTATTCCTTATGGATTACGCAGTTGGACCTGAGGTTACAGTGAGTGTGATGAGGCGAATTCACACATGTGATATAATTGGAACCCAATCAAAACTGCACAAGGAAATAGGAGGCTTGGAGGGCTTGAGGAAGATATATTCTATGTCTATTGAGACTGTGAGCTGTATTGTTTGAGTGCAGAGAGATCAGGATAGCTTGAGAGCTAATTCTTTTTGTAACTTGAACAAGATTTCCACTTGTATGAGAATACAGAGTTGGGGTTTTAGGCTGGTGCTTTCCCTAGTAATATATCTTCTGTGTTATGGTTGATTGCTTCTCATTCTCAGTTATATCTATTCATTCTTGATGTTGCTCATGTTCAATTAAGCTTCCACTCAATTGTTGTAGAAGTAGATCAAGTGTTTTGCTTTAGTACTCTGCATTACCAGGTGATCTACAGTGGGAAATTTCTACAGGCTTCCAAAAGGTGAGTTTCCAACCTCTTATCAAGGTCCTCCATAAGTCTCAGCCACTCATATTCCTGGTGTTCACAATGATTCTGAATATGACTTTCCACCTGAAGGCTATCCATGTGTGGGAAATGTAGCACCTCCACCACCGCCTGAAAGAAGTGAACCTTTGTTTTTGGCTAGCTATACCTCTTTGGCTCAATTGGTTTTAGGTACTCCAAGTGCATCTTCACTTTATCACAATCCCATTTGGTCGTCAGGCACCATGCCTACTTCTAGTCCATTTGTTTCAAATGTGGCCTCTCAAATTTCCCAGGCTCCAACCTGTATTTGCCAAGCACTGACTTTGACTTCCAAGGCTCCAACCCTATATTTGGTTCAGGCTCTGACCTAGATTCTTGAGGACTCTGATCCTCTAGGGCTCCAACCCTATCTTATCTAAGGCACCAACCTTGAGTTTAGGAGAACCAACTCCAAGGAAACCAATCTTATATTTTCCGAGCACCAACTTGGACTTTATAATGCACCAACCTTGTCAATTTTGAGGCACCAACCCCAAGGGCTCCAACCCTATAGCTTCACTTTGTCAAGATATGTTTGGTTATACTTCACAAGTCCCAATGTTTTCTTCAACAAGCCTTATCAATCTTTAGCTACGCCTTCACTTAGTCTCCACGTCACATCATCAATGACAACCTTGTTCTTCACATGAAGATGTCACCTTTTCTCTTCATGTTACTCAAACAAAAATTCTTCAAGGTCACTTCATAATGGCTTCAATGCATCATGGTCTTTAGACTTTAATGATCTCCACAAATCTTCAATATGCTACTTCACAAAGTTCTCCAACTCTGCCATATTTTGTTCTCAAGAGAAGACTTCAACAAGCTCTGTTTGTCCAATCCCAATAAATAAACACTTCGACCACGACAACTTTGACCATGACAGCTTCAACCATGGCAACTACGTCAACTTCAACCACGAAAACTACGGTGGCTTCGACCAGGGCAACTACGACAACTTCAATCACGACAACTACAACAACTTCGACCACGACAATTATAACAACTTCAACCACGACAACTACGGAGGCTTCGACCACCGCAACTACGGTAGCTTCGACCACAACAACTACGGCAATTTCGACCATGACAACTACGACAACTTTGACCACGAAAAATATGGTAGCTTCGACTAAGATTTTATGCCCAAACAGAATTATCCTTTTTTTGGTCCTAAACAATAGTCTCTTTGTTCTTCTCGGCCTTCTGTCTTCTCTTGTACTTTGTATCTCATAATTCTTTCCTAAAACCACCCATTCTTCACACAGATTGTCATAAAACCACCCATTCTTCACACAGATGCTTCAGAAACAAATGTCCTGCAAGAACAAAGATTCATCTTGGATGGATCATTTCTTGGCAATGGGCATCAACAGCCAAGAAGATATTCCAATCACATGTTAGAACTTGTTCCAGAGTATTGAACAGTCTTGCAGTTGAGTTTTCTCCATCATCTCACCTTGTATCTGACAGGGGGGGAAATGATGGTCATCTACAAGCTTCAAAGTCACATCAAGCAAGCCTGAGCCACAACCTGCCACACCAGTTTTAGAGTTGTAGCCAGAAACAAAGATGCCCCTGAGCATGCCTTCAGTTGGTAATTTGGGACACTTCCTCTAGCAGAAGACTTCAGCTTCTTGCCAGTTTCGGAAGAATTCTAGGAACAAAATTGATAACACTTCCTTTAACATAAGACTTCATCTTCTTGCCAGATTTGGAAGAGTTCTAGGAATTTCATTAAGCATTCCAGAGTTGTTGGTCATCCTTAAACCATCATAGGTTGAGACTTCCCTTTTCAGGTTGAAGTTATCCTTTTATGTGGGGTGAGACCTCCCTTTCATGGTTGAAGGTTTCCCTCTTCAAAACAATAGGAGTACTTCCTCTAGCGGAAGACTTCATCTTCTTGCCAGTTTTGAAAGAGTTTCGGGAACTGCACTAAGCGTTCTAGTGTTGGTGGTCATCCTTAAACCATCACCCTTTATACCAACATTTCATAGAGCACATTCAGCCTAGTGCTGCCATGCATTTTTTTCATATTTTGTATTATAGCACTCTTCTTGGACTCATACATAACCCTTCGGATTAAGGGGGGGAATTTTGGACACCTAATCCTCAATGGGTTAGTGTGGAAGTGGAATAGACAAAAAGAAGTCCAAGAGACCTTGGGATGTGAAACCCAACGGTCAAACAATGTACTATAAATGTATATTAGTTTTTAATAAAAGATGTACTCTCATGTTTTATCCTTCAGATTCCTTTGTTGCCTATGTGTGTTTAATAGATTTCAATATGCCTAATCCAGTTATTAAGATTTTATGCATTACTTTCACTGTTATACATGGGAAGATCAAATTTGACATCTAATTTAAAGAAAGGTTTCTTAGATGCATCCCTTGAATTCCTATGATGATGGTGATGAGAGGAAGAAGAACTTCCACTCATGGAAGGAGAAGGAGGGGGTTCTTCTCCACCATTTCCATGCACCAAAACTTGTTCTTCTAGATTTCTCTCTTCTGCTTTCTCCAGCCTTGAAAACAACTGATCGACCTTTTTTTCCACTGTATAGAAGGCTTTGCAGTAAATTCACTCCTCCTCATAACGAGCCTCGTCATATGCCATGTTTCTCCTTCGATTTGCATGCCCCTCTTTAGGATCGAAAGACTTTAGTTTCCATTCGCCTCTTTGGAGCCTGTTTCTTGTTAGCATACAAACATGCAATTCAAATCGACAAAGACCTGCTCTAATACCACTTGATCCAAGATCTTTTGCTTATATATGTATTAAATAATTACATGAACAAATTTTGCAGCTTAACCATAGGAAACTTAATGTGCACATGAAAGAAGAGAAGAAACACATAAGGCATGAAAATAAGACAAGAGACTTGATAACAGAGTTCGTCCAATTTGGACTATGTCTATAGACCCTGCTCAATCAATGGAGAGGCCTTCATTCATTAAATGGCATAAAAGAGAAAGAAGTACACTTAGCATTTACATAAGGAGTCTTATACCTCCAATCTGGAAAATGGCCGAAAAATGGAGAGCTCTATTGCAAAAATTGACATCACCGTTGAGTTCTTGTTGCTGAGAGGTGCAAAATTGATATAAAACTTGCCCAATTCTAACAATGGACCAAAATTGACCCTCTGAAAATGTGCTCATGCAAGGTTCCACCCCCCACCACAGGATGCTCAGGGTTCCACCCTCTTGCAAATCATTCACCTCGAAAATTGTGCCACACTCTCCCCCCGGACGCATTGTGCATAAGTGTTTAAATATGATTTTTGTGGGTGGATGTCCCATGGAAGATCATTGGCATGCTAGCTAAAATGGTCGGATGGTTGAGGAGGGGTTGGGGGATCAAATCCCGCCGCTCCCTTTTTTATTACATAATAGTTAAATAATTTGTAACTGGGGCAGGTCCGCCAGTCCAGTGGCCCACTCCCCCAAACTTCCATCGTCATTTATGTGGTAATAGTGATGTGTGTAGGTTTTAACCCCGTACAGAAATTACCTACATACAAATTCTAAAACACAAAAAATAAACAATGCGAGAGCATAACACATAAAACACATATACACAGATATTTTCCCTTGGATCCCAAAACTGGGACTACCAACTTGATTTTTTTCATTATGTTCCTTTCAATGTTACAATACATATTTATACATGTCAAAGCATCCAACACCATGGACCGAAAACCATCGCGTCCAAAACCATGGACCGAAAACCATCGCATCCAAAACCATGTGCAAAAAATCATGCACAAAACCATAGGTAGGTCCGCCCAACCTAATATATGGTCCAAAAACAAAAAAATTTGGGGCGCTGCCCCAGACCCCATAGAGTGGGGTTACCTACACCCCTCAAACCCCCTGTGACTCCCCCCGCTACGCAATCGGTGCAATGAAGGGGGGGCTCCCCCCCCTTCTAACCCCCCGATTAACTACGTGGGCTAGCCTTGGAAAGAATATAACACAACCCAACATTCTCCCACTTGTTGTTTTCTTTCCACAGGGGGCCACAAGAGAGCTTAGTCATTTATCCAACCCTGCAATGCCCATTGTTTCTCTACACTAAGAGAACTTCTCAAAGCCAACACATTTTGTCAATGCATCTGTAGTATTCTTCTAAGTGTCCACCTTTACCAACAACACCTTTTTGTCTTCTATCATATCCCTCACAAAGTGATATTGAACATCAATGTGCTTTGTCTTTGAATGATATGCAGGGTTATTTGCCAAGAAAATTGCACTTTGGTTGTCACAGTCTATCCTTATAGCTCCCTGTACTAACCTTATACTTGAACACAATCTCTGCAACCAAACTGCTTCCTTGCTTGCATGAGTGGCTACCATGTATTCTGCCTCTATAGTTGATAGTGCCACTACAAATTGTTTCTTACTCATCCAACTGACTGCACCTCCAAATAGGTTAAATACATACCCACTTATAGATCTTCTTTGATCTAGATATCCAGCCCAGTCCACATCAACAAAGCCACAGATATCAAAAACTCTGTCCAATCCTGGTCTTCCTTGGTAGCATAAATCATAATCACTAGTGCCACGCAAATATTGTTCAGCAGATAACTTTACACCTATAGGAATAGGAACCTTCACCAGTTTACTATCCTGCATATTAAACCTCTGCAATATTGTCACGACATACTTCCTCTGGTTTAGCCAGAGCTTCCTCTTTGCCCGATCTCTTTTAATTTCCATGCCCAAGATATAGTTTGCAACACCAAGATCTTTCATGTCGAATTTGGAGGATAATTGAATCTTCAAATCCTAGATAATTTCTTTGTAATTTCCAACTAGCAACATACCATCCACATACAAGACCAGATAAATAACACAGTCACCAATTAATTTAAAATACACACAGTGATCTACTTTGCTTTTGGTGAATCCAAGTCCCCATATAAATGTATCAAATTTCTGATATCACATCCTTGGTGACTGTTTTAACCCATACAGAGACTTCTTTAACTTGCATACTAGTTCTTTCTTACCCTTCAACACAAATCCATCATGTTGCTTCATGTAGATCTCCTCTTCCAGATCCCCGTGAGGAAATGTTGTCTTCACATCTATCTGTTCTACCTCAAAATCAAAAGCAGCAACAACAGATAAAAGTAATCTAATAGAAGCTAACTTGGCAACAGGAGAAAATATATCACCAAAATCAATTCCCGGCACCTGGGAATAACCTTTTGCTACCAACCGAGCTTTGTATTTCTCCACCTTTCCTTCTGCATTTGTCTTCTTTTTGAACACCCATTTTCTACCAATGGATTTCCTTCCAGTCGGCAACTCCACCAAATCCCAAGCCTCATTTTTGTGTAAAGATGCCATTTCATCAACCATGGCCTCTTTCCAAAGTGTTCCATCTTCTGAATCTACTGCTTCCTCCACAGTTCTGGGATCATCATTAGTAATAGATAAAGAAAAATTTGAACAGAAAGAAAACGGATTATGCCTTTCTGGTTTCCTTCTTTCTCGAACTGATCTTCTCACACTCGGAGTTTATGGCTCTTCATCTTATGATTCCTCCGCTGCTATAGAGTCTGATTCTTCCTCCTTTAGCTCAAACTCTATCTTCTCAGGTTCCTTTGGTTGGACTTCATGTTTAATAACATATTTCACCTCTCTGAACACCACATCTTGGTTGTACACAACCTTCCTTGTTACTAGGATCCAAAGCTTATAACCCTTTAAACCATCCTTATACCCAATAAAGATGCACTTTTCAGATTTACTATCCAACTTGGTTCTTTTCTCCTTTAGAACATGTACATATGCATCACATCCAAATACCCTTAGATGTGAAAGAGAAGGTTTCTTACTAGTCCATACCTCTTGTGGAGTCTTATCTTCCAATGCTAATGAAGTTGATCTGTTGACCAGGTAACATGCAGTCTCCATCGCCTTTGCCTAGAATTCTTATCCTAACCCGACACCATTGAGCATGCTTCTTGCCCTTTCCATCAACATCTTGTTCATTCTTTCTGCAACTCCATGATGCTGAGGTGTGTATGGAATAGTCTTCTGCCGTGCTATACCACACTTCTTACAGAATTCTTCAAATTCCTTACTGAAAACTCTCCATTGTTATCTGTCCTCAACACCTTTATCTTCTTTTCTATCTGGTTATCCACCAGAGCCTTAAATTCTTTAAACCTACCAAAGACTTTAGATTTCTTCTTAATGAAATATATCCATGTATTCCTTGAGAAGTCATCTATAAATGATACATAGTACACAGACTTACCCAGTGATAGAACCTTCACAGGTCCAAACACATCACTGTGCACAAGCTCTAATATATGTTTCGCCCTCTTACCACCAGAGGGGAAACTCACCTAATTCTGCTTCCCATATACACAATTTTCACATGAATCAAAATCTAGAGAGCTATTACTCATACCTTCTACCATACCTTTACCAAGAAGTATTTGAAGGCTCTTCTCTCCAATATTTCCAAGCCTTTAATGCCACAACATGGTCTTCTCTCCAGAGACCACTAGATTTTCTGCTCCACTTTCAGGAACCACAGAACTATTGCACCCATCAATAACAGTGCTACCTTGCAACTTGTACAGAGTTCCAATCCGAACTCCCTACATCAATACCAGTGCTCCCCAAACCATTTTGTAGGTACCCTTCTCGAACATTGTTTTTACAGCTGCATCATCCAGCTTTCTTACGAAATCAGATTTCTAGCCAATGCAGGAATATGCAGAACACCCGGAAGTGTTCTAACCCTTCCACCTTGCAACTTCAACTTTACTTTTTTGCGAACAACGATTATAGCCTTCCTGTCATCCCCCAAAAAGACATCACCACCATCATATTTCTCATACTCGTAGAACCACTCTCTATGGGGAGTGAAGTGAAAGGATGCACCTGAGTCAATCAACCATGCCTCATGATCTACATGTGTACTTGAAGAAGCCCATTACACATCCCCACCTTCATTTGAGATTGTTTTTGCCTCTGTAGAAGGAGCATCATCATATCCATTTCCTTTGTCAGGAGCTTTAGATTTACAATCCCTTTTGTAGTGCCCTTCCTTTCTGCATTTCTAGCACACCACCTTTACAGGTTTTCCTAGAGATTTAGATCTCCCTCTAGATTTAGATCTCCCACTCGATGACTTATTTTTGTTTCTGTTCTGGGACCGTCTTTGTACAGACAAGGCATCACCATTATGGCTCTCCATATTTTTCCATCTCATGTCATCCATCAACAAGGATGAGACTATTTCATCAGACTGCAAGGCAGTTGCATTGCTACCTATTGCAATAACCAGACTATCCCACGAATTTGATAGAGAACACAACAAACTGATGCACTTGTCTTCATCTGAAATTTTAATATCAACATATAATAATTGACTTACCACAGTATTAAATGTGTTCAGATGTTCTGTCACTGAGTCTCCATCTTTCAGATGTTGATTCGAATTGGATCCATCAAAGACTGTCAAAGAACCATGACTGTATCAGGTCAGGACAAACCTCTAAAAACTCCAAAACAGCGATCAAAAACACCCTGAACCAATGGCAATGGCAGCCAGCGAGGAACGACGAGGACCTCAGTCAAAGTGCGCTGACCGAGGCCCATGGAGAATGCATGGGAGGCGAATTTAGCCCCTGGGAGGCCCAGATTGGGAAACAGAGGAGGTTTTTGATGCACCATTAGCACCTTTGGGCAAACAGGGCCAAAATGGGGGAAGCCTGAGCACACAAATGCATGGCGAGCTGAAGAACCGCGGGCAGAAAAGGCAAAAAGTGCTGAACATGCAAAGGTGGGACTCGCACTTTGGAAACTAGCAGTATTGATCAGGGCGCCCTCAAACGGTAAGAGGTTTGGACGAAAGTAGAGCGATCCCACTCAACGATCAACGCGTGGCTGGTGGAGGTGAGAGAAAACCACCGTTGATCACGCGCTATCGGTCGAGCAGGTCAACCGCACAGGATGTGCATATGACGTTGGATCTGGGGGACCCAGATCAGACGGCTAAGATTGCGCTCGATGGAGGAAGCAGAACCAACGAAGGATTAAGCCGCGTTTGTAAAGATTTGAGGTTCGTTTGACTGCCACAATGGAGGAAAGACTTCATCCATGACGTAACTGAAGAAATGAACCGATGACGTTGAGGAGCGTTCATGATGACGTTGAATAGGGAACTCCAAGCACAGCTACAAAAGGTGAATCGACAGAGGCGGAAGAAGAACCGAATAGGCATAAGGGTCGAATGGCTAAATCCATGAATAGAGACAGTCGAATCAGAAGTTAGACACAGGGAGAGTCGAGAGACGAAGAAGTGGAACAATGAACCCTGAGAGGAGGACTGAACACAAAGAACAGCAAAGCAAAGTAGAAGAGACAGAGGGTTGAGCTAACCAGTAGTAGCATCGAGCACCAGAGCTTGAAGATTCAAGCCATCCCATAGAGGAATATGTCCGGATTGAGCATCATATTTGGATCTTTCCGCTGTAGACCCAAGGGTCATGGAGCTGGTAGGAAGAAGAAGAGCATGTGCACTCCAGTGGCTTGGGGAATCCAAGAACCACCTTGCCAAGCAAACCTGCTTCAGGAGAACTCACACTGAGTCCCTGCATTGTAATTCTCTGCTTAAAGACACAATAAAAGAAGGCCACCACTGAAAGCTGGACTAGAGATGTAGCCCTGGAGAATAGGGTGAACTGATCGATCCGTTGCTTAAAAAACACAGAACACACACCAGCACATGAGTCTGTAATACCTATGTTCTAATAAATCTTCAACTGATGACACTCATAGGGTGACTTTCAGATCACAGGTTATACAACTTTTTCCGTAGGAACAATTTATTCACTAGAGACTTAGATTGGTACAAAGTCCCTAACTTGTCCCACAAAGCCTTCGTCGTAGCTTCCCTTGATACATTCATCAATATTGAATATGAGACACACGATCGTATTGTGCTCTTAGCCTTTCGATCCAACTTCTTCCATTCTTCATCGGACACTCCCGTTGGTTTAGTACCTGGATCTACCATGACCCACTAATCTTTATCCACCAACAGATCCTCCATCTTGAGTTTCCATAACTCAAAACTTTGACCATTAAATTTCTCGATCTCAATCTTTCCATTTCTCGCCATCCTCTTTCATCACTAAAATTGATCCTGCAGATCTCCCACTGAACAAGGTCTACCACAGGCCTGAGCGAAACCCCTCAACAAAAAAGGCGTCCCGTTGAAGCCAAAACAACTCTGATACCAAATGTAGGTTTTAACCTCGTATAGAAATCACCTTCATACTAATTCTAAAACACAAAAAATAAATAATGTGAGAGCATAACACATAAAACACATATACAGAGAGATTTTCCCCTGGATCACAAAACTGGGACTACCAGCTTGATTTTTTTCATTATGTTCCTTTCAATGCTACAATACATATTTATACATGCTGAAGCATCCAATACCATGGACCGAAACCCATCGCATCCAAAACCATAGACTGAAAACCATCGCATCCAAAACCATGTGCGAAAAATCATGCACAAAACCATAATTAGGTCTGCCCAACCTAATATAGGGTTACTTGCACCCCTCAAACCCCATGTGAACCCCCCTGCTACACAATCGGTGCAACGAAGGGGGGGCTCTGCCCCACTTCTAACCCCCCTGGTTAACTACGTGGGCTAGTCGTGGAAAGAATATAACACAACCCAACAATGTGGAAGGGCAGCGGGGTTGACTGCATGCCCCCTATACATTAATACATGTGGCGATTGTTGTGGGTTCTGGGGTGGAGGGCTCATTGCCACATATATATATATATATATATATATATATATATATATATATATATATATATTGATTGATTTTGTTACACAGTGGTTCCTAGGGCAGTGGGGTCATGGCCGCCCGCCCCTCCTTTGTACTTGTTTTGAGTCATGGTTCCATCGGGGGCGGCAGGGGCCATGGCCTGCCACCCATTTTTTATTTTTCTATAACCAGCATTAGCCGTTTTCTATAAACTTATGGTTATTGGACAAATTAAGCGTCCTACAAATTTTCCCAGAAAACTTGCCGAATTCTGGTGCCGGATTTCTGCTAAATTGTGCCCTCCTTAAGCCTGCCACATGTGCAAGTCAACCTTAAAATTTGAATGCTTCTATCTTTCTCATACATACTTGGATTGGAGTGTCATTCGCGTTGTTGGAATCAGGGCAACAAGCACTTCGATCTAGTGTCAATTTCATCATCTTTCTACCACTTTGAACTTTGAGCCTTTTTCATGCCACTAGTATTTAGAGATCCACTTGGATCAGTTGTTGTATCTCTCCTTCTAGCAATGAAAGGTGACTCATATGATACTCCTACATCACTGAGGTATTCCTCATGCTCCTTCTTTGTTTCCTCTATTTCCACCTCTGCATTATTTCCACTTGTACCTGCATCCTACAGGGTACCCTTCTCATTTCCAACTGCTCCACCAAGTGGAGTCATCCATCCTTTCTTCCATTGTTGTACTACAGTAATGGAAATGGGTTCCATGTCTCAATTGGGTCCGTTGTTGCCTTCACATAAGCTTTGTGGAAGTCTACTTTGAAATCTGCAATGTGACAATACTGCTTATAGGAACTAGGTGACAAGCTTGGATGATGATCCACCACCATGTGTAGATTAATTTCCATCACTACAAATAAAATCCTATTCTTTGTTTCACGTTTTGGTTCCTTATTAAACCAGAGGGAAGCATTCATCGCTGCTGATGAGCCCCAAAAATGGATAATTGTATGGGCTCATTCAACCTCCTAATTCGACTTAATGCACCATTCTCATTAGTTTATTACATGTTTTTGATTATATTTATGCTAATAGAGTGAATTGGGTTAGTAATTATGCCAACAAGTCTAATAGGTGCTTTGTGCAGATTTTTAGTCAATTTTGAGACAAAATCAAAGGTTTTAATGAGCACTTGGCAGCCAAATTCGTGGAAGAACAAGGGAGAGGATTTGTAGGAAGGTGTCCCCTTCATTTATGGGCCCTTACCTCGAACTCTCCACCATCAGCTCGGAGTTCAAGGGACACCAAATCAATTATCGCAAGGGCAGTCGAGAAAGTGCTAGTAAAAGTGCTGTTAACTACAAGTTTTGGCAGCCGAGTTCCTAAAGTTTAGGAGGGTTGTTGGGGTCCTCAATTTGTATAAATAAGAGGTCTTAGGGCCTCATTTCAGTTAGTCACTTTGTAGGCAGAAGTTAGCTAGTTTTTAGTTCAATTTTTTGTCATGTTTTAGTCATTCTTTTAGGCAGTAGGTTAGCACTCTAGTGCTGCTTTGTTTTTGCTCATTTGTGGAGCCTTTGCTGTAAACATTGCTGTGATATGGTTATTTTATGAATAATGGAGATCAGTTTTATTCTGCTTCAGATCTGAGCTTCTTTTAGGAGCTTGTAGCTCTTGGGGTTGGGCCCAACCCAAGTGCCAAGGCCTCCTCAATGTACTGTCACATGTGTTTCTGCTATCTTTAATTAATTTCTGATAGTAGGTTACAATCTGATTTGGTTATTTAGTTCATTTTTGCTGATAGAAATAGTTGCTCATGTTTTAAGTTGATTTGATAGGTTAATAACAGAGAAGATATTCAAAAAAAGGCCATCAAGCACCTCTGATTTCACCTGTCCCGCAGTGGGATCAGGAGCTGGGATCAAGGTGACCTTGCTGCCAACAAAAACACTTTCTTTGCTTCACCATGCAACTGTTAGTGTTGTATTTTCGTTTGCAGAAGTTGATACCAATTTTGGTTAGATGATCAGGTCAATGATTGCTTCGTTTGCATAGCATTTCACATTATTTCGTTGCAAATAAACTGCTGTTCATTTTCCTTGCTGTTATTTAGGTCAAATTAGGTCAAGATAGCTAGATCTTGGGGTTGCATAGTCTTTGTTTGGTCAGTTTTAGAAAAATGTGTGCAGATCACCTGTATTAACTCTCTATATACCTTTCCTCCATCAGATAATCTACTCCAACCCTTAATCCATGATTCCTACCCTTCATTTGCCATACTTTTCCCACCTTGCCCTAATTTCTACATTCTTGTGCATCATCGCTTCCTCCTTCCTCGAACAAATCTAATCGCTCCTTAGCCTCATGCGCTAGGTCCTGGACCTCCTCACACCCTTATCTCACCTCCATACCCACTCCTTCATCTTTCTTCCTCCATCCATCCTCCAAAATCTCATTTCTGAACATCCTGTAGAAAATTACAGAACATCCTGTAGAAATTTCAAAGTATCCTGTAGAACCCCTGCATACTTCTTGTAGAAGCTCATGAAAGCGGTTTCTTGATAGCCAAACTTTGTGAAACTCTCTGGAAGGGTGCTAGGGACCCCTTAGGCCCTCTTCTAACCTTCCCAACCTCCTACAAGCATTTCCTTTTGCCAATCCACCTCTGCACAGTCAAAAACCAATCAAAGCACATGCATCATAATTCTGACAACTTATTAAAAAATACAAAAGGATGTTTTTTCCAGATGTTACTGTAGAAGTAGCATAGACACATGCATTTTACCTTCCTATAAGTCAATGGCATCTCTTTCAGTAGCTTGCATCCTCTTTCTTGCATCAGTAGGGCTAGCTGGAAAAATTAGGGTTTGTATTTCCTTTCAGCTTCTAGTTTCTTTCTGCAAGTAGATTAGCCTTCTTTGAGTTAGCTTTCATCCATCAATTAAAAAGCTTCTTCTAAGAGCTCATAGAAGTTGGCTTAAGCTCCTAGTGGACTTGTGCCAGCTGATCAAGTGACAACCGCGGCAAGAGCTAGTACTTGTGCATACAGCACCGTCACTTCCAAGTTTGTTACGAACTACCGGGTTGATAAAATTAAAGAAGGGAGTTCCAGGAGTTGCAGCATTATTGCTGCAATACTGGGGCCCACCAGTTGCCTCACAAACATCCACCTCGATAGATTTAAATTGCAAGTCTTCTAGTTCTTTCCGCGCAATCAGCGTGATGAGTATTAATAGCCAAGCTTAGTGGAATGGCTTCCCCTCTTCGTGTGCTTCCCTGTAGTATGTCAAAAATTCCTCACACAAATAAGTAGCCCATTAAACTAGACTCCTCCACTGCACTTCATAGCCAAAGACACTACAGTTGTAGGCACCTCATTGTCCCTGCACTTCCTCATTATCTTTCCTGCTAAGATGTGTGCGGTGAAATTCACTCCTTGGTTATCAATGGAGTTTATGTCATATCCCCGCAACTTCTTCACTAATCAGAAATTTTCCTTCATCATTTGTGCCATCTCCTTGTCCTTATTCTTGCCCACAAATTCTTTTGTGGGGTATTTTTCCTGATGAGGCAACGCTGTGATTTTTTTTATTAACATCTCATCAATTAGGATCCTTGTCCCTAGCCAAATGCATATGTCATATACCAATGCAACGAGTTGTCTCACACAGATTTTATTTTCTCTTCTTCGATCAAAGTGTGGCACATTTAGCATCTTCAAGAGGCTTTCTCTATGCAATCTTGTAGCCCGTTGGAACAGCTACATCCTTGTAACTCCACTTTTTGGGTACCAAAACTACTTCATATATCTACTCGGTTCAAATTGAGAGTACTTTCTTCGATCATTATATTCCTAGTCTTCCATATTTAGTTGGTGGATCCTCCCCAACACTTCAACCTCAAACGGTACTTCCTCTGGAAACAACAAAGTGAACATGTCCAACTTCCCATCCTTGGACTCCTTAACTAGCTTGGCATTTGGTTTTCTTGGTGGCATGTAAGGCGGGAGCACAGCGGGAATCTCTTCATCCTCTATCTGCATGCATTGAAATTTGGCCTCTTCTTCGCTATCACTGATATGCTAAGGCACTTTCTATTCTATCATCTTATTTCCTTTCTACATTGGATTCCTCCCCTTATCTTCTTTGTTCTTCATGCAGACTTCCATCTGTGTTTTCTTCCTTGGGGATGTTTTGAGTTCCACCCCAAAAAGCTCAGCTAGTCTCTTCTCCTGCTTATTCTTTGGCTATGGTTCTATGGGTACCTACTTTCTCAGTGACCTCTGGTGTCTTAGGTACATGGGTACCTTCGCTCCTTGTGCCTCCATAACATCTACTAATCCTTTCTCTGTAAATATTCCAACAAGTTCTTCAAAACTCTTCTCAGACATACAGTAGCTCTTTTCTATGCAATTTCTCAATTTCTCTAGATAAAAAACTGTCAAATGTGGTGTGGGATGTGGTTTTTATAACAAATTTGAATTCCAACCTCATGATTACTTCAATATTTTCTCATTTAATTCAGGTATGGAGCTAGATACATCTAGCTGTGTTTCATAAATTCTCCTTTCTTGTGACCCATTATGATAATTTCCTTTTAACAGTAGATTTTTCCTTCCAACGATCATATTTCCAGCCAAATTTGTTGAATATTTCCTCATGGTGCAGTCATCTTTTCTTTGTCGCAGCTCCTTCGAACTTTTTCATACTCCTGAGTACCGCAAAGTCCCTTTCTGCATAGTAGTTTATAGTCTCGTGCCCACTTTCAACTGTAGGTGACACTAAGACTTCCTTCCCTTCAATTTTTAGTGCGAAGTTCTAGGGACAGTGTAGTCCTTGTATATATTCAATATACTACCATTCACTCATCTTGGAATCAGCTAACCATTCAAATTCACGAGCTAAATTGCACCACCATCAAATATGTGCTTGATGATATATGGTCCTAACTAATGTGTTTTAAATTTTCCTGGGAACTTCGAGGATTTGTTGTCATACAATAATACAATATCTCCTTCTTGGAATGTCTTCTTCTTCATATGCCTTTCATGCTAGGCTTTCTCCCTTGTTTTCTGTAATTGTTGATGGAACCCTCCTATAATCTTATCTTCTTCTAGAGCTAGTATCTGTGACATTCTTTCCTTCATAATGTTAGGATCTTCCATATCTGTGACAGCTGCAATTCTCAAACTTGGCACAATGTATTCCATAGGCATAATTACCTCTTGTCCATATACCAACCTAAATAGTGTATGCCCTGTCAATTTCTTGCATGTTGTTCTATATACCCACAACACCACCAGAATTCTCAAATCCCAATCATCTATGTTCACGTTGCATACCTTGGTCAATGCATTCTCCAGAATCTTATTGAAATTTTCCACTATTCCATTTTCCTTAGGATGATAAGGAGTTCTCTTCTGGTGATAAACTTGGAATTCCTCAGTTAGTGCTTCAATAGTCTTGTTCAAGAAATGTGAGCTTTGGTCACTCATCAAGATCTTTGAACAACCAAACTTGGACAGTAGATATTGAAAGATGAACTTCGCAGTAGTTTCTATGTTGCAATCCTTCACTAGTTGTGCCTCAGCCCATCCTATCAAATAATCAATTACAATGATTATATACCTCGCACCAGTATTCTTTCCTGGCGGACTGATAGGTCCAATAAATTCAATCGCCCATTTTTCAAACACCTACAAAGTTACCTGTGGCACTAGTGGAATCTCGTCTCTTCTAGATGGATTTCTTGTTCTTTGACATACATTGCATGCTTAACACAATTGTTTTGCATAATTTTGTATTGTGGGCCACCATAACCCATCTCTTAATATTTTTTGTGCAGTGGCTTTTCCTGCATAGTGCCCCCCTGTGACTCCTCCATTAGATTCTGTCATAATACTTTGTCGTTCATGTACAGGGATGTATCTATGCAATACTTCATCCGATCCAATTTTGTACAAGTGTCCATCAATCAACGAAATCATTTACTCGAATGACCCAATCCTTCTTTTGCTTCATAGTGTACTCCATAGGTTCCATTCCTGTGGTTAGAAAATGAATAATATCCGTGAAGCATCTGAACCTCTATTTGCAAATAGTTGTGCATCAGGCAGGTTATATTTGAAATTTATGGGTTCTTCTCCTATCTATTTTCTTGATAGATGATCATGTCCAGCATTCAATTTCCCTCCATTTACTATAACTTCGAAGCCATACTCCTGGAATAATAACAACCATCGACAGATTTTTCCTCCTAAAACAGGCTTAATCACCAAATATTTCAGTGTAGAGTGATCAGTGAACATTTTGAAATGTTCCCCCAACAAGTAGTGCCTAAAATTTTGTAATTCATACACCATAGCTAATCCCTCCCTTTCCGTCGTGCTATAGTTCTTTTCCGCATTAGACAATTTCCTGCTTGCAAATGCTATAAGATGATCAATTTCCCC
The DNA here is from genome assembly GCA_031772625.1 of Pinus tabuliformis. NCBI lineage: Eukaryota > Viridiplantae > Streptophyta > Pinopsida > Pinales > Pinaceae > Pinus > Pinus tabuliformis. The sequence goes on from CM062819.1 coordinate 3,230,483, forward strand.
TGCCCCTAGTTGCACTAGCACTACACCCAATTCTATGCAAGATGCATCAACATGTACATGAAACTCCTTCTTCTAGTCTGGGAAAACTAGAATAGGCACAATTACCATCTTCTCTTTTAGTACATCCAAGCTCTTCTGGCACTCTTCGCTCCATTGAAAATTCGCGTCTTTCTTCAGCAATTTCTCTAATGGCGTAGTTATCTATGCATACCCCCTTATAAATTTTCTATGGTAGGCAGTGTGTCCCAGTGTTGTGCACAGTTGTCTCACTATTTTTGGTGTTGGCAAGTTCACAATAGTTGTGATCTTTGTGGGATCCACCATTAATCCATGTTTACAAACTACATGTCCCAACAGTATACCAAATGGTGCACAAAATATGCACTTCTTCAAGTTCAATGAGATATGGTACTGCCTACATGTATCCAACATCAACCTTAAGCTTGCCACATGCATCTTTAATAGGCCAAAGATTATCCAATCGTCGAAGTATACTTCCAGAAACTTGTGTATATATTCTTTGAAGACTGCAATTACAACTCTGGAAAATATAACAGATGCATTATTTAGTCCAAAAGGCATTAGAGTGTACTGATAACAACCTAATATGTCGCAAAATTCTTTTATGTCTATCTTCTAGCACAATCCTAATTTGATGGTATCTTGAAAAGCCATTTGTGAAAGAATAGGCCTCCTGTCCTCCTAGATTGTCCAATACTTCATTTGTAAATGGTGTAGGGAAGGCGTCATGTAGGCATGCATCATTCAGTTTTCTTAAGTCAACACAAATTATGATTTCCCCTTTTGCCATTTTTTCTTGAACAACCATGGGACTTACCCATTTGGAGTCTTCAACAATTTTAATTATCCCAACAGTTAACATTTTGTCTAATTCTTCTTTCACCTTCTCCTTATATTTGGATTCATTCTATAAGGTCTCTGTTTGACAGGTTTCGCATCCGGTTTCAAAGGAATCCTCATGACTCCCAAATATCCTAATATTCCCTTCATATCTAAAAACTTAGTAGGGAACAACTCCTTATATTCATGCAAGAGATCTATTATCTTTATGACTATGTCTTCATCCCAGTAATCTCTTATTGTTACATACTTCAGTTCAGCCTTTGACCCTATATTCACCTTCCTCGTCTTCAATGGCTTCGTTATATCAGGAATCTTTATCTCAAGTCCATTTACTTCGTGATGACCTTCTGACTCTTTGATGTCAATGTTGCGAGGATCTTCATCCTCTTCGGCAGCGAGATTATAGAATTCCATTACATTACATACCTATGCAGCCCAATCAAGTTCCCAGATAGCTGGAACTTCATTCTCAAAAATATTCTTCTTAACTATATTCAGAGTTCCATCTATATGTGGATAGTCATATTCAAATTTGAATTTCATTATAAATCCATCAACCATCTCAGCCCAGCTAACAGCACCATGTCGAAGCTCGGTTTCCAGATACCAATTCTGAGGAATTTTTTCCAAGGTATGGATGAAGCCATGTACCCATTCTTCTCACAGAATTTCTCCCTTAAATGGCATACTATGTGGTCTCTAAGATCATTTTGGCCATCATACTTTTCTATGATCTCTATTTCTACTTTTCCAAACCTTACCCACATCAACCTTCGACATTCTTTCCAATTTCCTATATTCTTCTAACGAGTACCCCACCATCTAGCAGGATTAGCCCTCAATGTTTGATCCAAAGCTAATAGTGTTTGACATCCGGGTACCCGTCTTTCATAATCTCTAAAGAAACTATTTACATCACCTAAACCATCATATAAAGTTAAATCGCGTACCTCAGTTTTCATACAGTGCACTACTTTAGTGATCCTTGCACATCACCTTGTAGACACTTCAGGCAACCTGTTATGCCAATTTTCCAATTCCTCTTTTGAATCTAAAGTGGAGGAACTATCTTTCTCCAAGTCAATTTTCCATCTGTGGTATGGTTAATCCATTCTTCTTCTTTTTTTGTTATCTGGTAAATGTTGTCGATGTCACGTTATATTCTTCTCTAACGGGTTCAGTATATCTCGCTCCCTCCAATGGATCTAATGGCATAATAACTCTCATTTTATTTCTTTCAAATATCATTGACCTTTTCTTCAAGTTAATTATAGCCATGTTATCAAATTCCCAATCCAGTCCAAGAAACACAAGGTAGGGATTATTGTCATCCACAATCTCAATCACTTTGAATTCAGTGGTAGTGCGCACTCCATCAATGTCTACTGTGATACCTAACAATCTCCTTGGAGGGTTGATCTTCTTTTGATTCGCCATCTTCACCTGGATGGTTGTGTTAGAGAATCTAGGGAAAAGTAGCGTTGTGATGATTCTCTGTGACTTGATAACAATTTGTGAATTCTTTTTACTTTTCTTATTAGATTATACTCATTCTTCTTATTATTAGTGCATATGTGTGTGCTTCATCAAATTGCTACGAAAAAAAATAACAAGAACACAGAATTTGGCTTTCTGCCAGGGACAAACCCTCTCCATTCTTGAGAGGAAAACCCTTTGTAAGATTTCTCTTATTGAAGATTCTTATTTGAACAACTGCTAAACCCTATTCCTTTGACTAGGATATCCTCCAAGCATGAGTCAAATCCTTCCTCTTTCTGCACTATAACTTTCGGCACATGGACCTCTATCTTCTAGAAACTTTAGACACTTTAGATTGCGTGTTATATTATGGCCTTTGATATTTTCTTCCTTCACTAAAGTTGGAGCCTTTCTATCTTAGAGTAACGACCTTCTAGCCTTACAACCAAATCATTTTCTCTTGAAAACTATAGCAGACTTAGGGCAGCTGTAATGTATCCCTAATTTCTTCGTATGCGTGGGAGTTTCTCTTCATTAAACCAAGTCAGACTTTCCTTTTATCCTTTGCTTGCTTATCATTCTTTCACGCTTGAGAGAGGGGCCTTGTAGGCCTAGTTTTCACACAAAACAGTGAGGTATGATGAATTTTTCTTTTATGCTACTATGGCCGCAGGAAAACCCTATCCCTTTCACATGTGTGGATGTAGGTTTACCCCATAGACAGTCCTCTTATCCTTGGGTTCATTTCTCCTTTCCTTCGTTGCCCTAGAGAGCTTCTTTTCATCCTTTGTTGACCTCTTTTCCTACCTTATACCCTCTCTGATTTCAGAGAGAATGCATTGTCCTTTTGAGGAGTGGACAGCCTTTATAAATAGATGTTTTTCCCTCCTCTTCAATCCAACATCACTGTCCATTAGGCCGACTTACAGTTTGCACTTTAATTCATCGTTTTGTTGCTTGGAGACTTTGTTGATGCTAGGAGAGGATTTTTCCATGCTTAGATGTGTTCCATAGACCTTGTATGATGTCATACATGATGTAAAATGCCCTCAAATGGTCTTATCATAATTACATTTTGACTTTGACTCTCTAGAAGCACTTCAAAATGTGCTTGTCCTATTTTCAATGAGCAAGAAACTCACTGAAAAATAATATCAAAATAAATTATCTTTTCTTAAATAAGTACAAATATCAAAATTACATATATGAAGACCGAACTTAGTTACATTTCCTCCAACACTCCCTCTTAACTAGGGAGGTATTCATACAACATTACAAGGTCATTGGTAATTTTCAATCTTGAAGAATTCACATAAGATAAACCGGGTTAGCAATCCATCTGTTATAGCATCATATTCATCAACATTGTCATAGTGCAAGGCCTTGAATAACATCTCCATTTCTTTACAATACCATGAGCTACAATGCTGGCGAGACCAATGATTTATAGAAACCTTCATCATTGTCTCTCAGGGTACATACCCCACTGGGTGTTCTCCAAGTATGACCTTCTAGGACTATTCTTAGCTTAGGTTCCCAACCCTCAAAGAATATCGGTCCTCTTTCCTACTCTTGTCTTGGATGCCCTACACATATTCAAAGAGTATTGGATGCCAGATGATTACCTATTCCTCCCATTATTTCTTCCCAAGTGAAGACAAGAATGTTGTGTCTATCTTGTGTCTAATTTCCATTCATGGCCTTCATCTAGACTTATGCCTGTTAGTCTTGGTCTAGTGCATGACCCATGAAATGGAAAACACAATTGTCACTCCTTTGTAATCAGGGGTGATCCAAAAACTCCCACTTGATCAAGGACCTTACATAGCTCCTTCTTAACTGGGGACTCTTTCCTTCATCAACATCTTCTTATTCGTGGGTCCTTTAGCTGCTTGATATCCTTCCTTTCTTGATGTCATTAAGTCTTTGTTCAAACTTCTTCTATGTACGGAACCATCCATCGATCACTTTCCTTCTTGGTTTGTCATGTCATTTCTTCGTGGAAAGTGACTATCAAGTTTTCTTTTCATCTTGGCTACTCCTTTGTCATCTTGTCCATGCTTTGGAATACTCTTCTCATGGATGCTTCATAGTACTTGCTAGTTTACATGCTTTGACCTAGTAGCTCATCATGACTTCATCCTGATATTGCTTCAACATTGCTTTTTCTTTTGTTGGATGGCTTCTTCATCACGACATCTCTATAGAGTAGAATCAGTTATATGCACCTTTTATATCTCCAAGGCCTTCATAGGTGTCAAGGGTCCTTTCTTTCTTTATCAAAGTTTTCCTTCCTTCTTTCGGGGATATCTTCAAGGCATTTTGTCAGATAGTGATTCTTGGTGACCATGGTGTTCTTCACATGCTTGATCTCTTTCTTCATTTGCTTCTTCTCAGATAGATAAGTCAATCATCTAATGCTTATTGTGGGAAAATTCCTTCATTGCTTGCTTTCTAGACTTGTCAGCATTTCTTCTTGCTTCTTCTTAGCTTGCCTACATATCATTCTTTTCTTGAATCCCATGAATGGGATTCCAAAAGAGACATCTGCTTTGGTTAATGAACCTTCTATTGAAGATTCTATCATAGGATCTTAAAGATCCTTACCTTACAAATGTTTCCTTTCTTTTTGATGATGTAGCTTTTCTAAGATTCTTATCATGATCAATTTTCTTTCATCATATATGAGATCCTATACTAGGTATGCTTCTTCTACACAAATATCTTGAGCTATATTTGTCATGCTCCTATATTCTAGAAGATATTTCTACTTATGCATTTTTGCTCTTATCATAAATGCTACATCTACATGAGTGTCTACAACTCTATGTACATTATGTTGTTAGATTCTAGAGGGTGATTCTAGCCATTCAATTTAATTTATTCCTACATGCTCCTCTTCTACTCAAAACTTTGAAAGAAGTCTAGAAGTAAAGAGTTTGACCTAGTCATAGTAGAGATCCATAGGATCTTCCTTGTTTTGCGTCTTTCCTTCTTCTTTAATTTCTTGAGATATGTGAGCTTATTCCCTCTTCCTTCTGTTATTGTTTTCCTTATTAAGCTTAGGACAATTCCTTTTGTAGTGTCCATATTCTTGGCATACAAAACTTTGGATCTTGGACATGTCTTTGCTGTTTGTTCTTCGTGGACCAAACTTGCCAAATTTACCCTTTCATTTGGCCATCCTAGTGAATGCTTGCTCCTTTGATCCCACATCCTCTTTTTCCTTAGGTATTGTTTCCTTTGTTCTGCATAGAGACCACATTTCACTGAGAGTGGTTTCTTCCTTCTTGGCATATATGCTTGATGTGAAGTTTCCCCACTTCTCAGGTAAAGCATTGAGTACAATAGTTGCCATCTCTTTGTCAGACATAACTTCCCCAAGCTCTTGAAGTTGATCTCTCATTTCAGATATTTTCATGAAATAGGGAGTTATTCCTTCGTTTGTTATCTTCATCTTGTATAATTCATTCCTCAGATATATTACTTCTCCTGTTGTGGATACCTAGAATACATCTACTAATTTATCATAAATTTCT